>PVIA01000172.1:73596-512137 GCA_004024845.1 Tonatia bakeri
GGGTAAAAAAACATCTTAGAATCTCTGGACACCTTGAGTTCTGGGCCCCATTTTAAATGTCCATTTGGGGTCCCCCCCTCTTGGCTGCACCCTGTAACATTTCTACCTAATGAGAAGAATAATAAAACCAGAAAATAATTAATAACTGCATCTGATCACAGGACAAAATACTGATCAACTCCCTGAATAAATTGATTCTCAGAAGGTTTGGACTATTAAATCTTTTCAGAGACTGCACAGCTGTGTCTGTGTACACAGTGGAATTATTAAAATTGAACTATATGTGCTTATGTGCTTGACAAAAGAAAAAAATAACATAGTAAAGAAAAAAATTAAAAACTATAATGTATATTAAAGTGTTGAAGTGATTATATCCAAAACTCCTTCTTACTAGTTTTTAATATTACAGGAATATTTTTACACTGAGTATTCTGCCATAAAAGAGTTATTTTGGGGGGTTCCAAGCTGCAAACAAATCACTTTGCTAGGTCCTTAACTAAAGACAAATTGATTCCAGCACTAATAGAAGAAATGCTATTGATTAGACTGGTAAAGAGCAAAAAATCCAGTATTCATTGTAATGAACTTTTCAGTAAACTACAGGGTTAGCTTTGATTATACTTTTTTTACTTGATTTTCTCATTTTGGAGCCTAGTCAATATTTATCTGAATCATGATTTTAATAATGCTGTGACTGTTTCATTTCATCTTTTATGTTAAAGCACTTCATTATTTATGAAAGAATAAATCATCTGATATACGTTACTGAAAAATGCTGTTTAAGAGTTCACAACTTGCAATAACTTTCCAAAAACATTTTCATTTTAATTTCACAGTTTCAAAGAAATATGACCTTTAGAGTATCACTTGGTAGTTGTATTGCACACACACACACTCAAGAAATAGTGCAGCTGAGAATATAGGAAGAAGACAGAATTGCACAAATTACATAGGCATAATATTATTTATCATACAGTTAAATAATTTTAATAGTCTGAGGGCTCCTTGAAGTGTTACTACAAAAAAGTATAGTGGTATTGTTAACACTAGTTATACCTGTTGGTCACAAAAAAAACATTTTTTAAAATTTTAGCCTATTTTTAAGAAATAAAATTAATGTAAATGCAATTATTCTATATCAAATAATTAGTTTACATGTATTTCATTGTACACCATCTTATCCAAGAAAAGACTTTAAGTAACTAAAAATAGCAGAAAAAATTTAAATCTCCATAAGTTAAAAAAAACATAGTTGACAAACTGAATCTAAGAATTAATTTTGTATCAAATGTTTAAACATCTATGTATGCATTGCTCATCAATGTGCATATATGTGTAGATTACTGATAGAATTTCACTTATATTAAATTGAATCTAAATTTTTCTATTATAACAATATTTAATTTCACTTATATACTTTCAAATGATTATATGTCTTTTAAAATTGAGTGAATATAGGTTATTCTTCTAAATTCATTGTTTAAATTATGGCATATTCACATATAAAATAAAAATAATATTGACACTTCTAATTTATAATCTATACTACTCTTTGAAAATGTGGTTCCATATTTAATACTTGACTAGATTAGGAGGAATGGTTGTTGTATATATAATAGGCTACTCAATGATATTTCTTGTTTATTTTCTAGAAGATAGGCTAAATAGCTAGAAACTAAAGAGCACTCCCAAACATTTAAAGAACTAATTCATCTCTCTAGTGTACCATAAATCTCTTCTTTCAAAATGTTTTTCTTTTATCAGATAGGGCTTCATGTAATGAATCCCACTGGTATAAAATGGTGACCATTTGTGACACATGTTGCTAGTTCCAGGAATCATATCAGTGATGAAGAGTAGAGAGGACCAGGATAACACAGGTGCACAGGACAGGTGGAATCTAAAGAGATATTTTCCACTCAGTTTGGAGAATGATTTGAGTCTCAATAAAAGTACAATATCCACCAGTTATGAGAGCTTGAAGAAGGGTGAATAGCTGTTAAAAAATCTCTTAATCACATCAGCATGAGCCTGGCATCAAGAAAGACCTACAACCCTTCCTTTCCAAGTGTCTGAACATTTCCCCCTATAAAAGGCTGCTTTTCTTAACTTTTGTGTATGTGGGTATTATGATATGAAGGGAGGTACAGAAGGGTTAATTTAGTGTAATTAAGTGACATAAAATCACTTTGCTTTTTATTTATGTCTTTGCTTTGTCCTTAAGATTCATTTATAGTAGCTATAGTTAAGCCGTAAACTTTTAAAAGTTCAGTTCTTAAAAAATGGGAAAAAACAGTCAGTGCTGACCTTCAGTATTTGGGCTAATAAATTCTCTAGGCTTAAAATTTCATAAGCTCTCTCACAAGAGATCAGTTACTGGCACTTTACTCAGGTCAGTATTACCGGGGGGGGGGAAAGATCTTTCTAATGATAAATTTAATTCAGTGCAAGAGCAAATATGAGTGAAAGGGACCCCACACTTCTTGCTGTTGACTCACTGGCTTCTCCAGAGTCATGCACTTTCTAAAGCAAGAGAAATTTGTCAAGATGATCCATGGTCCATACCTGGCTCACTTCTTCTTCCTCTTCTTTTTAAATATGTTATTTATTTATTTAGAGAGGGGGAGGGAAGGAGAAAGAAAGGGACAGAAACATCGATGTGAGAGAGAAACATTGATTGGTTGCCGCTCGCACATGCCCCTACACCAGGATAGGTCACTGCCCAGGCATGTGCCCTGACCTAGAATTAAACCCATGACCTTTCATTTTGTGGGACAATGCTCAACCAACTGAGACATGCTGGTCAGGGAGGCTCACTTCTAAGATATTGTTAGAAAAGAGAAAATTGCTTTCCCACCAGAGACAGACAGGAACTAACACACAGGAATATAAACCAAGTCTACCAAGTATTAAAAGACAACTATGGTTTTAGGTCAGTAGTTTTAGAGGACAGCAGCAGTTATTCCTGTGCCAGCCAGTTTGGACGAAGTGTGGCCAATTTTAGCAGGCATGCAAAATAATGGGAGAATATATCAGTTTTTTTCATCAAAAAGAGGGGAAGCAAAAAAACTGAGACTCATGGATATAAGCACTTTTCCGTTAGAAATATCATTCAGCTATATTAACTGAGTAGTGCAAAAAACCCCCCAAAAAACCTTAAATAATATTTGCTCCAAGGAAAAAATACTTCATAACCCCTTACTTTCTGAAGGTAAGTGTAACCATTTTAATTGATTAGACTATAATAAATAAATATTTTAAAGACATAATGTATGGCACAACATGGGAACAACTTATTTATTTGAGCAAATACTTTTTAAGATGATGCAATGATGGCAAATGTGTGATTCATTGCTGAAAATGCTTATCTGAAGGCTTTAAATCATAAAATAATTGAATGGTGTGAGTGTACCTAAAATATGAAAAAAAGAAGATTTGACTTTCTCAGTAATTAAAAGCAAAAGAATTATTATTATTAAAAGATTTTATTTATTTACTTCCTAGAAAGAGCGGAAGGGAGGGAGAAAAAGAGGGAGAGAAACATCAATGTGCTAGAAATACATCAATTAGCTGTCTCTCACTCACCCCTAACTGGGGAACTTGGCCCTGACTGGGAATCAAAACTGCAACCTTTTGGATCACAGGCCAGAGCTTGGTCCACTGAGCCACACTAGCTAGGTAAAAAAAAAACTTTTTTAAATGATGGAGCATTTTATAATGTCCCAAAATTTTGAAAAAAGGAGTTATCCCTCTTCAGGATCAGAGATGGGTGTCGAATCTGTAGAAACTGTCATATTGTACACAAGGGCCTACATTGGTCAATTCTAGCAGTGGGGTCACAACCTCCCAGGCAAGAATCCCCCAAAAGAACCTAAGTGCTGCCTGTACTTGTATAAGTGAAATTGTGACTCTTCATGTAAAGTACAAAAACACATTTCATCTGACAAAGAGTCTGACAGTGAGAGGGGGATGGAGCCCTAGAGAATATATATACTAAAATGTAATTATTTCTCCTACGATGGGTTTCTCCCATGATGGGTTACTCTCTGGGTTTTGGCAAGAGAAGTATTGCTTTGGAGGTTAATATAGAAAAGAGCAGTGTCTCAACAATTCTTTTGGAGTAAATTATATGAATCAGTGTCTATATGGCATTGAAAAGTTATTGAGGACAGTAGCCCTAATTTCTTATTGGCAACACTGTTATCAACTCCATACACATTCCATCAATAAGCCACCAAAATAATCTTGTGATGCCTGAAAAATAAATTCAGCAGTTAGTAAGTTAAATGAAATAAATATGTTAAATCCAATTTATCTAAAGAAGATTAAATTACTATATGGCGACAAACTGCACTCAAGTTTCAATCTTTGTATGTGGCTTTCCCGTTTTCTCAGCACCATTATTGAAAAGGTTTTCTTTCTTTTGTTGTATGTTTTGGCTCCTTTGTCAAAAAATATTTTCTCATACACATGTGGGTTTATTTCTAGGCTCTCAGTTCAGTTTCATTGGTTTCTGTGTCTATTTTCCTGTCAATACCATGCTGTTTTGATTGTGATCATTTTGTAGTATAATTTGAAGTCAGGGAGTGTGATTCCTCTGGCTTTGTTCTTTTTTCTCAGGTTGCTTTGGGTGTTCAGGGTCTTTTATGGTTTTATACAAATCTTATGATCTATTTCTTTAAAATAATGTCATTGAGATTTCAATGTGGTTGCATTAAATTTTATTTTGGGGGAAAGTGTAATATGGATATTTTAACTATGTTAATTTTTCCAGTCCATGAACATGAAGTATCTTTCCATTTAATTTTGTGTCTTTTCTCTTTTAATAATTCTTTATAGTTTTCAGTATACAGGTTCTTTACAACTTTTGTTGTTTATTCCTAGGTATTTTATTCTTTTTTATTGCAATTGCAAAATAGACCTCAAGAATATCATACTAAATGAATGTCAGACAGAAAAGGTAAGAACCCTATGTGAGATATAAAATTAAAAGCAACAAATGAACAAGCAAGAAAAACAAAGAAAAACATAAAAACAGCCAACAGTATGGTAGTTACTAGAGGGACAGAGAGTGGGGGAGTAATAAAAGATAAAGGGAGTCAAATATATGGTTACAGAAGATGATTTGTCTTTGGGTGGTGTGCACAAAATGTATCACAGACCATGTATCATAGATGTGTACACTTAAAACCTATGTGATCTCATTAACTATTCTTATCCTAATAAATTTAATAAAAAGAGAAAAAAGGACTTTAGTGCAACACCAATAAATTTTCTAAGCTCAAACATTTATTTAGCCAAAAATTACTTAGTCTTTGATGAAAATATATTTTTGTGTTAATGAAAAATTATAAAATGATAAAAAATAAAATAGAAATGAATTTGAAAATAATGCATTCATTAAGAAGCTGTCATAATACTGATACTGTGAGATTGCTGTCAATTACTTCTTATTAAAAGCTTTGCTAATTTGGGTTTCTCTATTAACTTTTCAAACAATTATAAGAAACACTTTGAAACAACTGAAATAATTACTTTTTGTTTTATTTAGGAAAATGAAGGGGTAAAATAATACTTTTTCTGGAATGTTTTAATTATATCAATATTAAAATACTAATACAAATTTTATTTTATAAGGATTTAAGATGAACAACCTACATTAGAACAAAAATTTTTAATATGAATCTGAGTTACAATACTATTACTTCTTTTAAGTATATTCATAGTAAGTAGTTTTTCGTAAGTGCAGAATGCCTCTCAGCTATGTCTAATCCTCTAACAAAAAAGGACAAAAGCCAGATAAAATCCAAGGACAATTTACTTTATGCTTTTATAGATTTAATAAGGCAGAACATTTAAATCAAATAATAATGATTACACACAAAACATATATAATTAATTTACAGGTGTATTAAACAAAATTTTAATATCATAATGGCTTTCATTTTTGCCATAGAAATTTTTTGAATTTCCATAATACATTAAATGTCCAATTAAAACATAAAATCCATTGAACAGATCTTTGACTGAGCAAAACTAAGTATCAGTAATATACTCATCTAAGATCCTTTATCTGAATTTTCAATTTTTAATATAAAATCCTGATATAAACTTAAATATTCACAAAATTAGTAACAAACAAAAATTGAAATTTTACATTGTAACTATTGTAATGGATATACAAAATACTTTCCTTAGCATAGGCCCTCAAAGCCATATTTTCAATATTCCTATTTATGATCTTATGGGAGTAAATTAATTTGTGTATTTCCTCTCAAACTTAAATTATATTTTATTATATTATGTCATAATTTCATATGTATATATAATTATATAATTTAATAGAAAACCATTATAAACATAATAAATATTAATTCAACTATCTCAATAATCACTCCAAATATGAATGGTTTCAATACATTGGAGACTTTTGAAAGGTATACAAAAGCAATTAATTTTATGTTATCTATAAAAATTTGACTTTAAATGTAATGACACAGTATAAGAGTAAATATATAAAGAAAGATAGAAAAGTTATATTAATTTGAACAAAACAATCTATACAAATGATTCCCTGGGATATAGAGGGTCATTACCTAATGATAAATGAGTTAAGTCCTCAAGATTACATAAAAATTCTAATTCTATATGCATTTAACTATATACAGGACTTCAAAAATACATGTAAAAATGGATATAACTGAAAAGATAGGCATGTACCCTTTTTAACATTATTGTTTATGCTGTTACAGTTGTTCCCACTTTTCTCCCATCGCCCTCCCTTACCCAGCCTCACCCTCTCCCCACCTCCAGGCAAATATCCACATTATTATCTGTGTCCATGAGTCATGAACAAATGTTCTTTGGTTAATCCCTTCACCATCTTTCATTCTGCCACCATCCCATCCCTCCTTTCCAGCAGCTGTCAATCTGTTTTGTATACTTAAGCTTCTGTTACTATCTTGTTCATTAGTTTATTGTGTTCATCAGATACACACAATGAATCTATGAGATCATGTGTTGTCTTTCACTGACTGGCTTAATTTTCTTAGCATAATTTTCTCCAGGTCCATCCATGCTGTTGCAAAATGTAAGCATAGTATTCCATTGTGTAAATATGCCATTGCTTTTTTGTCCACTCATCCACTGATGGGCATTTAGGCTATTTCCAAATCTAGGCTATAGTAAGTACCACTGATTAATCATAGGGTGCATGTGTTTTTTGTATTGGTGTTTCAGGATCTTTGGTGTATATTTCCAAAAATGGAATCACTGGTCAAAAGGGAGTTTCATCTTTTATTTTTTAAGGATACTCCATATTGTTTTACACAATGGCTGCACCAGTCTGCATTCCCACCAACAGTGCACTGGGGTTCACTTTTCTCCACATTCTCACCAGCACTTGTAGTTTGATGAGTTACTGATGGTAGCCATTCTGACCAGTGTCAGGTGATATCTCACGGGGGGTTTTAATTTGCATTTCTCTGATGATTAGTGATTTGAGCATCTCTTCATATGTCTCTGGGCCCTCTGTATGTCCTCTTTGGAGAAGTGGCTACTGAAGTCTTCTGCCCATTTCTTAATTGGGTAGTTTGTCTTCCTGGCATTGAGTTGTATTAGTTCTTTTTATATTTTGGAGATTAAACCCTTGTCAGATGTATCATTATCAAAAATATTATTCTATACAGTGCATTCATTATTCATCCTATTGATGTTTGGGGGTTTTTTAGCTTTTTAATTTGATGTAGTCCCATTTGTTTATTTTGTTTTATTTCCAGTACCTTAGGAGATATATTGTCAAAAATATTTCTACACTGAATATCTGATAAATTATTCCCTATGTTTTCTTCTAGGATTCTTATGGTTTCACAATTTACTCTTAAATTCACTAGTTATATATATACTGTTTTTGCTAATGAAACAAAAATAATGTGTCCAAGTATGTATAAAATGCAGCCAATACTTTACAAAGCAAACAATTCCCTTTACTCATTTATTACTTATGCATTACTAATGCCTTAATGGCACCTTTAGAGCAATGATTTTCAACATTTTTCATCTCATGGCACTCATCTACTAATCACTAAAATTCTGTGACACATCAAAAATATATATATTTTTTGCCAATAAGATAAAAAGTGCATATAATTTTGATTCATTCACCCTGGACACTATTGTTGTATTGATTATTAGTTTTTTATGTGAAAATTTAAGGGAAAAGAGGTCAGTGCTCCTGACTAAATAGGTTTGGATTGTATGTTTTAAAAATTCTAATGATATGCCAGTGGAAAAATTGCTGGCTTGGAGCCAAGAAGAAATTGCCTGGCCTGTGATTTGTCTCCTAAGAGAAAAGGGAGCGCATGTGCATTGAGTACCTGGTTTCATCCACTGTGTGGGACACTGCACATGGGGCTCATTTCATCTGTCCCTCATTCAGAGTACTAGCTCAGTTCAGTGTTCCTGGAGGCAGGCAGAGTCCGGAGCAGTGGAAGACAGCAATCTCAAAGGACCTTAAATGGACATGGATCTTAACTGCAGTGCAGATTCTCTCACACATACCACTCTGGAAGGAATCAGTTTATAAGAAACAATGAGAAAGAGTTAAGATTTTTAAAGACTAAGCCAAATTTTAAGGTAATAGGAAAACTATGTCTTTATAGTCAATTGAAGTAACATATTGATATTATTTTCTGAGAAAAAAGGTTACTATAGATTTATAATTTCTCTTTTTCACTTGAAGTTAAAAAGGATTGTAAAATTGTGAGCTGAAAATTAGGTAACAGGCCCCTTGTTTCTCATCACATCAGGTTCATGAGAAAGTGAAAAGGAATAACTTCATACTTGTCTTTAGGCAACTAGGACTATATATTCAGGAAAAGAAATGCAAATATCAGGCTTCAGTCAATGCTTAATAATATTTCTTAGTATTTTTATTTATTCCCGATTCATGTGTCATTTTTTACTGTGTTGAAAGGAATAAAAATGAATGTTTCTAAGATTTCTTCAGAAGTACCAAATGATTAAGAAATTCATGACATATGCTTGAACCTATCACTAATTTTTATAAGTGTAATAAAATTCTCTTATAACTTAAGAACATCTTAACTCTGATAACCTATGTCAAATAATTACACAGAAGCCCAGGTTCAGTTAAAATAAGTGGTATACAGATTTCAGCAAATTTGGCATAAAAGTATGCTGTATGTAATTAAGTGATATTAAACATATTACATTTTACAAAATTTTGTTCTTAGAGATTTTAAAAATTATAACATTGATTTTATTTATAATCCCAGAGATGATATACAAATATATTTTTCACTAAAGTGTAAACATACTAGGTTAACTAATTAGTGTGCATCCCAATTTTTATAGTGTGAAAAGTTTTGAAATTATTTTGTAATTCAAGAATAAAATATTATACAAATCTTTAATTGTATCTGACTGGCTTATCATATATTAACTATTATAAAACATTTATTTTTTTAAGATTTTATTTATTTATTTTTAGAGAGGGAAGGGAGGGAGAAAGAGAGAGAGATAGAAACATCAATGTGTGGTTGCTGGGGGACATGGTCTGCAACCTAGGCATGTGCCCTGACTGGGAATCGAACCTGCGATGCCTGATTCGCAGCCCGCGCTCAATCCACTGAGCTACACCAGCCAGGGAAAACATTTATTTTTTTAAGAACTTGATATGTCTTAGCATATTATAAATAAAAAGAATCACAGAATCATAAAGTAAATCATAAAAGATTAAATAAAACATTCTAAAGTGTAATTAAAGACAAATCTGTATATTGTGCTTTTAGATCAAAATTATTCACCTAACTTACATTAATGTTAAAAGATTTAATTAAATTAAATAGTTCTACTAGGTAAAGTGATTCATCTGAATAATACTAGAGAAAGATTCTATTTTAAATCACTTGTTCTAGAATATTTAATATTAGCTAGTAACATAAAAATAGCTAATATGTGTCAATCATTTTGTAGATATGTAAACATTTGGCATCATGTAGAGTTAAAACATTTCAAAAATCTTTCTGCATATGGCAAAATATTATATATAAATTTGTTTCTAATATACAAAACATGTGCACATGTTTTATAAAAACCAACTTGTATTTACTAGTGTTTTTTATAGAAGTGCAATATATTAATATTCCTATTGATATTAGTCAGTGAAGAGGAATGCTTAACACACATTCATATACACTCAATCATAAAGTTCAAATTTTGTAAGAAAATGTTGGATAGGTGTGAAATGTTTGTTCCTCTAATAAGAATTTTTATATTCTATGTGGACTCAATTAATTCATCCATTCAAAGGCATAGATAGTAATCTGACTTTTAATGATTTACTGTACCTATGTCAGTACAGTAAAATCTTTATCAAAGAGCAAAAATAAATGTTAAGTACCATTGAAGTAAACTGTAAATTGTAAACATTATAATATTTAAAATGTAACATCTCTTTTTCCTGCTTATATCTTGTATAAGTCTGATTTACCACATCCTCTTTGCCATTGTGTTGGAAAACTCTTGCACCCAAGGTCTTGTTTTATTTTTTTTTTAATTTTTTAAAATTTTAATTGTTGTTCAAGTACAGTTTTTTGCCTCTTACTCCCATCCCAGCCCACCCCCCAGCCCTCCCCACCCCTCTCCAGTTTCCACCCCCTGCTTGTTTTTGTCCATGTGTCCTTTATACTTGTTCCTGTAAACCCTTCCCCTTTTCCCCTGAAATTCCCGCCCCTCTCCACTCTGGTCACTGTCAGCCTGTTTTCTATTTCAGTGTCTTTGGTTATATTTTCCTTGTTTGTTGTTTTGTTGATTAGGGTCCTGTTAAAGGTGAGATCATTTGGTATTTGTCTTTCACTCTCTGGTTTATTTCACTTAGCATAATGCTTTCCAGTCCCATCCATGCTGTCGCAAAGGGTAGGAGCTCCTTTTTCCTTTCTGCTGCATCTTGTTCTATTTTTGTGAGCGATTGTACTTAACATTCAGCAATTACATTTGTGCTCCAGAGTAAAAGATTATATCACTCTCATCTGATACATCTGAGTTTGAAAAAGCAGTAGCATATTACCAGGAACAAATTCTCTAATATTTTTGCTCTGAATATACCAACCATAAACAGTTTCAAAGACTTTTCTAATATTGTTAAAATAATGCTGGAGAGCCCTGGATGGCATGCCTCAGTGGATTAAAGACTGGACGCAAAGCGAAGGGTCGCCAGTCTGATTCCCAGTCAGGGCACATGCCTGGGTTGCAAGTCAGGTCTCCAGTAGGGGAGTGCACAAGAAGCAACCACACACTGATGTTTCTCTCCCTCTCTTTCTCCCTCCTTTCCCCTCTCTCTAAAAATAAATAAATAAAATATTAAAAAATAATAGTACTGAAGAAGGATATTTGAATAATATATATTTATATATTTTACAAATATATAAATTCATAATATATTTTTGAAAAATTGAAAAACAGTTACTGAGCAGTAAAATAATGCCCCCACCCCTGCCAGGGTCTATTAAGTGATTGACACAATTAATGAGACTGGAATTCAAATCATCAGTGTTGCTGTTTTTGCACATCTCTGCCCTGCTTACCAGTCCCTCCATCCACCCTTTCTTCTGTAGCATTCCAGGCTTAAACATGTATGTAGGATCCAGAAACTATAATTGTGCTTTATAAGCACAGCCTCCCAGATCACAGTTGATTAACCTGTGTGGTTGTCTGCCATAAGCAGATTTTCTCTGTCAAGTAAAAAAGTTTCGCTTTCGTGTGTGTACATATATGTTTGTGGAGTGAATGTGTGATGAATAAAGACATTCACAATGTAAGTGCAAAACTGCAGAAAGCTAATGTAAATGCAGAAATAAAATAGATATACAAACAGAGCCAAAGATAAGAAGGTAAGAAAAACCAAATGTACCTATTATATTATATTAATATATTAGTACCTATATCTTCTCAGTTTCAAAAACATCACTGGCCTGTTGTGATCTCTTTACCTCTCTCTCCCCTTCCTCTCCCCCGACACACACAGCACATGTTCATTTGCATGTACACACACAGTATTCAAGTGAAACAAGTGTATTTGTACTATTGTATAGCTTCAAATTACAATTTGGTTTTGCCCAGTTAAACTTTGTAACTTATAAAACATAATTGTGGGATTTGGAGTTTCAGTAAGAAAATTAAGATGAAAGAGATGGAGAAACAAAGATTAGAAATATGTAAATAGGATCAAACAGGTGAAATCCAGAGAACACTGATGACTTTTCAATTTTTTAAATTATGCTCCTTCATGGGACCTGACTACATTTGAGTTTTGTTGACACAAACACAGTGTGAACATTTCAATAATCATATATGCTTTACTTCACATAGATAAATCTGATCATATGCAGCAAATATATTGATATGAACTGATATAGTCTCACCACCAATATTAAAGTAACACTGTATTTCTCAAGGTTTTTATAATAAAATAAATTAAATTAAGGAATAAAAACCATAGCTAAAATAAAGATTTATAATAGTACTCTTCCTGCATATTTGACACCTTTTATCATATTTTTGTCTTCTCAATTTTATTTTTTATTATTAATTCTTATCAATTATGGTCTATACAATAATTTTTAACATATTTTGCTTTCTTGTCTTTATACACTAAAATAATTTTAAATTTATGAAATTTTACAAACATAATAAAAAAAACTTCCTGTGTTCCTACATCCCAACTTTATCAAATGTGAAAATCTGAATCATAGTAAATTTAGCAAAAACATGAAAGTAATTTTCCTACAATACTATTAACCAACCTAAAGACCTTTTCAAATTTGAGATATTGCCCCACTTCCGTCCTTTCTCTGGTATACAGTCTGATCTGGGGTCCCACATGACCCTTGAGTGGCACAATTCTTCAGGCTTCTCCATATGGGAAGGTCACTTGTCTTTTTTGTCTGACTTTGAGATAATATTTAAAGAGTACCAGCCAATTATTTTCTAGAATTTATTATAATTTAGATTTGTGTGGTGTTTTGACATGATTAGATTCAAGTGGTATACTTTTGGTAAGATTACCACTAATCTTTACTAAATATTTAGTAATCTATAGTAATTGTATATGCAGTAATAAATAGTATAAATATTTAATACATATGGTGTGGAACATTCTTCAAGATTCTGTAAATATTTGATACCTTATCATATTTTGCTCCATTAATATTAGCATCCACTTTGATTCTTGACCATAGAAGTCATTTCTATAGTGGTTGTCAAAGATAATTGTCTATTTTCTCAATTTTTCACATTTTAATTGGGATTTTAGTGTAAGAAAAACCCAATGTATTCATTTAGTCAATTATTTATTTATATTGTCATGAAGTCACATATATATTTTGTATACATTTTATTCTGTGGTTAATAATTCATTTTTATTGCTAAAGTTATCTTAGATTTGGTCAATGGGAGATTTTTCAAATTGGTTTCTGACTGCAGACAGGTTAGGATCACTTTTTGAAGATATAAGGCCTTACTTTCTGGCACACAAAATATCCCGGGAATATTTTGTTCTAGCACCAGCAGTTTTTCAAAGAGCTCTGATTTATTTCATTGGAACAGTGGTAGTTAGTGCAACATCTCAGTACTAGGCATGTTTATTGCTACTGGGCTACTACTATTCTAGGAGGTCACGATAAATAAACTAAGATATACATATATGTATTACATATATCTTAGGTCTATATATGACACATGTGTGTAGGCATGTATATATATATATATGAAGAGAGAAATAGAGAGACATGTAAAATTACTTAGATAAATTCCTGACATGTATAAAGTAATGGATACATATTAGTTATCAATTTTTAGTGGGAGAAAGTAGGCATACTTAAAGAGTACAGGAGATATTGAAGAAAGGTAATATAAGCAATGTCAGTGAGAACGTAAGTTTGAATACAAAGAAAAAAAACTCTATTTGATTAAGGGAGCAAAGGAAAATAGAATGTGGCCAAAAATACAGGAATGAAAGGTTATGAAGATTTCAGAAAATGTCATAGATAAAGAGACCCTCTCACCCCACCTTTAGCCTCAAATATCGCATTAGATATAAAATACATGAACAAACATCAGTAAAAATGCTGTTCCAAAGTAATCTATATAAACAGTCTATATATTTGCAGAAAATTATTTGTTGCAAAAGGAAAATGAGTGTCAGCTTTAGCCTCTGAGAAGAGACCTATTTGTTTATTTTTTATTGGTATTGTAGCTACTAGATCATGATGTTGTTTGTCTTACCTGTAATGTCCTTTCTGGCCTTGCATTTCAGAAAAATGTAAATCAAAAGCCTTTAGGGTTATAGATCCTGATGATTCACAAGGTAATCTTGCAAACACAGCAGGGAAATATACGTTTTGCAAATTGCTTAACTGACATCTCTGCTATTATCCAAAAATATTGTTTCAGTAGAACTCATTTTATAATATTTCAGCTTGATTATATTTTAAAACTTTGCCTTTCTCAAGATAAATATATTACTTCCATTTGCATATTTTATTTTGTTAAATTGTACATGTTTTGAAGGGCAAGGTGCTTTATTTCAAGATGACCAAGAGTTCTTCTTTTTGTGTTTGTTATTAAGTTTGTTAATTTTCTCCTACTGAACTCATTTAAATATTTTTTGCACTGGACTTTCTTACAATTAGAAATTATTATTGAATTTCCCTATAAATGAACATTACAATGTTGATAAAGATTTTCGATTTTCTATTATGCTCATTTCATGAAAAAAAGTCTATTAAATGTGGAATTCATCTTTGGCACTTTCAAAAGATGATAATCTCTTTAGTGCATTTTTCATCAGCCTAATATTCTTTTCCTATAATAAGCACTGAAATGTACTTACCAATATTATACAAAACTCTTTTCACTTACGTACCTCATGCTGCAAAAATATAACTGTAGGACAATTTTCTCACAGACTTTTATTAATAAAACCCAGAATTCATAATAACATTGTCATTGTGATTTCAATGCAGACATATACCTGCTTTATATACACTTACAGAATAAAAGTGAAATTATTTGCACATATTAGAAAATATTCTAGTCATTCATATCTTGTCAAGTAGATGTCCAGGGTTTAATTGGCTAGACACTGCTCAGGGCAGAGTACTGGAATACTGGAAGAAGGGTCAATGGCAAATCAGGGAATCTCTTATAAATAAGAAGAGTTGGTGAGAATTACCACTAACCACTCTGTTAGTTTTAACCATTTAGCATGGTATTTTAAACTTCATTATGAATGAATAAGCAAGTTTACATTTATGTATATATACATACATCTTGTATCTTTATTTAGGTAATGTTTTAAGTTTTATAGAACCAAAATTAAATGAGAGGAAAAAAGAATGTAAATGTTTATAAGAGAAATGTTTCTTTAGTGTAGAGAAATATTTTTCATTGAGGAAAAAAATTCATTTAGAAGTATCCCTCTCCACAGATATTCAACCCAATTTAATTCATATTATGTCAGTGTAACTAAAAGCAACCTTGATCCACTCATCACTTAGAATAAGTGCCAATGTGAATCAGTATTGGAAACAGGAAGGGAGACAGAGGACATAAGCACATATTCAGAATACACCTGAGTTGTATGTCTTAGCATGTCTAGGATTTTCACAGGGTAAAATGTAGAAAGGGAAAGCATCTTAAAGAATTTCTACTAATTGTGGCAGAAATGGGTGTTCTTCATTACCTGACATAAAAAATCATTCACCAACTAGAAGTGTACCAGAGATATTTCTCTAGAAGAATGGCGTGGAGTGGAGGGAAAAAGGCAGGGAGAGAGATGAGTTATTTTAGCGATAATGTTCCATGTTATTACATATTGAAAGATAATTGTCAATTTACTTTTACACATACCTTTTGGAAGGTATTATCTTAGAAAGGATATCTTCATTGAAAAGATTATATCAAAGTTTTATATGTTTGACAATATTTGATATGTTTACAGTGTTTTAAATTCTAAAATGCACTCCCTTTTCTCTGCTTGGTTTTATATATTTCATTAATATTTAAATAAGGAAATTTCTCCATTCTTTTTTCTCAGAATTTCTATATTTTAATAGCATATTTTAATATGCTATAGGACAAAGGATAGCATAGAAGAAGTTGATTCTAAAGAAGTTGAAAAAAGTGTAAATTATATTTTTACCACAGGGAAGAGCTTTGATCTCACCTATAAGTGGAACTTAATCAACAAACCAAACGAATGAGCAAAATAGAACCAGAGACTTGGAAATAAAGAACAAATTGACAGTGACCAAGGGTAGGGTGTAGAAGGATAATGGGGAACAGAAGGGGAAAGGTTGAGCAAAGGAACATGAATGGAGGACTCATGGGCATGGACAATGCAGTGGGGGGATTGACTGGGGCAGTGGGGGTATGGGGTTGGGATGAACAATGGGGAAAAAGGTGGGACAACTATAACTGAACAATAATAAATTTTTAAAAAAGTATTTAAAAATGAAGACTTTAATTTTTCAAATATTGATTATATATTACAAGTCATTTTTAATTTTTTAAGTCCTAACCTGAGGATTTTTTTTTCTATTTCATTTAGACACAGGGGTTTCAAACCTGTGGCCCAGGATAGCTGTGAATGTGGCCTAACACTAAATCATAAATTTATTGGTTTTAAATAAATTTTTAATTTTTTTTTCTCAGCAGTTTTCATTAGTGTTTGTATATTTACAGTGTGACCCAAAACAACTCTTCTTCTTCTAGTGTGGCCTAGAATGCCAAAAGTTTGGACACCTGTGAGACAGAGGATGGGAAAAAGGAAAGGAGAGAGAGAAACATCAATGCAAGACAAAAACATCTAGTGGCTGCCTCCCACATGTGCCCAGACTGGGGATGGGTACCCAGACTGGGGATCAGTGTCAGGAAGGGCATTGTACACACTTACTCATGGACCAAGGATCAAACCCACAACCTGGGCCTGTGCCCTGACTGGGAATTGAACCCACAACCTTTCTGTTTCTGACTGGCACTCCAACCAAGTCACACTATCCAGGGACAAGTCATTTCGTGTATCTGCCTTACTGAGTATATAAATTATTAGTATAGTTTTATAATTTTTACAAGTGATATATTTGAAAATATTCCTTTATCTATGTAAAAACAAGGAAGGAATGAGCACAATTCAACATTTTAGGGTTAATAAAACTACTTTTATAAAAATTAGAACTATTCATAATACTATATAATATGTAAGACTTTTAATAGCAAAGGTAAATATGATGAAATTGTTGTCAATAGCAAAATTTAGGCACAGATATTTATGATGCCTAATTAGGGAACCTAATTATGTACTCTCCCTAAATATAGTGAAATCATAACTGTGATGTGGCCTACAGTTCTTCAAAATAGATATACTTGTCAGAAATAAGAGGATTGTAAGTTGCTCATATAATACCTAAAAGTATGAGAGTAAGTTTCAAGAAATGGGCTTTTCTCATGGTGAATAGATAAACAATGGGATATGTGGACAATAATTAAAATGTATGTTCATATAGAATATTGGATTGCAGTATTATATGTTAATAAGTATGAGGCCAGTATAAGTATGAAGCATGGGGTTTGATTTTCTTTATTCTTGCCCAATGGGAAAATAAGACAGAATTTTAGTAGGTAGGAGAGAATACATATTGTAAATATAATTCTAGGTTATTGAAATGAATGATGTTTTTATTAATAATTTTGTTAATTATCATATTAAGCAGTACTTAATGTGTTCCTGAGGTAATTTAATTTTATCCCATACTAACTGATAAATGCAATTTATAAACAAATTGTTATGAATGAATTTTATTTAGGAAATTGTAGAAAGGGAAGTTTTTAGCTCTCATGTTCAATAGCTGATTATAGAGGACAGCCAAAATACATTATCATCATGAGAGCATCATATTTATTCCCACTTTTTTTCCTCTCAGTGAAGGCTGATAATCTAGAAGTAGTGAAGGTATAAGTGTTGATAAGGACTTACACATACATGGAACTTATGAGGCTTTTAGGTATATTACAAAAAATAGATTTAATTTAACTTATTATATAAGGTCCCAGGTAACTTTATATTTCAGAGGATCTATCAGTAAGAGAATTAGCAACTGATTATATATATGTAAACAAAAATCAAAGCTAATACAATTATGTACTTATGATAATATCTATTATACTAGAAGACAATTTCAAAAAGCTCTTCTTGTAATACCCTATCTCTAATAATTCTTTTCTTAGAATATCAAAACTTAATTAAAATGGTTGTGATATATGCTTCATTATAATGTTAAAATAAGAGTATTGTGAGAATAAAGGCAAAGTTTATAAAATCTGATTACTTAAATTGAAGAGAGATTATTTTTAAGAGAATTGTGGCCATCAGTAGAATATCCTGGAAAGATATAAAAGGATCACAATATATTTTAAATCCCTGGGAAGACACGTATACAAATATAAGGATTGTCTCCCAGATTGACTACTGTTAAAGCAGTCATTGAAAAGAAAGCAATATGTCTGTTGCTAGGACATGAGTACCAATGTGTAGGGCTGAGATTAATGTAACTGAGAAATAAAAATAAAATTAATAAGGTGCATTGTAGTAGTTTCTGCATAAGAAACTAGAACCAAGGAAAAATTAAGAAGCCTCTCTTATAAAGCCTCAAAGTGAGTCCAAGAGTAATTAGAAAAATATCCCTTGAAGTTTCAGAAATTCTACCAACCTGTTATTAAATGTCTGTATAGCCTTGAAAAATGAAAATAATATGAAATCTAGAATTTTAATATGTATTAAATTAATATTAAGTTTATGTAGCATATTTAATATCTCCTATATAATATTACTATTACAAATGTATTTATATATCCACAGATGGATGGAAGGATGGACGGATAAGTGGGTAAGTGGCTGGATGGGTGAGTGGAGGGGTGGATGGAGAGATAGATGATAGATAGATAGATACAAACAGACATTTTAAGATAAAGGCAGCAGTATCTGTGGACTAGGGGTTATGCTTATAAACATTTATGGAATATCTACTGGAAGGCAGGGGAATAATGAACCTATTAATGGAAAGTTAGGCAGGAAATTGATAGAGTTCAGCTGAAGAGAATTTGTAGGTTCTATTAAGGAATTTTTACTGTTAAAATCATCAAACTCAGGGAAAACAATTTTTTAAAAGATTTGTTTAAACATTGAATGCATTTAGTAAATCTGTAACATTACAATTATAGGAAACCAAGTAGACTCTAGCAATATGTAAAATATATTATACTCCATGATCTAATACTATTTACCCAAGAAATGTAAGGTTAATTTAATTCTTACTTATGTGTATAATGTAATACACACTATAAACTAATGAACAAAATAGTAACAGAAGCTTAGATACACAGAAAAGACTGACAGCTGCCCGAAGGAAGGCAGGATGATGGAATGAAAGCGGGTGAAGAGATTAGGCCAAAAACATTTATGCGCAGCCCAGGGACAACAATATGGGAATTGATTTAGATAGGGGAGTGGGTGGTGCTGGGTGGAGGTGGTGAAAGGAAGGAAAGACAGGAATAATTGTAACAGCATAAACAACAAAGTGCGTTTTTTAAGACTGATTTAATTTTTAAAAAATGAGTCTTAAATGCATCATATTAATAGAATGAGGATAAAAATACAGTACTCTAAAGATAAATAAAAGACATTTGATGAAATCTACTACTCTTTTTGATAGAGACACCTCACAAATTAAGATTACAATAAAATTTCCTTCACCTAGTGAAGAAGAATACCTGTGGAAAGCCCATAGCTAACACCATACATGATATGGTGAAAAGTGAGAGCTCCTGCTGATCACAGGATCACAACTTCTGTTTGTCATCATACAGGATAGTTTAGCCAGGGCGATATTTAAGAAACAAATAAAATGGGGCCCAGACTTTATTTATTTTATTTTTTAATATTTTTTGTTTTAATTGTCGTTGCAGTACAATTTTCTATCTTTTACTCCCATCCCAACCCACCCACCCAGCCCTCCCGTCCTCCCTCCCATTTCCACCCACCCCTAGTTTTTATCCATGCGTCCTTTATACTTCCTGTAAACTCTTCCCCTTTTCCCCTGAAATTCTCCTGAAATTCCCTCTCCTCTCCCCTCTGAACACTGTCAGGCGGTTCTCTATTTCAGTGTCTTTGACTATATTTTGCTTGTTTCTCTGCCTTGTTCTTTAGGTTCCTGTTAAAAGTGAGATAGGGTATTTGTTTTTCACCTCCTGGTTTATTTCTCTTCGCATAATGCTTTCCAGTTGCATCCATGCTGTTGCAAAGGGTAGGAAGGAGCTCCTTCTTTCTTTCTGCTGCATAGAATTTCATTGTGTAAATGTACCATAGTTTTTTGATCCACTCATTTACTGAAGGGCACCTAGGTTGCTTCCAACAATTGGCTATTGTAAATTGTGCTGCTGTGAACATTGAGGTGCATAGGTTCTTTTGGATTGGTGTTTCAGGGTTCTTAGGGTATAATCCTAGCAGTGGAATTGGTGGGTCAAAAAGCATATCCATTTTTAGTTTTTTGAGAAAATTCCATAAAAGAAGAAATAAAATTATAAAAACTTCAAGGGAATCCACATAAACACTAAACTACTTTGCTACTGCCATACATTTTGAAAGAGAACCTCAGTATAAAGTGACTTCAGCACTTTTGTAGAATGCAAAATCAATAGAAAAAATCAATTATATTTCTATACATTTAAAATGAACCATCCAAAGCAAAGTAAGTTCAATAAAACAAACCCACTTACAATAGAATTAAAATGAATAAAATATTTTTGAATAAACTTAACCAAGTAGCACAAGACTTGTGCACTGGAGATTATGAATTTGCTCATTGAGTGTATCCTTGCAGCCCTCGGTGGGAACAACTTAGTAGCCGGAACCTAAGCTCTCTGGGTTTTGCTCAATTCATTTATTTTTCTGTTGTGTTTCCTCTCTAAATTTTACTGAGAGGAAATTTAGCCATGGGTTTTACAGGCTACTCAGTCCTGTGGGCCCTTCTAGTGAGACATTAGACTTATGGGTGATTGTGAAAACCCTGAATCACTGGTAATTGAAGAACAATTGATTCTTAACAGATAACCACCTGGTAACCACCATTCTGTTGTCAGTATCTGTAAGTTTTTGTTTTTGTTTTGACAGTTTGTTTGTTACTTTAATTTTATTCATATGTGGAATATAAAAGTAATACTTCTTTGTTTTTTTCATGACTTATTTCACTTAGCCTAATTCCTTCAAGATCCATTCATGTTGTCATAAATGGTAATATTTTACTTATCTATGGCTAAGTAGTATTCCATTGTATATATACTACATCTTTGTCTGTTTATCAACTGATGATCATTTAGGCTGTTCTCATATCTTGGCTATTTTGAATGGAGCTGAAACTATGAATAATGGCAGAATTGAACAATCATATTATTGCCATAAAATAGCTGATGGCTACAAAAGGATAAATGATATAGTACCTCCCTTGGTTATTTATAACAGCACATAACTGACTATTTAGTTTGCATATCACAACATTGCCTCAGCATTTTTTAGACTTGAATAGATTAATTCTACCTGGGTCTATTCACGAAATTCAAAAGAGCATGTTTTACATGATTAATGTAAAAATTTACAAATAGAGATATATGTTCATATCAGTTGTGCATTATTCCAGTATACCCCATGGAAAATCCAAAAGGATGAAAACTATTAGTAGCATGTATGCTGAACTTGCAGTCACAATTGGAAAAATTAGTGTTAATCGAGCTCTGAATATCTAGTGCTGCCATCTCAACTACTGGCGTGTGTTTGTTGCCAGAGACTTTCTTTGGGATAAAACACCTTCTGTCTTGATATAATTTATGTGGACAACAACATGGTTTGTGTCATTAACTCTATTTCTTTATTAGCTTCTTCAAGCAACATCTCTTTAAAAAAAAAATCCCAGGATCCCAGGACCGATGGACAAAGACAATGGGGTGGGGGAAGGATTGAAAGTGGAATGTGGGGGGTGGGTAGGGTAGTGGAGAGTAATGGGGGGGAAATGGGACAACTGTAATTGAACAACAATTTAAAAAATAAAATAAATTAAAAATCCCTTTTCTACTTATGCTACTAAGTTCAGTCTAGACCTGTGCTGTTCAATATGGTACCCACTAGACATACTTGGCAAGTGAGCACTTATAATGTTGCTAATGCATCTAATGAATTATTGATATCGTTTAACTTAATTCATTTAAATTTAAAAACAAACAAAAACCTTATTGACATAAAACTTTATTTTTAAAATAATTTTATCTTTTACTTTTTTGTATTGTATAAGATACTGTCTAATAGTATTTTACAGTTGGGTGATGTGAGGTTCCTATGATTACATACAAATGCATCTCTCATCTAGTCTGTGTCATTAGATTGATTCAATTTGAATGATTGTCCTAGACACAAATGTAATATTACAACATTACAATTTATTTATTTGATTATTTGATGCAGACAAAACAGGAACAGTGATATCTTTTTAAATCAAAACAGGCAATTAACTGAAATACTTATAATACCACATAATTAAATTATTTTGGTTAAAATTAAGTATGGGCAATTTTGTAAATTTAAAATAAAGACATACTTCTGATGCAGTATCTAGTGGGGATGAACTACTTTATGGTAGGAACAGAAAAGGTAAATTTATTGAAATAAGGAATGCAACAATTGTTTTAATAGGGGCAATTGCATTTTCTGCAGCAGAGCAAAACAGAAAGCTGTTCATTACGTTGAGGAAAAAAGTTTTAACAATAATAAAGTGGATAAAATAAAGAGACCTTTTTCAAAAATACATACCAAATTTGATGATTCCTCTGAACAGTCAGAAGACAATACCTGAAATGTTACTTGCTATCATAATTAAATATCCACCAAAAGTTTTAGAAAATCTTTAAAAAAATCAAAGTTATACTATAGGTAATGAACAAATAAAACACAAGTAATGATTATTTCTGTTTTGGAAATTTTGTGGGAAACTCATGAAATAAAAACTAAAAAGTTGACTTTACTGTAAATGAAAGATCTTCACTTAAGCCACCAAACAATCAGTTATAGAATACAACAGTTTTCTTTAAATATCCTAATTCAGAGAAATATTTTTAACCCCATTAAAATTAATTTTATTAAAATGTTTAGAAATGTTAAGTACCTTTCTTTTTAAAAATATTTTATTGTTTATGCTATTACAGTTGTCCTAATGTTACCCCTTTGCCCTCCTCCACTTAGCCTACCCCTACTCCCACAGTCCATCCCTACACAGCTGTCCATGTCCATGGGTCACTCATACATGTTCTTTGGCTAATCCCTTCATTTATTTCAGTCAGCTTTCACCTCACTCTTCTCTTACAGCTGTCAGTCTGTTCCATGATTCTGTTCCTCTGGTTCTATTTTGCTCATTAGTTTATTTTTGTTCATTAGATTCCACTTTTAAATGAGATCATATGGTATTTCTCTTCACAGACTACCTTATTTCACTTAGCACAATAGTCTCCAGTTATACCTATGCTATCCCAAAAGGTAAGAAGTCCTTCCCTTTTCACTACTGCATAGTATTCTATTGTGTAAATGTACCACAGGTTTTTTTAAAGTTAATTATTATTTTTTAAATCCATTCATCTACTGGTGGACATTTAGGCTGTTTTCAAATTTTGGCTATTATAAATAGTGCTGCTATGAATATAGGGATGCATAAATTCTTTTGAATTGGTGTTTCATAATTCTTAGTATATATTCCCAGCAGTGGAATATCTTGGTCAAAAGGCAGTTCCATTTTTAATTTTTGAGGTAATTCCACACTGTTTTCCACAGTGGCTGCACTAGTCTGCACCCCACAAACAGTGCACTTGGGCTCCATTTTTTTCACATCCTCGCCAGCACTTATTTGTTGATTTACTACTTTTGCTTAGATTTGGGTGAGTGTTACAATGTAAAAGTTACTGTAAAATTACTACATTCAGTTTATTTTATCTCAGAGGACTTTGCAATTTACTAATAAAATTTTTATTGGATTAACTAACAGTAACATTGAACTCTTCTTACACAGATTTTTTTTTCATTTATCTTCATCATAGAGAAATACCACCTACATATGAAAAAAAATAGTTCTTATCTCAAACTATTCCACCTTTGTTAGGTAATAATCTGAATTACTTGAAATTTTTAAAGAAAAGACTGATATTTCTCTTACTGATTTGCTCTACTATACTGCATATTGAAAATATTTGTGCTATATTTTGAAGCAGACTCTTTGGAAAATGTCATGGACGATTCAGTATTGAACAATTTATATGACTGTTCAAATAATTAGAAGATAATGAATTTAATGACTTAGTTGTTTGCCAGTACTTAGTATTTGTATAGTGAGAGATTTTTAATTTTACCAGATTTACTCTATTATTAATCAGAATTGAAGATTATCTTAAAATAAACTATTTGATAAAAAATATGTAATCAAAGACTAGAAGTGGCCTCATGGTTTATATTTCCCTCACAGATATTGCATTGTAAATGAAGGAGTCCAGGTTAGCTCTACAAGAAAATAAAAAGTTTATTTGTGACCCAGTCAGACAGGTACAAGGATTTGTGTTGAAAATGAATTTTAACACAATACAAATCTCTTTTATCTTACATTATCTTACATAAACCAGTACAGAAACTATTTTCATTCTTATTGATAGTATTATGTAAATTGACTACAAAAATAATAGAAAGATTTAAGGAAAAAATAATACTAATAAAAATTAGCTGGTCTTCAGTTTTATCACATTGTTGAATTTGCCATTACTGAAGTGTAGGCTGATATTCTTAACCTGGACAGGTGTAATTTTGAAATTATGTTTTTTGTTTAAAAATTATTCTCAAGTGCCCTGGCTGGTGTAGTTCAGTGGATTGAATGCGGGCTGCAAACCAGGCATCGCAGGCTCGATTCCTAGTCAGGGCACATGCCTAGGTTGCAGGCCATGTCCCCCAGCAACTGCACACTGATGTTTTTCTCTCTCTCTCTCTCCCTCCCTTCCCTCTCTAAAAATAAATAAATGAAATCTTGAAAAAAAAATTATTCTCAAGTAAATGAACTAATTCTGTTAATGTTGAGTTAAATATTAAGTGAAAACAATCTTTAGTCCTCTCTCCAGTTTGGAAATTTACATTGGTTTGGAAAAACCCTGATATATGTCTCTTTTCTACTATGACCTTGAAGAAAGCTGAAGACAACTTATTTTAGAATTAAATATAGTGTCTGAATAAGATGAACTGTAAGTGTAAAATATCTACTTATTTAGGACATTTATTATAAGAAAAACTGAAATTTCTCATTAATAAGTTTGATTAGTTATATATTAATATAATATTTTGATATATTGTGTTAAATATATTATTAAATAAATTCTATTGGCTTAAATTTTTAATGTGACTTCTATAAGTTGAAAGTACATAATATCTCACATTATATTTTCATTAAGAAACACTGATTTGGAAAATCTAATCTGCCTTTTTTCAAATATTCTCTCTCAAAGGAGACTTACATCCACTTTTTTCACTTGTGACTTTGGTAGTCTAAAATGTCTAAAGAAGTACTATTCAAATGTTCTCAACTCATGCATTTATCAATCTTACCAAGTATATTTACCTAGTGCTTTATCTAAGCTATTGTATAACAGTATACTAATTTTAATTACATCTTTGTGTTCAGACCCTCTCCATGTAATCACTTTCCATTTTGCAAAATACTTCATACATATAAACAGATCGCTTTCATACTGTAGAGGAACTCTGCTTTTTTGTTATATCAGCATTTGGTGAGCAATAAAAAGTGTGCTAATTAAATATATAATTTATCATTTTATAGTTCCTCATTCTCCACTTTTGGGCTAATACCAGAAAATTTAAAAATATTATGTATTGAAAATATTGTCCTATCCTTTTACTGAATCTCAAAATACCTCTAGTAAGCATCCAGTTCCTAAGCTGAAAATATAAATAAATTATAAAATGGCAAGTAGGGACAATTAAAGTGCCTCACATAATGTTATAAGGCATTAGTACCTAGTAGTGAATGCATTCTGCTATTGATCTTAGTTTTCCTAAAAAAGCAGTTTTTGGAAAAGGGGGGCATTGATCGCTGTATCGTTGCTGTTTCTCTGAGGAGGAAACATCTGCAATGACTGGTGAGGAGCATTTCTGTAAACAAAATGTGCACTGCACAAATGACCACACAGCTTCCTTTTGTTGGCCTGGGTTCAACTATAATGGACTAAATTTTCTTTTCCCTAAAACTGTTGCCAGGGACTTAAGGACACATCCAGTTGCTATTGATTCCAATAACATGAGGAGTGGAAAAATAAATATTCCAAATACAAAATTAATATTCCAAGTTATGTGGCTAATGTCTAAAAGTCAGATGCCAAGCAGCTAATTTCAGCAAGATCATTATCTATGCAGTAACCTTGATCATTAGCTATATCAAAATTATGTTGGTCTATCATGTGTCTTCATGAAAGAACTTGATGGCTGAAATCTTGCTAGATGCCGCTGATGAATTTCATTTTTTAGTCAGGAAAACCTTTATCTCCTAATTTAATTTATATTGAAATTTCAGCAAATGGTAGTTTTGAATTATTATTAACACTCTGGAAAGTTCCACAAAAGTAAAAAATAAGCATAATAAACAACTTAGTGTAATTATATTTTCATACAATAGTTTTCTTCTGATTGACTCCGCTGAAAACTGAATGGTCACTTGGATTGATTTAATAGCTAGTGATTATTGTTAGCCCATCCATAGCCTATAATGTAAAAGTTATTTTTACAGTTTATTTATCTACTCCTAGTCCTACCCCCTTAACTTAAGCCTCACTTTCAAACAAGTACAATACACATAACTGATGTAATACAAAGACGATTCATTTTGTAGCTTTCTTAGAGCTTGGAAATTTTCTACAAAGCTTAGTTAGCATTTGCCAGAGCATGCTCTAGTTTCAACTATAAACTAAACTAAAGTTTAGGATATTAATCAATAAATCATTCAATGTTCCAGGCACTGTCAAATTTTACTAACAAATTTTGGGAAATAAGTTGAACCAAATAAATTTATTTTGGTCCCTAGCTGGTGTGGTTCAGTGGATTGAGCTCCAGCCTGTGAACCAAAGGGTCCCCAGTTCAATTCCCAGTCAGGGCATATGCCTGAGGCCTGGGTTGTAGGCCAGGTCCCCATTGTGGGGCACACTGTGGTTTCTCACCCTCTCTTTCTCCATCCCTTCTCCTCTCTAAAAATTAATAAATAAAATCTTAAAAAAATCAAATTGGATCTATTTAAAATAGATACAATAAAATGATGAAGCCATAGGTTTTGTATAAATCAAGCCTCCTAGTGTAGAGAACAGACAGTAATCTATGTGGTGAGAATGAATAAAGCTAAGTTCAAAATAGGTATGGTGATTTTAGAATTTTAATAATAATCTGGAGATAGACTCGATGAGGAGGAGAAAATCAGCTTATAATACTGTTAAGGTTAGAGATTTTTGCCAACCACTTTAAACTTAGCCTAAGAAGTACCAATAATATGCAAGAGTGAGGGACACAGGTACTAAAAATAAAATGACATTAAGATGTCAGCCGATCTTTTAGATAAAAATAAAAGTTATCCATCTGGTGCTTTTGTGGATCCTGTTAAAATAGTAATGTCTCAATCAATGATGCAAATATAGGGAACACATGAAATTCTAATTCACATAAGGAATGAGAATCTCAACTTTTTGCCATCAGCTTGCTGTACAAATTTGGACTAGGTATTTTCCGCTTTCATTTCTCCTATTAAAATCTTGAAGTAGTGTTGCATAAAACTCCAAGTCCTTGATATCCACACATTTCAAGGAAGTGTTTACTATGATAATCAATATAGAAGAGAAAGAAAAAGACTTTGTAAGATTAACCATAAGGTACCAGGGCTTCTGCATGTAACCATAAGGTACCAGGGTTTCTGCATGTAAGGGATAGCGGAATCAGTGTTGTCTTAATGTCACTGATTATAGCATCCAGTATATTCAGGAAAGCAACTGCTGTCTTCTCACACCAGCTTACATCAAAAAGTAACTAACATTTTACCCTAAATAATTGCTCTCAAAAAGAACAAAGACTGAGGACACAGAACAAACATACCTTGAAGCTCATCACTTCTCTGTTAGATCTTCTGTGTATTTCTCTTATGCAGTATAAGAAGGAGAAGCCATGCCCAACTTTTATCATAAATTTCAAATTAGCATGCATCTAAAACCAATTTGTTTGCCTATAAGTTGTGAAAAAGAGATAAGCTCATTTAACAGACTACTTTGCAATATATTTTGGGGAAAATCCATTTATTTAACAATGTTTAATTGAGTACCAACTCTATTGGGCACCATTTTAGCTGCTTGTGATATATCAATGAACAAAATAAAGACTGCTTTCCTCATAATACCTACATATTAGTAGGAGATGGGAAGACTACAAAATATAATAAATTAATTAAGAATATAAAATATTTGAAGGTGAAATTAATAGGGAATGACAAACAAAATCTATTAGAGCAAGATAATAAAAATAAGGAAAGTCAACGTGAATGGCCATTCGAGGGTGTGCATTAAGGTAGAGAAGTTAGACTCATTTAAATGGTGAGGTTTGCACAGAGATTTCAAGAAGGCAAGCGTGTGAGGAAAGTGAGTTTGGAGACAGGAGAATTTAAGGCAAAGGGAGCAACCAGAGTTGTGCCAACTAATATGGGATCCGTTAATCTCATGGGACAACTGAGCATTTGAAATGTGTTAGTGGAGCTAAATATCTACAGTTTTTATTTTATTTATTATAGTTAACTAAAATTTATTGCTAAAATAGATACTTTTATTATTCACAAAGCTTGAATTGTATTTGAAACAATATGATTGTGTAAATCTACTTTTCAACTATAAATTTAACAAAATACACATAAATCAAGTATTAACAACCAAATTTAGCTTGTAAATTGAGATGTGCAGTAAGGGTAAAGTACATAGCAGATTTAAGGACTGAGTATAAAAATATTATACAATATCTCATTCATAATTTTATATAGATCACAGTTTGAAATGATTATATTTTGGATGTATTAGTTTAGCTAAACACAGGTGACGAAAGTTGGTTTATAGTTGTGAGTACATGAAACATAAGAGTTTATTCTTGTATTGTTACTTATTAATTATAGTATTATTTTCTACTGTAAACTTACTTTTCCCCACCCTGTTATATTAAAATTAATTTCACATATTTTATATGGATCTTGTGGAGAAAATTAAATATAAAATGATAAAAATATTCTTTAGAGTAAAATGAGATGTTCATATGTAAACAGTGAGTACTGGCAGCTTCTGTATGTATGGGCAGCTGACCATGTAGGTATGAATAGCTGGAGAAATTTACCAGAAATAGGAGAAACAGCCAGCCTTGGGGAAGAATTAAAATTTGTGGGATGAATCGGAATGTTACCAGCACCAATGCAAGGACAGATGATTCAGTCAAACAATTTCATACCCTAATCTTTCTTCACTCAGAGTTTTGTAAGAAATAAATAGAACTGGGAGGTTGGTAACACATGTAAAACATATACATGCTCATGGCAATTGGATCCTAGGATTCCACTGGAGCAGGATTTAAAAGTGAGCCAAAACTGAGATTGCTGCCAAAATTTTACCAATCTGAATACTAAAGGGAAAGATATCAGTTGGGATGTTGGGTATTAGATTATCAAAGATAATTCAATATGATTAAAATAATGACCTATCTCTAGCTCAGCGGGACTCTAATTTGAAACTGTATGACAACATTTTCACCCTTATTGCCCCACATTTAAAAGACTTTGGTATCATTGGAAACAAACATTTATAGTGAAAAAATATGTTGTATGCTTCGCAGTTTATTCTTTAGTCAATGCCTGGAATACAATTAAAAAAAAAACATGAAAAAACAGATGTGCAAAAAAAATGAAAAAGAAAACAAGTTGAATAGAAGCAAATTAAATCAAGCATTTCAAGTACCAGGAAAGTTCTTAAAAACAAGTTTTATAAAATTTAAATAATTTTTAGGAATAACTTTCATCTCTGATTCTTATATATAAAAAGTTAAAGGTTGATCTCAACATTTTTTTTTCCTTTAAAAAAGCATATCTAGCTCACGAAAGTAGTGTAAGTATTAAGGGTTAACTCTGAAATAATGCAGGTAAGTTAGAATCTAACTTACATACTTATGTCAGTATGTAAGATCACTGACATAACAAAGAAGCAGAAATCAAATCCATGACCTCCAAGTATATCTAATTGTTCAGAAAATCGTATTTAGAAACTTTCTGACAGCAAAAGATAACTGAAAGATAATTGCAATATTTATTTATATATCTCTCAAAGAATTTTAAGAGAAGTTAATCCATAAGCTTTCCTTCCTTCCTTCCTTCCTTCCTTCCTTCCTTCCTTCCTTCCTTCCTTCCTTCCTTCCTTCCTTTTCTTCCTTTTTTCTAAATCCCTCTTAATTCCCTGTAGCTGCTTCAGAAAAATTTACTAGAGAAAAGTGTTAAACACTCCAATTTACATCATCCAGGTTTTCTATGACTTCATCTTATATTTCAGTTTACCACTTATTTCTTTTATAATTTCAGCATAATGATTCTGGTTTTAATATGTTTATTATTTGACCCATTTCCCAAATTCCCTCAAAGAAGGATACTGTGGGATTTGTCCAACAAACAAGAATCCTTATTCCCATTCTTCGTTATTAAAAAAAAAAAAAATCAGGCAAAAGAATCCTGTCCCCATTTCAAGGACAGTCCTCAACTTAGAGTATTTCAACTTAGAGATTTTCAACTTCACAATGGTGCAAGGGTGATGTTCTGTCAGTAGAAACTGTGCTTCAAATTTTTAATTTTCATGGTTGAACACTTGAAACTATGCTGCACAGGGGTCAAGAGTCCCAGCTCCCAGTCAGCCACACTTTCACGATGGTAAACAACTGCCGCTCTGCAGTATTTTGTCATTGTGTTGGAAGGTAGGCTAGGCTGCGCTGTGATGCTCTGTAGGTTAGCTATATTAAACGCATCTCTGACTTAATGATATTTTCATTTTGTACTGGGTTTATAGGAATATAACACCATGAATTAAGAAGCATCTGCATTACTTCCACGAAGATTTCTGTACTGTAACCTGTGGAAACATGACTTCAATTTGCTTACCCTTTGATTCTCCTTTTAGCTTTCATCCTCCTTCTGCTACTGACTCTTTTTGATGAAAACTACTTTAAAAGTTCCGTGCATATTAACAACTTGGACTCATGCAACCTCAGTCTCAGAATTTCATGTTCTCCTTGCAACTCACAACTCTTAGCTGTCCCAACTCTACAACTGCCAGGTCAACAGACTTGCTCTGAAGGTCATTGTCTCACTGTCTACACTTCCATATTATCCTCTACCTGTGCAGCCTTTTGGTAATCGCCCATGGTGAGAATAAAATTTCTGTCCACACAGTGCCCACACAATAAATCCATACACTGGTCATATTTGACTATTGAAATTTCAGCAAATTAGCATAGTGAATAACTTCACATGCAATATGTCGCACAGTACATTTTTACATAGAGAGAAGCAACTGGACAAAAAAAATAATATTCATCCAGATTTTTATATGTGTCATAAGGGTTCAATTATTTTTATATGCATGTTAACTCTTTAATATCTATAATAATCCTATAAAGTTCAACTTATTATTGTCATTTTATACATGAGATAACTGAGACACAGATACCAAAGTTCATATAATATTTATGTAAAAGAGCCAGGAGGGAAATTGGGAAGTCTAGCTACTGTGTAATCTAGTCTGTAAGTCACTCAGCCCTTAGTTGTGTTTTGGATTTCAATATTTTTTTGCTCATGATGTTTACTTTAACAGGGAAAAAAATTCCTATTGCTTCTTATAAAGAATGAGCAGCTAAAATGCTATATAACAGATTAATAGAGAATGATAAAATAAGTCAGAGAAAACTAATATAGATAGTATTTCTAAAATATGTGTAATAAATTATATATCTGTATAATATTATAGGGAGAAGTAGTAATAATTATATATTAATCATTATAATATATACTAAGCAATTTTTATTATTTTATTTTTACCCCCACATTCAAATATTTTCTATATTTCTCAGTACAAGGATTTGCTTGCTGTATTCAGGTATTAAAGCATTAATTTTTATATTCTCTACATAAATTTCAAAGAAGTTTCATCTAATCTTGTTTGCCCTCTCCTCTCTTCCCACAATCATTTCCTATTTCTTTCCACCTATTTCATTTAGTTAGGCACTGCAAATGTAAATTGACTTTCTAGCTAAAGAAAATTAGGTTGGAACTCTCTTTCTATCCAGGGGTTCAACAAACAGTAATTCCTTTCCCTTTATCATGCACAGTTGCTCTGAAATAACAGTTGTTCTGAAATTACTTTTCCAAGGCTATAGGTACTGGTGGTTTAAAACATGGACTTGGGGTTAGAGAAATTTATTGTAAAATATAGCTAATCTGCTTTTTAATAAAAACAAACCTCATTTACTATTTTTAACTTTAAAAATGAAATATATTAAAGATTAATTATATATAATTTATATATACACACATATATCAACACACATCAATATTACATACATATAAAGCATATATTATGCTTAAATGTAGATGAGAAAAATGAATATGCACACATTTACATGTCTTAAAAAGCAGAAGTTTGCCAATACATTTGAAGAATGTATGCCCCTTACCTATTGTTTCTCCTTCAGGATGATTGACAAATTTTATATTAATGATTTTATTGCTTTATTTAAAAAGTATAAAGTTTACCCCATTTATATTAATCCTTGAGTATTGTGGGGTTTTTGCCACTTTCATTTTTCTATAAACATAACATTATAAATCTATTCTGCAATTAACATTTTCCCCTCAACTTCATGGCTTTAAATTTCATCCTTGTAGATATATTCGCCTATATTTCATTTATTTATTACATTTTAGTAGAATTCCTTTGTATGACTATAGTAAGTGATCAGTCTCACTGTTCATGAAAATTTTGAGTTGTTCCCAATGTTTTGCTATGTTGAATAATTCTGCAATAATCTTCCTCATTAAATGACTACCATGGTTTGGTTATCTGTTCTCTTGCTGACATACATTGCTATTTTTTTCAGCTTTAGGTATTATAATTCATTGTGCTGTGAACATTTATGTAGAAGTTTTGGGGGGTCATGTATATTTTTTCCTTGGGTAAATACCTAGGAGGCAGGATGTTTGCTTCACGTGTTAAGTGCATGTTTATAGGAAATCACCAAACTGTTTTTCAAGGAAACCACTAATTTTGCATTCCAGCTGCACTGTGGTAGGGTTCCAGTTGCTCTACCACCTGGCCAACATCGAGTACAAAACTATTTTTATTGTTACAGCTCTAACATGTACACAGTAGCATCATACTGTGGATATCAGTAGCATTTTCCAAGTGAGTAATAATGTTGGTCATCTTTTCATGTTTTTACCTACCACTCTCAGACATTCTTTATGCAGTTTCTGTTCAAATATTTTGTATATTGTATGGAATTGTCTTATTGATAGTATTTTAGTAGTTATTTATATATTCTGAATACAAGTGTTTCTCTTATATTGTTTTTCAGTTATTTACTCTTATTTGTGGCCTGGGTATTGGTTGAAATTGCATTGAACACTTAAATCTATTTAAGGATAATTAATATAAAATTTGGCCAGGAATCCTACATTTCATATATTGCACTATCTGGAAGCTACTTTTCCAAGAGACCACTGTAACAGCCAGATGAAGGAAAAGCTGATGTGCCAGCTTGGAGGCATCCTGCAAGAACGAGGTGCCATCCTCCAGGATGTTGAGTAGGTACTTAATCAAAGATACCCACGTGGTACTACTATGTGTCCAGTGGGAACAATGTGTGGGTACAGAAAATGAAGAGCAAAGGCTAGAGTAGCCTCACTATCACTCTCAGCCACTCACTGGAAAATTGTGCTTAATTTATCAGGCATGATTATAGGAAATCTTAGAAAGGCTCAAATGCTTGAGGACTTTTATAAGCAGAATCCTTCTACCAGTCCACAGGGGAAATATAAATTTAGGGGGAAAATATCAGTTTTATTTAGATATTGAGATTTTCAGACAGTTTGTTATGTGATGTAACTTGTGTTATACTGCATGATATGTCTGCACATGGTAGGTGCTTACAAACAAATGAATGGATAGGAATGAATGAATAGGATGATTAAACAGTGGGGAAAGTTTTTTTTTCTGAGAGCATGTATTTATTTTGTTCATGTGTACCTATGATAATATATCATACTCTTCACACAAATTCTTGTCTTTGTTGTATTTTAATATTTATATCATTTTTTAATTTAATATTACTAAACTAAATTTTTAAAATTCTATGCTAATTGGATATGTTTCAAGAATATGTGCTCATCTTGTCCCCATATAAATTACTTCATACTTATGAAGGTTATAACATATTATGTTTAATCTAGCAAGTCAGTTTTAAGATCTAGGTTTATTTGGAAAAGTTCTGTTAAATATTTATTAACAAGAAAAAAGCCACAAAATATTCAATATGCCTATTTTTGAAACTCCTTAAGGATTTTTCCTCCTATACCCAGTGTGTTCAGTTCCTGGGTGGTATTGTTTATTAAGTAGTAGTTTCTAAGACACAGTTTTAATAGTTTTCTCCTAGGTTTTCTTATGTGTTATTTGAAATGATTTTATCATAAACAAATGGCTTTATTATCTTACTAAGTTACATTTATAGGAAATATAGACAACTGCATTTCAACTATAATTCCAGCTAAAGCTACTGGTTGACTTTTTAACCACAGGGATTTTTTTGATCTTTGGTATTTCATTTCATTACTTATATTAATATATTCCTTTTAAAGTGGATATATCTATTGAACACTCCTGATTAATTGAGGATTTTTCTTTTCAATCAACAATTAAAGGCTCTGGCTAGTGTGGCTCAGTGAATTGAGCACTAGCCTGAGAGCCAAAGGGTTGCTGGTTCAATTCCCAGTCAGGGCACATGCCTGGGTTGCAAGCCAGGTCCCCAGTAGGGGGCATGCAAGAGGCAACTACACATTGATGCTTCTCTCCCTCTTTTTCTCCCTCCTTTCCTCTCTGCCTAAGAATAAATGAATAGTCTTTAAAAAATAACCATTAATTCCCTTAAAATTTATATGAACATTGAAACAAAGCCTCCAGGTGTTTCTGTATATCTGAGAAGAAAACAATGAATTCCCTATTTGAAAAAATCAACAAATGAACCATGCAAATCATTAAAAAGCCCATATTACAAGTGAATTTAGTATATTTGTATATAACAAACATTAAACATTACATATTTTAAATTTATCATAACAGGAATAAAAGGAGCAAAATATTAATCCTATAAATTAATATATTTTCTACTATCAGGACACATTATTTTAAGAGAGCATGTATAAGACAGAGGACAGAATTTTTTTTTTTAAATTTCAATCAGCAATGCTTATAGGAAAATAGCCTGAAGTAAAAATTTAGGAGTAAAATTAAAAACTAAAACAAAGCATTATCACTATAATGATAATATAAGGCAGCTTTCTCTCTCCTGTCCTGGGGGAGAGATAAAAAGTAACTTGTATAAACAAAAGATAAATGCCAAAAGAATTGGTGATGTGAATAGATACAATGTAACCAAAGAACTTTAGCTGTGGAATAGCAGTTTGGTAAGAAGTAATTGGTGATGAGATAAATTAGGTACAGGCATTCATTGTTTTACTGCACTTCGCTTTACTGGACTTAGCATGTATGCATTTTTCACATTGAAGGTCTGTGGCAAACCTGCATTACCCACATCTGTTGGCACCATTGTTCTAACAGCATTTGCTCAATTTTTTGTCTGTGTCACATTTTGGTAATTCTCATAAATATTTCAAACTTTTTGCTACAGTGGTCTGTGATCAGTGACCTTTGATGTTACTATTGCAATTGTTTTGGGGCTCCACAAACCATGCCCGCATAAAATGGCGAGTTTATCAGCAAATACTGTGTGCGTCTGACTGCTCCTCTGCCCAGCTGTCCCCATCTCTCTTCCTCTCCTCAGACCTCACTATTACCTGAGACACAACAATACTGAAATATGGACAATAATTTTTTCTACAAATAATATTATTGAAACTGAACAAGTAACACAACAGACTACCTAGATTGGGGGCCTTAATCAAAAGCTTTAAATCAAAAGCCAAAAATGATTAATTTTAGTCGGGATGGTATCAGTATGTAGAAAGTCAGTATATACGATCAGCTAGGCCTCTTGTGCCAAACAGTTAGCCAAGTTGTGAATAGAAAGGACATGTTTTTGAAGGAAATTAAAAGTGCTATGCCAGTGAACACATGAATGATATGAAAGCAAAACAGGCTTATTGCTGATACAGAGCAGTTTTAATGACCTGGATAGAAGATCAAACCAGCCACATATTCCCTTAAGCCAAAGCCTAATCAAGTGTAAAGCTCCAATTCTCTTCAATTTTACAAAAGCTGAGTGAGGTGAAGGATCTGCAGAAGAGATGTTTGAAGCTAGCAGAGGTTGGTTCCTAAGGTTTAAGGAAAGAAACCTTCATAACATAAAAGTGCAAGGTGGAGCAGAAAAGCGCTGGCATGGAAGCTATAGCAATTTATCCAGACGATCTAGCTAAGATAATTAATGGAGGTGGCTACATTAAACAGCAGATTTTCAGTGTAGACAGAACAGCCTTATGTTGCAAGAAGATGCCATCTAGGACTTTCATAGCTTGAGAGAAATCAACGCCTGGCTTCAAATCTTCAAAGAACAGGCAATATCTGTTCTTAGGAGCTAATGCAGCTGGTGACATTCAGTTGAAGCCAATCCTCATTTACTATTCTGAAAATCCTGGAGCCCTTAAGAATTATGCTAAATCTACTCTGCCCATGCTCTATAAATAGAACAAAGAGCCTAGATGACAGCATATCTGTTGACAACATAGTTTACTAAATATTTTAAGCCTAGTATTCAGACCTACAGCTCAGAAAAAGATTTATTTCAAAATATTATGGCTCATTGACAGTGCTTCTGGTCGCCCAAGAGCTCTGATGGAAATGCACAATGCGATTAATGTTGTTTTCATGCCTGCTAACACAACATCTGTTCTGCAACCCATAGATCAAGGGGTAATTTCAACTTTCAATTCTTAATATTTAAGAAATAATTCCATAGGCTACAGCTGACATAGATAGTGATTCTTCTGATGGATTTGGGCATAATAAATTTAAAACCTTCTGGAAATGAATTACCATTCTAGATGTCATTAAGAACATTTATGATCCCTGGGGAGAGGTCCAAATATCAACATTAACAGGAGTTTGGAAAAAGTTGATTCCAACCTTCATGGACGACTTTGAGGGGACTCAAGACTTCGGTGGAAGAAGTAGCTGCACAAGTGGTGGAAATAGCAAGAGAACTAGAACTATAAGTGGAGCCTGAAGAAGTGACTAGACTGCTATAATCTCATGATAAAATTGTAACGGATGAGCAATTGCTTCTTATGGATGTGAGGACCCTTGTGCTGTGAGGATTGTTGAAATGACAACAAAGGATTTATAGTATTACATAAACTGAGTTGATGAAGCAAAGGTAGGTTTTGAGTATATAAACTCCAATTTTAAAAGTTATTTTAAAGTCCAATATTAGGAAAATCATAAAAGGAGATTTAAATTGCCCCAGCCACACATTGGTGTGACTTAATAAGTACAATCTTCTGACAAGTTTGAGCATTAGTAGAATAAGATGATTCATCAGTAAGTGTACACAGGTAACAGGTTTGATTGACTATTACATGTCAAATGCCATCCTAGGCTATTACAATAAATGAGATAGACATCTTCATTTGTTCTGTGAAGACAAATATGTAATGCACAGATATCATTTTAAGTTTTATGGAGAAAAGGAGAACAAAGCAAAAAAAGAAATTAGCATTTGATGAACATATGTATGTTCTAAGTCTAAAAGTAAAGGAGCTACAGTAATTTTTATTTTTTTACTGGTGAGAAAAATGAGGCAAATAATTAAATAAATTGTTTAAGATCCCACAGATAAATGGCAAGGCCAGTATTCAAACCCAGATAATTTTGGCTTTGATATCCTAGGTCCTACCACCATACAACTAAATGTTGGGAAAAACTGATTTAGAATAATCACAAAGGTTATAAATGCTGTTTCAGGAAAAGTGAACAATAACCTTTAAGTTTCTGGTGCTGTTGTGGTTAGTGATAAGCTCCAGACTGGTACTGATAAATTCCATATGTGACATGTGCATTCATGTGTTTCCATGTGCATGCAGCAAGGGCCGGGGGAGAGACAAATGTGAAAACTTGGGAAAAAAAATGTCACCGGTGTTATATTGGCACATAAAGAATGACTATCAATTACTTATTGAAAAATAAAGTATTAGAAATAAAGACATGAGCTATTAATGATAGCTTCATATTATGGCAATTCTTGTAAATAATTTAATAAAACTAGTTTTTTAATTGTCTACTTAGAAAGAATCATAGTTTGCACCTGTGTTAGGGAGCTCTTTTGTGTAGGAAAAGAATGAATGAAAGTCAAATCATTCACAAATGAAAGTGTCACGAGAACTTTTAGAAAGATAATAGAATTTATAGAATTTTTTTAAATCATAAGGTGTTGATGAAAAAGAAAACAGTTATTAAGTAATAACCCACCCCATCCCTATTCCCTATTTGGTTGCATGTGCAAATTCACTGAATAAGTGAATTTTCAGACAATTTTAACCAGAATGTGCCCAAATCCTAAGAAGATCACCACGTAGCCAAACAGGAAGCTCAGGTGGAAATGTCACTGCTTCCTACCTTATTACATAAAATTCCAACTTGCATGTGTGTTGTTCTAAGCATGTACTAGCTGGAAATTATCTCTTTTAGACTATTTTCCATTTAAATGATTTCAATCAGTCATTTAACTTCCACACTTCTATATATTCTATCTTTTGGTCACTGCATTAATTAGAAATACATTTTTCAATGTTCTTTCATTAAATACACTATAATTTTAATTTAAAATAAAATGAGTAAAACCTTATACCCTGTGTCAAATGTTTAATTGCATACTATACAATTTGGCCAACACATTTTTGTTATATATTTATTTTTTTCTTTATCAATATACAATTGATATACAGCATTGTGTAAGTTTAAGATATATAATATGTTGATTTGCTGCATTTATATCTTGCCAAATGAGTACTACCACAGTGTTAGGTAATTCTTCCATTTCATCATATAACTGCCACTTCTTTTTTTGTGGTGAGAACAGTTTAGACCTACTCTCTCAGCAACTTTCAAGTGTAAACTATAGCATTGCTGCCTATACTTACATGCTATCCATTAGTTCCACATAATTTATTCATCTTCAAACTGGAAGGTTGTACATTTTGCCCAACATCTCTCTGTTTCTCTCAACCTCCAGGCCAAGGTAACTGCCATTGCAGTCTCTGTTTATCCTACTTCATCTTTTTTGAATCCACACGTAACTATTCACATGCGATATTTGTCTTTAGCTGCCTGAGTTATTTTACTCAGTACAATGCCTTCAACGTCCATTTATGTTGTTAAAAATGGCAGGATTCCTTCCTTATTATGAATGAATAATATTCCATTGTATGTATATGTATGTGTGTATCCTAGTTGGTAGATGATAGATAGATACATAGTTCAATGATAGCTATTCTGCATCTTCGAGATGGGATTGGTGGCTCATACATTGGTTCTTTTTTTTTTTAATTTTCATACTGTTTTCCATAGTGGCTATACCAATTTACATTTCCATCAACAGTGCACAGACTCTTGCTTTTTCCAAATTCTCACCAACATTTATTCTTGTCTTTTGAATAATAACCATTGTGACAGGTATGAGGTGATAGCTCATTGTTGTCCTGATTTGCATTTCCCTGGTGATGAGTAGTGTTGAATATCTTTTCATCTACCAGTTGGTGATGAATATGTCTTCTTAAAAAGATAACACTCCATACCAGTCAGAATGGCCATCATAAACAAATCAACAAACAGCAAGTGCTGGTGAGGTTGTGGAAAAAAGTGAACTCTAGTATATTGTTTGTGGGAATGCAGACTGGTGCAGCCAGTGGAAAACAATATGGAATTTCCTCAAAAAAATAAAAATGGAACTGCCTTTTGACCTGGCAATTCCACTGCTGGGATTATACACTAAGAATCCTGACCGCTAATTCAAAAGAACCTATGCACCCCAATGTTCATAGCAGCACAATTTACAATAGCCAAGTGCTGGAAGCAACCTCAGTGCCCCTCAATAAATGAGTGGATCGAGAAACCATGGTATATTTACACAATGAAATTCTATGCAGCAGAAAAAAAAAAAAAGGAACTCCTACCCTTTGCAACATCATGGATGGAACTGGAGAGCATTATGCTAAGTGAAATGAGCCAGGTGGTAAAAGACAAATACCATATGATCTCGCCTATAAGTGGAACCTAATCAACAAAACAAACAAGTGAGCAAACTATAACCAGAGACTTTGAAATAAAGAACAAACTGACAATACCAGAGGGAAGTGGGGAGGGAGATAATGGGGGAAAGAAGGGGAAGGATCATCAAGGAACATGTATAAAGTACCCATGGACAAAGCCAAAGGAGGAAAGATTGAGGGAGGGGGATGGGAGGCAGGGGTGGGTGGGGTAGGGGAAAGTGGTGGCAGGACAATGGAGACAACTCTAGTTCAACAACAATAAAAAAGATATCTACTTAGCTCTTCTGCCCATTTTTAATTATATATTTTTTCTTTTTAGTTGTATGATTTCTGTATGTATTTTGGATACTATACTCATATCAGATAGATGATTTTTAAATATTTTCTGTCATTTTTCTAATACTTTGTTGTTCTAGAAACACAACTGATTTCTGTATTTTTTATTTTACATCCTGTAATACTATTGACTTTATTATTTCCAACAGTCATTTTGATTGACCCTTTAGGACTTTCTATACATACAATCATATATATTTGCAAACAGAGATTATTTTAGTAATTCTTTTATGATTCAAATACGTTTTTAAAAAATATATCTTGCTTTATGCTTTAGCTAAAACTTCCAGTACGACCTGGCATGTAAGAGTTGAGTAAGAGTGGTGATAGTGTGCAACCTTGTCTTTTGCACAATCTTGAAGGTGAAGCTTTTAACCTTTTGCCTTTGAGTATTATATTAGCTTTGTGTTTATCCTATGTGGCATTTATTGTATGTCCCATCTCAAACAAAGTTACTGAGGGTTTTTAATCATAAAATGATGCTGTGCTTGTCAAAGGCTTTCTTTTACATTGAGATAATTATATGGCTATATTGTACTCCATTAATGACATGTATTACATTGGTGATTTGCATATGTTTAATTATCCTCGTTTCCTAGAGGTAAATTACCCTAGATTGTGGGTGCCAAACTCATTTTCACCGGGGGCCACGTCAGCCTCACAGTTGCCTTCAAAGGGCCAAATGTAATTTTAGGACTGTATAACTGTGACTATTCCTTAACTAGGCACAAGGAGCTTGGCGCTGCCATGAGGTAGAAACAAGGTGGGGGTCCGGATTTGGCCCATGGGTCTTGTGTTTGCCACCTGTGTTCTAGATCATGTGTTATAAGAAGAATATTAAAATCTTATTATTAAAATATTAGAAGGGTCATACACCAATTTTAATATTCTTCTAAGATTTTTTTCATCTTATATTTTCAGCAAATTTACTATTAATCTGTAGCTTGTTTTCTTTTTTAAATTTTGAAATGTTTAGTCTAAAACATACCAAACCATTAAAAAGTGCTTTTTTTTACTTATCTTAACCTACCAAATATATTATTTTTTTAATTTTATTTTATTGTTGACACTATTATGGATCTCCCCCATTTCTCCCTTTTGCTCCTCTTCACCTGGCACCCTCCTCCCCGCCACCAGTGTGTTGTCTGTGACCACAGGCTATGCATACATGCATACATATTCTTTGGCTAATCGCTTCTAGTCCCCCACCCCTCCTCTCCTCTGTGATTAGTAAATCTGTTCCATGTAGCCATGCCTCTGGTTTTATCTTGTCACTGTATTTTGCTCATTAGATTCTACATATGAGTTAGATTATATAGTATTTGACTTTCTCTGACTAGGTTATTTCACTTAGCATGATAGTATCCAAGTCCATTTATGTTGTTACAAAGGGTAAGAATTCCTGTTTACAGCTGCATAGTATGTTTCATTGTGTAAGTGTACCACATCTTTTTTATCCACTCATCCACTGATAGGCGCTGGGGCTCTTTCCAGCTCTTGGCTATTGTAAATAATGCTGCTTTGAACATAGAGCTGCACATGTTCTTTCTGAGTCGTGTTTCAAGATCCTTAGGATGTATTCCTAGAAATGGTATCACTGGGTCAATCGGCAGTTCCATTTTTAATTTGTTAAATAAATTCCATGAGATTTTTTCAAATAGACATTTTTTTAAAAATTGGACCCTCATAACGATACCTAATATTTTTACTTTGCTTGCTTAGTAATGAATAACTTTATTTCCACAATTAAAATACACATAGAATTACAGAAATTTGCCACCATGGAATCATGTGTCAAATCAATTAGAAGGTGCTATGACTTGCCCTGGCCAGATGTCCAGGTTGTTGGAACATTGTCCTGTACATCAGAAGATTGTAGGCTTGATTCCTGGTCAGGGCAAAACTAGGTCAATTGAAACATCTCTGGTCAAGGCATGTATGGAAGGCAACTGATCAATGTTTCCTCCTCTCTTTCTAAAAACCAATAACAAAAACTTGAGTGAAGATTAAAAGAATAAAATTAAAAATAAAGAAAACTTTATTGAAAAGATAGAATCTAGCCTGTACTTCAAATGATGGATTTTTTTTTAAATTAATATTTAGGTATATACAATAATCTCAGAGATATGAGGAAATGCTAAAGTTTTTTAAAGTAGCATAGTGAGAAAATGAGAAATACTACTGAAATTTTAGTGTATGAATTAAATGCTAGTAGATTTATAGGACATATAAAAATTTACAGCTTACTATGTATTTAGTAGGAACTCATCAAAGAAATTTTAAATAAAAGTGATATACTCTTATTTTTGTATATATAGTAGTTTAAGAATATATTACTGTAGTTCAAAAGTGAAGTAGTAAAAGATTCAGCTAGAGAAATGAAATGAAAAGCAAAGCCTTATCACCTCAGAGACTGAGGACTACTTATTTATTAAAAGAGGAGGTAGCTCAATGGAGTATTCTAATTCCAAGTGTTTTACGTCCAAATTATTGGTAAAATACTAATATCATTAATTAAATAAGAAACAAAGAAGAAAGAATTGATTTGAGAAGAAAATAAATTTCATTTTATTTAGACATGCAGAATTTTGTGTTACTCACTGGTGTAGGTAGTGATTTCAAGCAAACTGCTGAAAAAGCAGGCCCAAATGGGTTGGAAAAGAAAACCACTCCCTCATGATCAACTAACCACTGAGGCTGTGAATGTCTGTATAGAGTTACTATGGGCAGAAAAATAACTGACATTATTTAGCACATAGGAAAAAATACCATTAAAAATTAATTTATATTCTCACAGAAAAAAAGGCTGCAGAAAGGGTAGCTTAAAAATAAACAAAAACATCTTCTTGCTAGTTTCATTAACACTGCATATGCTCTAACATCTATTCTGTATTATCAATTACTTTGGGACAGACAGGTAGTTTTTAATACTTTAAAAATATATGATGCTGCTTATTGTAAAAATGGTTAATAAACACATTATTCTAGCAAAGAACATTTTTGAAAACCTTATTTTTAAAATTGAAAACAGCAATTTGATGAAAAAGTATCTTCACACCAGAGTAATTGTATGTTTTTGGTCATTGCATTATTGTTTATTACGATAAACTATTATGTAACACTCATGTGAAGGAATGACTTAGCTGCTGCATATACTATTTTACTTGTCCATTTTATTCATTCCATTTGTATACATAAAGTGTCTGTCTTATGAAGAGCAAGAATGTCACATGATACATGATTTTTCTAACAAATCATTTATGGTCATTTAACTTATATTGTCAAATATTGATTAGCATATCATCTAAAACATTTTCTCCATAGTTTTATTTTAGTATAGGTATGATAGGTGGTGGTGTAAAAAACTCAGGCCATGATTTCAAAATTATTGAACCTGGAATTTTATTACTTATGAATACTGCATTATAAACTGTATATTAAATGTTGTTTCTTTTAACAATCATTTGTAAATTTTTAGGTAAAAATCATTTGTAGTTTTTAAAGTTTTAAAATATATAATTTTACTACAGTGAAAACATAAAAATTCTACCTGCCTTGTTTCAGGCAAATACTATGACTGTTTCTTTGCACTTTCTATGTATTTTGCAATGCATGTAGTACTTCCTCAGTTATTGATGTTAGGAAATATAGAAATTATTTACTATAGTTATTTCTCAACCTAAATATCAAAATGACTTTAGCTCTTTTTTAAAATAAGCAATATTATTAAAGAAAAATTTATTTTCACATGTGTTCATTAAACTGGTGATTTTCCTCATACTAGCTACAATATTTAATCCATTTAATAATGACTATAAAATAATTATCTCTTAAATGTTATATTTAACTGGTATATATATATGTAGATTATGTGATTAATTGGAATATTACACCTAAATTAAACTGATTTATGTCCAAACCCAACAAATCCTTGATATGTCAACAATCAGTGCATATGTGATGAAGAAACCTCTAGCACGTGCTCTAGTCAATATCTTTTACTAGCTGAATCACGGCCATTACTTAATCTATAAATCAGGTTGGTGGAAGCCACTTAACAGAGCTTGTACCTTACTTCTGATTTTATTCCTTCAGAGAATCAGTAAGAGAAAACCACGTAGGAACATTTGATGTATTAGGAAAACAATATCCCTAGTGGCAGAAACAAATTAATGACCCTTACCATCCAGGCGTTGAGGATTTCAATTTCCTATGGAGTGCACTTTGGGGTGAACAGAAAAAAGGAAAAATTGATGGTAATGAGGGGACATCTGTTTCCTTAACAATTTGGCTCAGATAGTGCTTAGTGCATCCTCGCTAGGGAAATAAACCATTGCTTGAATGATAAATATCTGCACGTGTTTTTGAAGATGGCAGATGTGCCATTGTTCAGCATTTCTAGTTGTTACATTGATGAATATGGGAAGAGTGTCTTAGTAAAAGCACTTATTTATTACATCGTTATACCCTGCCAATTATCTTCTAGGTACATAGAGAATGGACTACATTTTTTTCTATTTTTTAAATTTTTATTGCATTTATTGGAGCAAAAATGGTTAATCAAATTATATAGGCTTACATTATACCACTTTATAATACATAATCTATGTATTTTATTGTGTGTTCACCACCCAGAGTCTTCTCCTCCTGTCAGTTAATTCCTCTTTACCCTCTTCTACATCTTCCTGCCCCACTTTCCCTCTGGTAGTCACCATATCACCTTAACATTGTCTGTTTCATGAGGTATTTTTTTACCCTTAATCCCTTCATTTTTTTCACCCAGCTCTCAAACCCCCTCTGCTCTGAATGCTATGAGTCTGTTTTGTGTATCTATCAAACTGTTTCTATTTTGTTTGTTAGATTATTTTGTTTGTTACACTTCACATATAAGTGAAGTCATATGGTATTTGCCTTCCTCTGACTGATTTATTTAACTTACTATAATACCCACCAAGTCCATGCTGTCTCAAAAGGTAAGATTTTCTTCTTTTTTACAGCAGAGTAGAATTCATTGTGTATATGCACCACAGCTTTTTCATCCACTCATCTCCCGATGGGTACCTAGGCTCCTTCCAGATCTAGGCTATGGCAAATAATGCTGCAATAAAAATATAGGTACATATATTCTTTTGAATTATTGTTTTGGGTTTCTTTGTATATATTTCCAAAAATGGAATCACTGGGTCATAAAGCAGTTCCATTTTTAATTTTGGGGGGTATCTTCATACTGTTTTCTATAGTGGCTTCACCAGTCTGCATTTCCTCCAAGAATGCATGAGGGTTCCCTTTTCTCTGCATACTCACCAACACTTGTTGTTTGTCAATTTATTGATGATAGCCATTCTGAAAGGTGTATAGTGATAACTCATCATGGTTATAATTTGCATATCTCTGATGCTTAGTGACATTGAGCATCTTTTCATACATCTATTGGCCATCTGTGTATTGTCTTCAGAAAAGTGTCCATTCAGGTCCTTTGCCCATTTATTTTTAGTTGGGTTGTTTGATTTTTGGGGTGTATCAAGTTTTGTAAGTTCTTTATAAGTTTTGCATATCAACTCATCAGATGTATTGGGCGAATGTGTTCTCCCATTCTGTGGGCTATCTTTTTATTTTGTTGATGTTGACTTTTGTTGTGCAAACACTTTTCAGTTTGATGTGGTCCCATTTTTTTTTTTTTTTAGTTTTTCTTTTATTTCTCTTGCCTGGGAGTTACATCAAATAAAATATTGCTATGTGCAATGTCCAAGATTTTGCTGCCTATGTTCTCTTCTAGGATTTTTATGGTTTCAGGTCTAACATTTAAGTCTCTAATCCATTTTGAATTTATTCTTGTGTGTGATCTAAGAAGGTGGTCTACTTTCATTTTTTTCTATGTTTATCTGTCCAATTTTCCCAACACCATTTATTAAACAAACTATCTTTAGCCCAATATATGTGCTTGTCTCCTCTGTTGAATATTAATTGACTATAAAGGTGTGGGTTTATTTCAGGGCTATTCTGTTCCATTGGTTAGTATTTTTTTTTTATGAAAGTACCATGCTGTTTTGATGACTATGGCTTCAGAGCTTGATAGTGGGTAACATGATTCCTCCAAGTTGTTCTTCTAAGTATCACTGTTGCTATGTGGGGCCTTTTGTGGTTCTACATTAATTTTTGAAATATTTGTTCTAATTCTGTGAAATGCATCATTGAATCTTAATAGCAATTGTATTTAACCTATAAATGAGGGATGCAAATTAAAATAACAATGAGATACCATCTCACACCTATCAGAATGGCAATCAATAAATCAACAAACAAGTGCTGGTGAGGATGAGGAGAAAGGGCAACCTTCTGTACTATTAGCAAGAATGAGGACTGGTGCAGTTAATGTGGAAAACAGTATAAACCTGCCTTTAAAAAATTAAAAATATATCTACATTTTAAGGCAGCAATCCCACTTCTACAATATATCTGAAGGAACTCAAAACATTAATTAAAAAAAAAAAAACAGAAGTACCCCTATGTATACTGCAGTGTTATTCACAATGGCCAAGATATAGAAGCAGCCCATGTTCATTAGCAGATCAATGGATAGAACAATTATGGGACATTTACACAATGGAATTCTACTCAGCCATAAAGAGGACAAAAATTTTGCCCTTAATAACAGAATGAACTGACCTGGAGGACATTATGCTAAGTGAAATAAACCAGTCAGGAAAAGATAAATACCACATAATTTTACTCATATGTGGAGTCTAATAATCAAACTGAACTAATAAGCAAAGCAGAGACAGACTCACAGATAGCAGCATGACAGCTAAGGTGCATGGAGGTTAGGGGCTTGGAAGTGTTGTGCAAAAAGGAGAAAGGATTCATGGACATGGAGGATAGTATCATGATTGCTTGGGGAAGGGAGTTATAAGGGGCCTAATAGTGGAAAAGGGGACTTGATAATGAAAAAAATATAATAAAGTTTATTTAAAAAGAAAATGATTTTGGTTTTTCCTGTTGAGTATGATGTTGGTTGTGGGTTTGTCATATATGTTCTTTATTATGTTGAGACATGTTCACTCTATTCCCACTTTGCTGAGAGTTTTTATCATAAGTGGGTATTAGTTTTCATCAATGCTTTTTCTGCATCTATTAATATGATCATGGGATTTTATTCTTCATTTTGTTTATGTAGTATATCATGTTAATGGATTTGCAGATATTGTACTGACCTTGCCTCCCAGGGACAAATTCCACTTGATCATGGAATATAATCTTTTTAATATACTGTACTGCTGGATTCCATTTGTTAATATTTTGTGGAGGATTTTTCCATCAGTGTTCATCAGGGGTATTGACCTATAATTTCCTTTCTTTATAGTGTCTTTACCTGGTTTTAGAATTAGGATATTGCTGCCTTCATTAAATGAGCTTGAGAGTCTTCCCTTCTCTTGAATTTCTTTTGAAATAGTCCTGACTGGCATCTGGCTCTGGGTTGCACTTCACACAGGGGTCTTTACATTGAGATTATGCATATCTTACTAAAAGGGCTTCTCTCCTCCTTCCTTCCCTCCCTCCTCCTCCTCCTTTCTTCTTCTTCTTCCTCCCCTTCTTCTCCTCCTTCTTCTTTTCTCATCTGATATCAATTTCTTCTGGTGTTTGCCTTTCAAATAACCAAAATATTATTTCAGATAAAAAGCAGTGAAAACATGCGGGCAGACATAAAAGGGCACTTTTGTAAAATTCCACTTATAGGAAGCACCCAAAAAAGATGAGGAAAGAGACAGAAAGCACATCAGAAGTGGCAAAGAGCAGGAGTAATAAGTCAGTGCTTTTGGGGTAATGGAGCATTCTGGAACTAGACAGCAATGGTGATGCTTGCTCAGCATCATGAATATATTTCACACTCAGGAATGACACAATTTAAACATATACACCAACTTTTATTTATTACTTAAAATAAATCATGCCAAGGAGAAAAAGGAAATATAATAATTAAAGAAAATCAAAGAAATAGATAAAAAAAAGATAGGGGCCATAAAACAACTTCTGGTGGAAATGGAAGAACTGGTTAAATAATAATCAGCTCTAGAGCTGGCTCTAATGCATTTTCCAGATCAGCTCTACATCTCTGGCAAGAAACAGGCCAGGCTAGAGTAAGGGTCCTTCAGGAAGGGGTGGTGGGGCCTCAGGTCAAGAAATCTTGCATAGGCTGGCCCTGGATCCAAAACTGTGGCTAGAGCAAGAGCTGGTGGTGGCATGACCACTGGAGATGGACACCCCTCCAGGTCTGGAGTGGCATTTTAGTCTGCCCCTGCATCTGACTCCTCAGGATGTATGATAGGTATTGAAGCAAGAGCCAGCTCTGTCTCCTGGTCTCGTGCTGGAATTACGAGAGGAGAGATGGTCACCCACATGTCTGCATTTCCCTGTGCTCCCTACAGACAGAACACAGAGCCTTCCAGAGAAGCTGTAGCCCAGGACACAGCCCAAGATACCCTTCCCACTAACAGTCCAGCAGATAGGTGGTCTGAGACCAGTTTTGCTCATGTCCAGCCCCTGCAGTTGCTCCTGGTGTGTCTGGCTTTCGCCACTCTTACTCAACTGAGCACGGGAAGTCCTAGCCACAGCAATCAGACAAGAAGAAATAAAAGGCATCCAACCTGCAAGAGAAGAAGTAAAACTGTTGTTATTTGCAGAAGACATACTGTATATAGACAACACTGAAGATTCTACCAAAAAAACTACTAGAAGTGATAAAGGAATCCAATAAAGAAGTGGGATACAAAATAAATATCCAGAAACCAGTTGCATTTTTATACACCAATAATGAACTATCAGAAAGGGAAACTAAGAAATCAATTACATTTCCAATTGCATAAAAAAATAACTATAAATAAATTTAACCAAACATGAGAAGACATGTACTTGGTAAATGATAAGACACTGAAGAAAGAAACTGAGGAAGCTTCAAATATGTGGAAGCATATACATACATGTTCATGGACAGGAAGATTTAACATCATTAAAACATGCATACTACCCAAAGCAAACTATATATTCAAAGCAATTCCTATCAAGATACTAATATAATATTTCTCAGAATTTGAAGAAATATTTTTAAAAATGTATATGAAACCACAAGTTTATTATTTCTTGCATGCCACATGTAAAAAAAGATAATTTTTCTAAAACCTCCTAATCCTGCTTGTTTATTTATTTGTTTGTCTGGATATGTTGATGACTTCTTTTAAAATATTACCTTATAGTGCATTTTGAGATAAATTCTTTCTATAGTTTTCTGTGTTTTATTGAAAACAACTGCCTGACTGTTACTCTCATTCAAAGTGAACTGACCATCCAATTCATTCTCACAGCAGAAGTATGTCTTTTAAATACTGGAACCTCATCTACTGTCAAAAGTAGTCACTCACTCTTTCAGGAAAACTACTTTTTATTAAAAATATATTTTAAAATTATTTCAGTTCCATTTTATTTACATAACTGTGATAATCCTGTATAAAAACACGTATTTTTTGTTTCAGAAGAGAGGCTAGTTTTGTAACATTGAAGATATTGAAATCAAAATTGTTACCTTTATTGCACTTTACCTTCTTTGCCTAGGTCCCCTGCACTGCAGTTTGCACACCTTACCCTGTGGGAACACTGAACATAAAATACAGGTGGACTCTGAGAGGGCAAAGATGTTTATCACAAACCTCTGATGATTTCCAGGAGTAAGGAAGAAGGATGAATGCATCCTTGTTAGAAAATGTTGACAAGACTAAGAGTTCCAGAGCACCTAGTAACCTGTTAGAGGGGAACTGGGAGCAGCAATGTAAAATAACTTTGAGGCCTTTTATCTTTGACTTGGTGTTATAAAGAGAATTAAATCTCTTCTTCAAAGAGGAATCATAGTTATACCATCAGTTCAGGTACTAGCAACTGAGTCAGATGGAGGTTTATCACATAATTTCTGACAGATACTTTCAGGCTTATTATAAACCAAGAGCTGGGATGCAACTTTAAGGGAAGAAGTAATAACATGGTTAGATTTATTAAGGATTAATTTACCTAAAAGGGAATAGAGTTGAACATTGAAAGATAATGCTGCTTAAACTACAAATTCTATAATGAAGCCTATTAATGATTAGATATTTCAAATAGCCTGTATCTATATTAATTCATTTTCTGAAGAATAGAATATAATAATAAGAGGTCAAAGGGTAATTTAGGTAAACAGGTATTATGAACAGCAGAAGATGAAGTTCACAAAAAGTGGTGATGGGATGTTTAAAAGCTCTGAGGGTATACCAGTTGTCCTGGCCCAACTTTGGGTCCCACACATCTCAGTTCACAGACAGGCAGAAGAGTACAGCAAATAACTGGGAGGAGTTGCCCTTTCCTTTCATGTTTACCCCTACTGTATTCAAGGTCTCAATACTTCACTGTGTTGTTTTGGGAGGATATTCAGACAAGTTAGTTCATATAACACAAATTTATGTCACTCTCAATGGGTTATTGACCAGCAATATTTGGGTACCACAGCTATTTGAGCATAAAATGAACAAATAACATGGCAGTCAACACAGGAAAGATACTTTCCTGGTTCTAATAACAACTTGTGAGCACTTGGCTCCCACATTTGCCTGGATCCAAGAAAAGACAGTGTTCATTTTCATAGAACCTTAATGTGGACTCTACTCTTGTTCATTGGTCCCTCCAGACCCAATGCTATTATTCTAGCTAACCCCTTCCTCCTTCCCCAGTGTTGTGTCATCTCTCTGTCCTCCCCACCACAACCCCAACATTTCTTATCCATCCTTCTAAGAGGATGACAATCTGAATCTTCTTCTGTTCTACTGGTAATGGTTTGTTCATGGTGAATGTAAACCTTAGCATGGGTTTTAATGCTCTTCTGATCTCAAATGCTCTTCTTTCTTTTCTCTAAAAAGATATTTGAAATATAACTTTATTCTAATTCTAAATGAAAAGGAGAGAGAATGAGAGTAACAACCAATCTTTTGCCACTGAATATTGTGGTGTGACTACAGCGATATTATACTTAAAACTCAATAAGGAAGCAACTGTATTCCCTATGCCAAAACAGCTAAATATGCAGGTCCAAAAAATAAAGGTATTTTTAAACTACCACATTAATCTTGAAGCCGGTTCATCTCTTTCAGCATCCCAAATATTAAGCACAGGTTTTGCTTAGCTATATAATATAGCAGCAAACACCTGCACAACTAACATCAAAGGACAGTTGCCTATAAAACTAGACTTCTGCCACTGGGCTTCAGCTCCCCCCTCACAGTTCATCATTCTTATCTGGGAAAGTGGTGGTCTCAGCAACTTCTAGGTCATGCTCATACTGTGCTGCCAAAGCTGGGTCCATGACAACCTCTTGTGGAGCAAGAGCAGGATTGGTGAAAAAGTTCAAGTTAGGGTCTCCAATTAGTTTTCTAGCTAGTCAGAGGAAGGGCCTTTCAAAGTTGTACATTCTTTTGGCAGAAATCTCATAATACTGAAGATTCTTCTTTCAGTGTAAGACAGTTGATTTTGCTTTAACTTTCTTGTCCTTAATATCCACTTTGTTGCCACACAACATAATGGGGATATTTTCACACACTCATTCTAAACCTGTATGCCAGTTAGGCACATTCTTGTAAGTAACTCTCGATATTATACCAGACATTATAATGGCACACTGGGCGTAGATACCAGAGCCATCTGTCAGCCTGCTGAACTCCTCCTGGAATGCTGCATCCTACACCTTGAACTTAATTAATAGGCCCTCTGTTGGTGTAGAACATGAGGGAATAGACCTCAACAGCCAGGGTGGCTGCATACTTCTCAAGTTCACCAGTCACTTGTTTCATGACTCTGTTTTTCCTAATCCCACTATTTCCAGCCAATACAAGTTTGAACTGAATTTGGGGTTCTCCTTGGGCAGCCATGGGTGATGTTACTTCCAGAAGTGTCACCTAGCCCATCTGGCTCCCAAAAACTTTTCTTTTAAATGTATGGTCTTTACTCCTTGTCCTCAAAACTGGAACTTAAACTGATATTTAAAACTGAGCTATACTTTTCTCTTTTTCTACATCTTTCTGTAATTACAAACTTGCACTTAGGCAATACATATAGACAACCTATGTTGCTTCTTAAGCAATTCTAGTGAGTTGGAAGACAGGAAGAATAAAGAATATGGAAGAAACACATTGGGAAACAACACAATTTAATGTGAAAATAGTCCCCTCATACATGCATTATATACAACAAGTCACATAGCTTGACTTTCTTATTAAGTATAGATAGAAATATATTGATAGTAACAGCTAACCTGGATGGTTAAGTGAGGCTATGAAGTAAAGTCCTCATTAAAAACTAGCATTCCATTATGTGACAGATAATGAAGAATTGTTATAAGTTCTTAACACCCAGTCAGTTTCTACTACACACATATTAACTGAGAGGGAAATGTAGGCTTGATTGACAGGAGAGAAAAGCACACTGACCTGTGACAGTTGCATTTGGTGCCAGTTGTCCCAGTGTGACTATTACCTTTCACTTTTGAAAAGTCAACTAGCATAAATGATGTGTTATGTGTGTTTTATTTTTTTGGCCATCCTAATTAAAGCACTATTAAAATTGATGACATCATATTATAGAGAGCTAGAAGTGGGAAGGCAATGTTGAAAACAAATTCAAATAAAACTAATGATTATCATAACAGCACTGTGAGGGTTTTCTTATGAATACAAATGTGGCTGTTTCCAATTTATATAATATGAAGAAGCAGAACACAGTCCACGTAGGGGTGTCTGTGTGTCTGTGTGTCTGTCTGTGTGTCTGTGTGTTTTCTAATAACTACCATTTCACTTACTGACACAGTAAATAATTCATTTAAATCAAATTTCTGTTCTACTATAGATTCATCACTGTTCCTTATAATTAATTGCAATAACTATTCTTTCCCTGCTCACAAATGAAACAATCATTCCTCAAAAAAATTAGAAGGAATTTCTCCAGGGAAGATATTCTGACCTCTCTTCAAATACAATTGATAGTTCCTTTATCTTATGATCTTGATACCTGATACATCCTTTGACGATTAAGCTTCTGACATTGTTCCTACATTTTACTTCTTTCTGTATCCCTAATACATATTAGACTTCTTGACAGAACAGAATGCTTTTCCATTCCTCCCAGAATTCCATGTACCTGGTAATATGTCTGATCCACATATTTATTGAAATGATTTCAATCTACTAAAATGGATTTGTGAATTTTCATTGTAGGCAGTCAACTGATTGGAAAATAAAATTAAACCTAATTAACACTGAATCCATAAAATTGGAATTCTCTATTGTTTTTAGTAGTATGCTTTTCCAAAGTTTCACATTAAATTAACCATCCAAATATGTGGACTACTGTATTAGTCTGAAATGTTTTAACTATATTTGTGATTGATTTAAAGCACTCATAAATAATTTAATTACTTACACAATCAATTTATTTGCAAAAATTGCAATATGTGGATCATTCTTATTTGCTGAACCAAACAATGAACCAAGGCCTGTATTTTAATAGCAGTTTGCCTAATTCTATAACAGTGTATGCTTGCATGGATCAAAACCAAAGTAATTTTAAAATACAGATTTTTAAGCAGCAATTTAAAAAATAAATTATTTTTCTCAATGATATGATTTTTAGGAAACTTTGTTATACTTGACCTGACATTCTCAATCTGAAATTGAGAGGAAGTACTTTCTCTAGATTTGTTAAATCTATAACTTATTGCATAGTATTGTGTTATAAAATATGAAAACTATGAAAATGGATTTTTTCAATTACCTCAGAACATTTGTTTTAAATTTCCTAAAGTTACCCTTGACTTTTAAAATCTTGATTTTCTACCAAGATTAATTTTCCCTTTGCCTTTATAATTACTTACACTTTAAGAGACATAATTTGACCAACATATTCAATGAGATTTTAGGGAAAAAAATGTATGTAAGAACCATATGCTTTAAAGTTATACTGAAAATGTGAATTAATACTATATTTTACCACTTGCATTTGTAGTATTTTATTTACAGGTGTCTTATTTTCTAATTGTTACCATTAATTTACTTTTTTAAATTTTCATTTCTATCAACACATCTCTTAGGATGCCTTACACAGACTAGATGGCCAATGTATCATATATTCATGAAGAATAAATGTTAAATTAATGTGCAGTCTAGTGATTTGTTTCTTCAACTACAAATAACCTCAAAAAAACATAATCTGGTTAAATTTATAAACTAGAAATTAACACTCAAAAATAACTATTGACTATTTTAGAGAAAGGTTTATAGTAGTTTTCTGAAAGGAAAAACAGAATTTATTGAAATTTATAATTTTTTCTTAAGGTAAACAAAAGAAATATAAAATGTATAATTAATATTTGCTAAGCTCACTAATTTGCTACTTAGCTTCTATACAATACCACTAGCTATATAAATCATCAATGTGCAGACATAGCTATTGTTATTTTGCAAGCATCCTCTCATAACCTTTTAGGAATCCTTATTTTGTGGCAAGTTTATATACTGTTGCTCTTAATATTCTTGGTTATTTTCACTATTGAGTTCAATAGCCAGCACTTGATTATATTCCTTGTGCTGATGACTCTAAACCAGGGTCTACAGATATGGATTGGGTTTTTCATCAGTTATTGCAACAGATTTTAATTAATGAAGTCAACCAAATTGCAATGTAAATTAATACATTCACATAAAGCATATGTATAACAACATTAAATGGCAGGCACAAAAATGATTGTGGAGAGACATTTCCCTCTGTATACACTTTGTTACTACAAATAGATCTAGGTAATAGATTCTATTTAAAAGCAATGTTCTATTGAACATTTATTATTATTTCATGGGCCAGACATTTTCAATGATTCTCAGTAAGTTTTCAAAATGGTCGTTGTCCCAGTTTTAGTGAGAACTGTGATGCAATGAGGTAGGGGATATCTCAAGTTCCAGTCTTTCCTTTGAAATATTCTGCCTTTCCCAAGATATATAGTGCTAATGGGAAATATAAGGGTCCAGTAATGTGTGTTGATTTATGTCCTTGAACCATGCCACTTCCTAGAGAAAGGCGTCTTAGAAAGAAAATAGGTGTCGCTCAGCAAATTTCTAAGAAACAATGTTCACAGAATTCCTTGGAAGGCTGGTAAGTTAATTTTAAGACTACTTACCAGGACTTTGCTGAGTACCATGTGTGGTAGAGATGTTTGGGTTAGGTTAGATCCTTAGTCCCATTTGCATAAATAAACAATTCCAACTTAATGGCATAAAACAATAATCAATTTATTAAACACAGATTGTGTGACCAGGAATTCAGGCAGGATTAATCTGGGATGGCTTTTCTCTGCTACACATATTTGGGGCCTCAGCTGACAGGATTCAATTAGTTGGGGATGATGTGAATATTTGGGAAGTGAAATATCTTGACAATATTTCATTCATTGTCTGGTAAATGGTCTGTGATGACCCAAAGGCTGGTCCCAATTAGGTCTGTCAAGCAGCATGCCTACGCATGTCTTCTCCCAGTGACTGGATGACTGACATTGTGGAAGCTGGATCCTAAAGGGAAGCATCCTGAGAATAAATATCCTAAAAGTATCAGGCAAATGGCATAGCATTGTGTAAACTGTTCTCAGAAGTCACATAGTGCCAAGCACACACATTAGACTTCCACATTCAAGGGAAAAGGTATAAACCCCACCTATCATTAAGAAGAGTGTTATATGTATGACATTTTTATTCATAACTGACATAGAAGGGTGAAGGTCAGATTAGGAAAAAAAAGATTAGGTATGGGTTAATCCTGGAACCTGAGTAAAATCCAGGGATGAGAGCAGTAGGATCATGAAAAAGCACAGCAGTCAATAAGTAAAGGGTAATTATCAGTGTATAAATAAAACCTTGTCATGGTTGGGTAGCTTCATTAAATATTTGTTATAATAAAACAAGATAAAAATCAGAAAGTAGGGTGAGCTAAACAGGATAAGTTCAAATTTAGAAGTAAAGCATGTGAATAATGAATAAATAAACAAAATAGAAATATACATAAGGTCAATATGGAAGAGTTAAGAACCAAGTGCCAGGTAAATTATTTCAGAAATGATTATGTGTTTATGTTATATATGTGAAGTTAGTGTCCTCAACTTTATACTTCAAAGACAGTTGTGCAAATGATGAAGTTAGTGCCACATCTGTGAATATACGAGGTCTGTCTGGAAAAAGTTCAGCCATTGTTAATATAACAAGAATGGTTTGCGTGACATCCATGTAACCTGGCAGCCAAGGAGAGTGGACTGGAGTGCACATGTGTGAACAATGACGACTTCACTGTACTAGTCAGTGGGGGTGGTAGATGCTGTTGAGTGAACACGCGCACTATGTGGCCGTCACATTCAAAATGACTGAGCAAGTAGAGAAACAAATCTGCATCACATTTTGAATTAAGCTTGAACATTCCTCTATGGAAACTATTTGGATGATTCAGAAGGCCGAATCTATGGACAACTAGTGACTGGCAGCTTCATGATGACAATGTGCCCACTCATGCATGATGTCTTGTGTGAAGTTTTTTTGATAAAACATGAAATCACCCAAGTGACTCAGCACCCCCTATACCCCAGCTTTTGCACCCAGCAATTTCTGGCTGTTCCCAAAACTAAAATCACCTTTGAAAGGGAAAAGATTTCAGATCATTGATGAGATTCAGGAAAATAAGACAGGGCAGCTGATGGTAATTGGGAGAAATGTGTGAGGTCCCAAGGTGCCTACTTTGAAGGGGACTGAGGTATCATCATCCTGTGTACAATGTTTCTTGTATCTTCTTCAATAATTGTCTCTATTTTTCTATTACATGACTGGATACCTTCTGGACAGATATTGTATATTGGGTATTGACAAAATTTTTATTTTATTCAGAAATAATATTGAGTGCCTGTTAATTATAAGGCACTATGAAAAAATCTACCAAGGATAACAAGAAGGTTAAATAAGGCCACATTCAACCATAATTCATATTACAGGCACACAGCTTATAATTTAAGAAATATAACAAAAATAATGCATTCATACATTTAAAATATATGATGGATTCTTAAAACATCATTTTAGGCTATGTGCTATTTTTAAATATACACACCAACACACACATATATGTAGGTAGATAGATATATTTAAACAATAGATACCCTAATCATGATAGGGCATTATATATTGATAAGAGAGTCTTGAGATATAGAAGTAGAATTGGGACCACAGCCTTAAGTCCCTTTAAAAAAATTTACTGTATAACATTCAGCCTTATATGGGATTCAATAGTTCTATTTTTGAGTGGTAACCTATTATTTAAAAATAGCACTAGCATTTAGTACAAAAATATAATCACAAATATCTTTCTTTGCCTTATATATCCATTTGGCTAAGATAGAAAGGGAGAGCTATAAAATATTTAATGTTTCCATATATTCTGTTCATAATAATCATAGTGAAGCAGGAAAGCATTTACACACACACATACATATAAACAACTTCTAAAAGTTTGTTCCTCAATAAAAAGCCATAAGAACACTTGCAAACATTGTCAAAATAAAACCCTTTTCAAGTTCTGGAAATTACCAATTGAGGAGTGTTTATTCAACAAAATAGCTGAATCTCAGTAAGAATAGTACATGTTGTGAAATTATCTTAACTTATCCACATAACTCTTTCCAGTAGATTTAAAAATCTGCAGCCTCATAACCCCAGTTGCTTTGAAAGCCAGAAGACTAGCATGCTGGAAAATGATAGAATCACCAATAACCCCTTTCTCAAGAACTATCACTATTTCATGTCTTAAAGACTCTTTGGAAAAGTCTTTTTCACAAGACATATATATATATATTTACTTGAACCAATACTTCTTTAGTATGAAAATAACTATTTTCAGAGTATTTCTTAATAAATCACTGTCAGTTGTTTAACATCACAGCTGTCTAAGGTAGCAGTACTCACTGGGGGCAAACAGGAAGCTGGCTAAAAAGCATGAAAAAAGAATGATTGAAGAGAATGTCAGTCAGGGTTCCTGAAAATCTCCAATACTCAAAAAATATTCTTGGGAATCTAAAGTCCATGAAAATATTCAGAGCTTTTTGAATGCCCAGAAAAGATGTGAAAATACCTGCATCTCTCAACTCTGTCTGACCTTGAGTCACTGTGTAATCACGAACTGAAGGGTTAGCCAGAGTTGTAAATTGGAAAAACTTTACATGGTGTTCCTCAAAACATGCATTTATGCCTTTTAGCAAGGTTTGGAAGATTTATTGGTTCAAGGCATTGAAGAAAATTTCTATCCAAACATTATCTAACCACTAAGTTAACCAATCTGAGTTCATACTAGCCACACACAACATAGAAATCATTTTAGCAAATTAGTTCCAGAAAGTCATTAAACAAACAGAAAAAAAAAAAATAAAACTCACAATAAGCTGCAACAATAAAGACCAAGAACAGCTAACCCTAGGGAGGAAAGTTATCTGATTTCCAGATTTGACCCATTTTAATATTTAAATGTCTCATACACAATAAAAAAAATGAGACATACAAAGAAAAAAGAAAGTATTGTGTTGTAAGTATGAAAGAAATGAAAACCAAACAGATGATAGAAATTATCTGTTAAGGGGCCTAAATATTGGACTTAGAAGAAAAATATTTTAAGTCGATTATCATAAATATGTTCAACAACTGAAGAAAAACATTTCTAAATATCTTAAGGAAAATCTCAAATTAAAACATATCAATACAAGTAAGAAAAATATTTTACTAAAAAAATAGAAATTTACAACTGAAATGAAAAATTCACCACAGGGATTCAAATTTGAACTGATGGAAGAAAATAATCAACAATCTTGAAGATTAGTCAATTGAAATCAGTGTTTCTGAAGAAAACAAAAGAAAACTTAGAAAAATGAAAAAAATCTACAGAGATGTGGGACACTGTCAAGTGTACCTATTACAAATCAAAGTGAAAACATATGCAAAAGGAATGCTTCAAGAAATAATGAATAAAACTTATCAAATTTAAAGAAAAAATACTAATGTACACATCTAAAATTTGATTTATTTTTTAAATAGAAAGGAAGGGAGGGAGAAAGAGAGGGAGAGAAACACCAATGTGTGGTTGCCTCTCATGTGTGCCCTACTGGGGACCTGGCCTGCAACCCAGGCTTGTGCCCTGACTGGAAATCGAACTGGTGATTTTTTGGTTCACAAGTCCATGCTCAATCCACTGAACTACACCAGCCAGGGCTAAAATTCTTAATGAACTTGAGGTACAATAAACTAAGAGCCAATCATAAGCATATTAGCATAGACAAAATGTCAAAAATCAAAAACATACATTCTTGAAAGCAATAACAGAAAGGATCATAAATAAGAAAAATGAACACAATTAGCAGATGATTGCTTATCAGAGACCATGGAGGCCAAAAAGCAATATGATAAACATACAAAAGACTAAAAAAATTTAAGAAAATTGACCAAGCATTCTGTATCCAGTGAACTAAGGGTGTCCAACCTGCAGCCTGCAGACCGCGTGTAGCCCAGGATAGCTGTGAATGTGACCCAACACAAAATTGTAAATTTCCTTAAATCATGAGGGTTTTTTTTTTTGTGATCATGTGTCACAATGTATTTAATGTGTGGCCCAAGACAACTCTTCTTCTTCCAGTGTGGCACAGAGACACCAAAAGTTTGGATACCCTAAGTAAAAAACAAACAACAAGAAGAAAAACAATTTCTTCACAATCTGAAAAATCTGAAAACTCAATTTACAATATAATTTTTAAATTACCTAAAACTATTTTTCACAAAAAGGAGGTGTTAGAGCTGTATACTAAAAACTAACAAACACTATTGAAAGGAAATGAAGATCTAAATAAATTGAACAACAACCCATGTTCATAGATCTGAAGACTTAATATTGTTAAGATGACATGACTCTCAAAATGATATAGGAAACTGATGCAATCCCTTTCAAAATTCTAGTGTATTTGCCGTAATGGATAACTGGATTGTAAAAGATATGTTGAGAAGAGGGGACAAAATCAAACTATCAAAAACATAGAGCTCTCTGTCTAAATATGATGCCTTCTTTAAGTTTCAAGTTTTGGTCAAAAGTTCTACAGATTTTCACTCTAAGATCAATAATAATCAAAGAGCATAAAACATCAAGGATGAGGATAAACAAATATGTATATATAGGTTTTCCATTAAATAACATTTTTAGGATAGTAATTTTTCTAAAAAAAAGTATCTCCGTAGAAGTTTGTCTTGCCTATATGGTTGTGAATTTTGACAATTTTTAAAAATTTTATACAAAAATCTGTCATGAAAATTTACTATTTTCCCTTAGTCTTATTCAAATGACTATATGTTATTTATAATGCAGTCATATAATATTAAGTAGGTTTATTCTAGTATATAGGAAAAAGATTGATGATTTATTGACATTTTTAACTATGACATATTTACATTACAAATAGTTGCTACTCTTATTTATTTTTAATCATAACCTTGTATCAGCATACTGCTGCCCCCCTAAAAAAAAGAAAATATTAAAAAAAAATCACTGGAATCCATTTAGAATTCAACAATTACACATCTTTTTAAAAAGTACTACCTGAAAAAAACTTTAATATAATTTGAAAAGACAAGATTTCTCAAAGTTTTTTTCCTGCCATTATCATGTTTTGTATCTTATATGCACATCAAAACAACATTGCTTGAAAACAAGTTTACAAACTTGTTCAAGTTTGTGAAAGTTTTCTTTAAGAATTAAAAATGAATTTACATGCCTACTTACTAAACTAATACCCTATTAACACAATATTAAATTTCTAAATTTTCAAAAATAATTGACCATAACTTTGCAATTATCATTGACCCAAAAGTGCTCATCAGAGAGGTGTGGTAATGAGTTTTCGGCAATAGGAATGTGATATCTTTCTTTCTCTCTATTCTTTAGAGGCTGGAGCTGGAAGACTACTCTCTCTGTGGTTACCACGTTACCAGATGAACAGAAAATAAAATCAAAGCTTTAGTTTTATTCTGTTCCTTGCATGCAACACCATCAATTTAGATGGTTCTTCATGGGAATATTATAATCGCATTGTACCATACTAAGAGTTATTTTTGTTTGTGTTTATATAGACTCATGGGAAACTACATTTTCCTAAAGTTTCTTATACATAAATCTCAAATCCCTCAGGTAAGATGTTTAACTTTGAACATGGGTCATGTCTTTGTGCTTTTCAGTGAATAATTTTAGCAATACTTGGAAGGAAGGGAAAGCATGCTATACAAAGCAAATTAGTTGCAGAACGCTGACATGCAGAAAAAGTGAGGAAATTAAATGGGCTTTAATACTTTTGTCTTGATAAATTACATATATGAAATCACTAGCTACAGAGTCCAAAATTGTGCTTAGAAAGCAAGTTTGCTCTGGGTAAACAATTGGGAAATAAGAATGAGAGATGAAGTTTTAAAGAAACAAAGAGGCATCCACATGTCTCCCTAATGGTTTGATATTAACTATTCCCTGCAATAAAAGCACAACACACTGGTGCTTTCAAAATGTGACTTTCAACCAATCTGACTCCTCTGTTTCCATGCTACCTCCCATCTATGCCAACTTAGCTCAAATCACAAGGATTCACTTGCATTCTTAGGGTAGTCCATGGTCCCTCACGTATCTTGGAATTCATTGATGCCATTATTCCCCCTGCCTCAGAGGTTGCTTCTTGAACTCAACTCACTGATGAAGGCTCACTCCCCAACACTCTATTTCATTTCACCTTTTAATGGAGCACTCCCTCTCAAAAAAGAGGAGCAAAGCATTTTTTCATTGATCGTTACAAAGCAATTGATACTGATTTATAATAAAAACAGCACAATACCTTTTTATGCTTGCACTTTAATTTACAGCTCTTGGAAAGCTAGGACTATATTGTATTTTTTTAATTGTATAAACAGTTCTTAGCACATAAGTGCCCCATAATGTTTGTAAAAGTAAAATAATATCATATAAGAATGCATTTATGGTGAAGACATGTGTAACTCAGGGTCAAAATGGCTGTCCAGGAGTTAGAGGGCAAGAGGAGCAAAACTTTAGTCTTCCAGTGTGCAGGCGTAGGGAGGAGAGGAGAGATAGTGGACGACAGGAAAGGGCTGCTTCAACTTTTGGAGAAATTAAATCCTCTCTATTTCTTATGAGTGCTATGCTCTTGTTTTTCTTTTTCATTATTTTCTACTTTATCCCCACTCTCCCTCCCTAACACACTCACGTATCTACCCCAACCCCAACGCACGCACATTGCTCCATGGGAAATATGGGTCATAAAGAGGAAACATGTAATCAGCTTTTATTTGGCTATTTATTTTTAACTCATATTCCTTTAAATGACTGTTACCTTTTTATAGTCATTGTTTTTACATCCCTTTCATGTCATCTCCATACCTTTAAAATAAAATACCCTACAATAAGGCTGAGTTCTTAATTTTTAGCTCACTATTTTAGTTAAAAATATAGTGATAATTATTGGAATATGCTTTCATGAAATAGGAGAAGATAAAAAGTGGATAGAGAAGGTGTTGGAGAAAAATCTATATAGAAATAAAATACAAGGTACTGCTGATTTTGCTACCAAGTAAAATAAAACTGTTTTTAGATTCTATATACAAGAACATAAAAATGTTATATATAATAAAATTTCTGCATATTGAATTCATGCAGTCTATGTAAAATTTTTCCATATTTTGTCTCTATTCCTGTAATTTAGGCTTTGATAAAAGCATTTTATAAAATGTGTACTGTGTGCCATGTACTATGCTGTATATTTTGTCAGTTTGGATTTTCAGTGCAGCAGATGACAAGATGTGATTATGAGTAACAGATCAATTGTGGGACATGCACAGAAGGGTAAAGGGTAAGAGTGAGGAGCAACATAGGGTATTTGTTTGTTTTGTTTTGTTTTGTTTTGTCTTTGTTTTTGTTTTTAGATTGCAGTACAGACCAGATACTGTGAAGCAGACAGGAAAAAAGGAAGCTTGGGTTTGAAGGATCTTATACTGCAGCACAGATCTAAGAAAGGTTTGGACAGGCCCATTGCAGTCTCCTGGCCAAAGTGTCGTCTGGATTCCTGACTTCTCTCCGGAGTGAGTTTACATAGGCTTAGACCCTCACCTTTCTTAGACGTGGTCTAGAGCAGCCCTCAGGAATTATGACCTCATACAAACACCATGTGCATTCAGCGAGGCAGCATCCGGGGACCTTTGGTCAATTACCCTTCTTAGAAAGCAGCCGAGTGGTGCATTTTTGTTTTATTTTCTCTAATAGTGGCTTCCTGAGATAGAAATCCTCATTTTATAGAAGGATTGGAGGTTCAGAGAGGCTAAGTAATTTTCCTCCAATCTGAGATAAGTAGGTGGTGTAGATGGAATTCAAACACAGATTTCTCTGACCTTTGAATTGCAGCTCTTTACACTTCTTTGTGAATTGTTAGAAAAGCAGTCACAGATATGAAATTGGTATCATTAGACTTAACCCACGTGGTAACTAAGAGCACAGTGAGAAAGAACCATTGTTCCTACAGTTATTGAAAAAGATTATGGCAGCATTAGAAGTATCTGTTCACATCCTCTCTTGTCCAAAACGCCTGGACTTGCTTCCTTGTTTCAATTTAGTGCAGCTAATTAGCAATTATATTGAGAAAACTGAAAGAATATTATTGATTATTTATGTGTGAATTTAAATGTATTTGTGTACATAGATAGTACATACATGTTGTGTTTATGGTACATATAGTGGATATGAGAGATTAAATAGCTAGAACTTTTAAGAGATGCTGCAATTCCTTTTAAGTGACATGATATGCTGTAGAAGATAGAACAGCAGTAATGACTTCTGTACAATTGTTTTATCATGACAAACACTGTTCTAAATCATTATACCCATTAACTCCTTTAATGCTTATTACCACCCTATGATACATGTGATAGTTTTACTCCCAGTTTACAGAGGAGAAACTGAGAGTTTTAAAATTCATATACTATGCCTGAGACCATAGTTTCTGTTGGAGTCAGGATTTGAACCCTGAGAGATGATCACAGGAGGGTCTTTTTGAGTAATGGGAAAACACTCCCAAACAATACTCGGCTCACACACTAATTCCTGCTGTATTTAACAATGATTCCTCAAATCAATCTCATATATTTCATGTAGTGAAGACAGAAAAAGGAAGTTTAATTTTTCTGCAAAGAATATAAGAAACCCTCTAAAGTCACACCTTCTACAGTTTCTACTGCCTAGAATTTTTTTTGTTCCTATTAGCAATTAGAAACAGAAATAATAAGGGCAGTGGACACATTTTTTCCTAAGCTTAGTAGAGTTAAGCCAGGAAGTGTTTTCTTAAATCCCTGAATTTTAACAAGTTGTAGACAAAGAAAATGACAGCTCCCTCAGAATATCAGTGCTGATACAGGAAGAAGCCTGCCCAGCATGCTTTACTGTGCAAGGCAGAAAGGAAAGATAAAAGACTGACAGAAGGCAAGGGCAAAAATGGAAAAAGGGCCCAGGGACTTGCTGGAGAGGTTATCTCCATGCCCTTTCTGGGGAATGGGCCATTAAAACAATAAGCACAATCAACATAAAAGCTCAGTAATTGTTCAAAAATTAAATAGAAAAAGTCTCATCTTTACAAGTGATGCAATGCATTATTTAGAACTCCAATATAATGCACACTGTTTAGCACCGAGTAAGTTCTTGTTATTTGGGATATATGCCTTCATCTGATTACCTTAACAAAGCCATTTGATAGGTAATATTTCTCCTGTATCTGTTCTCCTACTTGTAGGTAATGAAAAGCAAGGCTTTGGGAATTAATTTTATTTGTTCAGATTAAACAATCTACTTATTAATGGAACTGAAATTAGAATAGTTATGCTTCAACTCAAGTCTTAGGGAAGCTTAAGTTTCCACTGGGCTAAATTTCCTCAGAAACCTAAATCCAATCAAGTTTCTAAAAAAAACTAAAAGACCTAGTTGGGCATTCTCTATATTATTCTGATTCTGTGGAAACTTATCTAATTTAAACCTTGAGTTCGGGTGGCCAGCTTGCAGTTATCAGATGAATAATTTTCAAGAACTAGGCCTACTTACACACGTAACTTTCCATGAAAACTTTAGTTCTGAGTTTGGAGAATGATGTCTTTCTAAAATATTTCCATACAAATTGCAGCTTGTTGCCTTGGGCTGTCAAAACAACTTACAACCCACATGACACCTGGGCTCTTTATTCTATTGGTGATTTTTTAAAATAATTTATCTTAGTGTCATTCCTGAAACATGTCTAGCATCTATGGAAATAAGCATACGAGGAACAAAGAGTGCTGCTTTTATTTGGAGTTTAGACAACCAACTCGGTCTAGAATGAAGGGATTGAATCAATATACTTTAAGCCACAGAGAGTATAAACTCAGTGATGAAATGAAAGTTGGTTTTGAGATGACTTCATTTATAAACTAATACTGTGATTATGGGAAAGCACTTGTTCTTGAGTCTCACGTATAATATTAACAGTTGCCTCTTCAGTGCCACAGTGCATTTTCAGGTTCCTGTAGGTTGGTGATTAATACAATCGTGTTGTTGCCTCTGGTTTTGCTATATTCCATGTCATTCCACCTCACATTTTCCCCACATTCTTGGTCAGAGTCTCAGATCTGACAACTTTTCATTTGGTGCAAGACAATGAGATCTCTGCAGGTATGGGAGAAATAAAGTGATCTTTCTAAACTTGTTTCAAACTATCACACCCAGATTTTTCTAAGTAAATTAGTCGTGTAGTAGGGTATGCCTAAAACTAATCCATGCCTTATATTTATAGAGTAACTTACCATTTTCAAGACATTGATATTTTTCATCTTTATAACAGCTTCACAGGATGTAGGTATTATTCTCAGCATTTTGCAGAGAAGGAAATAGTACCACAAAGTTAATTTGTAACAAATTATACAGTACTGAAGTGGCAGTGTTAGAACTTGAACTAGATCTTTTTCTTGCTTCCATACCATAAGTTTTCAACATAAGTTTTGAATGAGTCATGTATGTTCTACCCTACCCCACTAATAACTCTGAACACACTACACTATATCAATGGCCTACCAGACATAGTTTTGATCCTATGACTTGATTTTTACTAATATTTGCTTATTTTTTCTAGGATTACTTAAAAGCTTAACCAAACATCCTGGTTTATGGTTCTTTATATATTCTTGGACTCACTCTCAAGTTCTACAATAAAAATTTGTTAAATTCCTATATACTGCTAGAAATACAAATGTGTATTCATTGGATAATTAAAGTTATAACCAAAGCAGAAATTCTTAATTAAAAAGTAATTAACCCTGAAAATAGAAACTACAATGTAGATTATAGTTTCTTCTTTATTTAATATCAGAGCACATAAAGTTTTTAGTCGTAAATGAAAAAAATAATTAATATGGTTTCTAATCTGGATTAGTTTCCCTAATAAAAGATCTAAATTTTAGGTTTATTCTTAATGAAATGTATTTTCTTTTTTCCCAAAATGCATTTTAAATACTCTGTGTTAGATACTATAATTAGAATTAGACTAACAAAGCACTGCAGTTCTAAAGCTAACCAGTCTCAATACATAGATAAGAATGAGTTGAAACTGGCCCATCAATTGCCTGTATATAAATTATTTCTAGAGCCCTTAGACACTTGAAAATGTTCTTACATTCTTTTCAGTCACTTCAATCTTCTCTGGGCAAATACTGATTTTTCTACCAACTCCTTCATTATAGATAAGTCAAAACTCAGAGCATTTTATTACAGTTTCATAAATGCCTAAATGAATTATTGTGAAGTGTGAATCAATGAAATTCAAATTAATAAAAGTGTGCAATCTTTGCTAAAGATAAATATCAGCCTAGCTTTACCTGCCCCATCCTAATTTATAGCATTTGGTTTTAGAACTTCATGGCTTAGTAATGATAACTTTGCAGACACTATGCAAATTATATATATATGTGTGTGTGTGTGTGTGTGTATACACATATATATGTATGCATATATTTATATATATAATTTGCAGACACTATACAAATTATATATATGTATGTATATAATTTACTTTGAAAATTAATACCACTGAAACTATATAAGCATAATAACATGATTTTTAGAGAATCTTACAAAATAGGGGTAGCTACTGCTAACAATGTGATTGTGTAGGGGTAATATGGTATAGAGTTCCAAGCATGGGCCTAGAAATCAGGTGATCTAGATTTAAGTCCCAAGTTATCCTTTGAACAATTCATTATTTTTTTTTCAAATCTGTGTGCCTTCACCAGGGAAACTTTAGAAATATATGCAAAAGCATGGTGATATTAATACCAATATTTTGAAACTGGAAAATGTCTAAATATGCAAGATGTAAAATACTTTGAAAGTATAAATTGCCATAAAAACATGATTCTAGTGGGGGATTTTAAAATGCTCACATGGCTTATGAATGAATATCAGTCAAATAGACTATCTCCATTTGAAACCAACACCACTGATAGATACTGTGTCATAAGCAGGACCTCAAAGACGGAAGCCCTGGGGTCCTAATGTATTTCTCACGTGTTGGTTGCTGAGTGACAAGAGGCCATCAGATATGCTCTGTTAACTTCAATTTCCTCAGCTGCAAAATCAGGACAATCACACTAATCTTACACAGTTAATTTTGGATTTTAAATTAAATACTTTGTATCTGTTAAACTCTTGGTAATTTTTAAATTTATATGTAGGCCAAGGCTATTTTAATGACTGGCTTTTCACTTCATTTTGGTTAAATCACATTCTTTAATTGGACTAACTGACTTGAACAGCTCTGTCTAACGAAACTGTGGCACTACTCATTGCTGTAATCTGGTCTGTGCCACTGGGAGAAAGGAAGTGAAAGAAAATTACCTCAGCGTTAAGGAAGCATAAACAGGTCCAGGTGGCCAAGGGTAGGGAGATAAGGGCATGGAATTAAAACTGCAGTGAGAAGCATAGTTATAAGGCTTTACTCTTATTGGTGAAAAGGAAGAGTTCAGTGTATTAACTTGTGTGTTTGCCTACATTGCTAAAGATTCTTCTTATAGGCTTCTGACACTATCGAAAGTGTCAATGTACACAAATAATGACGTATAGTATGAAATTGGCCATTATCTCATAGAAGTTCAATTATAATAGTCCCTAGTGAGAAGGACCACCCCTTCTTTTTTCTTCTTCTTAATAAATTATTGTAAAATGAATGCCCATGTAACTATCACACAAGTTAGAAACTAAAATAAAATATAGCCAGCAACTAGAGACCCTATAAATCAGCATTCTTCAGAAAAAAAAAAAAAAAAACAATTGGAGACTAAACATAAGCACAGACATGCAAGTACACCCACACAGAGCTGGTGGGGAAGAAGAGGAAAGAAAGGTTGAAATTGAGATTTATTTTTAAAAATTGGATTATACCCAGTTGTAGGAGCTGTCAAGTGTGAATATTGTAGGATCAACTAATAGGTTGAAATTTCTGGTAAGAGTTGATAGTGCAGTCTTCAGTATGTTATACACAGAGAAGGCCAAAAGTAATAGGAACTCCATGCTACAGTTCTGAACCAAAAATCTTTCTTCTCTCAGAATCCTCAGTTTTTGTTCTTAAAGCCTTTAACTGGTTGGATGAGATCCACACACATTACAAAGGGTAATTTTCTTTATGTAAAGTCAGTCTGTTGTGAATTTTAATCACACCTACATACAATACACCATCACAGCAGCACTGAGAGTAGTGTTTGACTGAACAAATGGCACCTTAGCTTGTCAAGTTGAAATAAAACATTAACTACTGCATACCATGTTCCTTACAAATCACAAATCTCTCCCTTCCTGCTCATCATAGTCATCGTGCTGACATTTCTTCTTCGCTTCTTTAGTAAGTGATTGCTTGCTTTCCTTTGTTATAGTTTTACTACCTAAAAATAAACCCCAAAACACAATGACTATTTTTGAATTGAATATAAAAGAAATAGTACAGCATGTTTTCAAAGTGCTTGGTTCTTGTCGTTGAAGCTCATGTTCATGGAATTAATAATGTAACTAGTGATGTATTTGATTTTAATTTATTGTCTTATAATATTCCTTTAATTTGGTTTACCTGTTTTATGATTTTTCTCCTTTTTTCATTCTTTTGACTTGATTATTTTTATTATTTATTTTTTCTTAGTTCAGAAGTTATATATTATTTTGCTATTAACTGGTCATTAGGCCAAGGACTAAATAATGCAAGTTTGACTATCACAATCAATATTATTTGGAACTTTTACTCTTCTCCATACATTTATAAACACTTCAAAAGAGTTCATCTGCTTAATAAAAACCAAAATACCTTAGGTAGATTCCTACAGAAAGATCCTAAGATTAAGTATAATCTGTTAGCGATTTATTAAAGAATTGTTCCAGGGGAAACTGCAAACAAGTGTGGAAATGGGAGAAAAAGGTAGGAGAAAGTCTCTCCTAGGAACTCTGGAAGTTAAATAGTGACTCAGTGTTGCCCGGTCCATTGCAAAGAATAAAGATTTTTATGCTCCATTGACCAAGAGATTTTGGCTAAGGATTTCAGGGAGTTTTAAAGGGAGGCTAAAAGAAATTGGGGAGGGGTGGAATCTTGGGGAAACTGAATGGAGGGCACACATTTTTGGCTTTATGCCTCCCCTGAATGTAAATGCTGTTTTCTTATACTTTTATTTTAATCATCTTAAAACTCTATAATGCGTTACTGTTATAGTTATGTGAGCAATGTTTATTTAAATTCACATATATGTGTGTATATATAAGTATATATACACATATATATTTTTTAAATTAAGACTTTCTTGTTTTAGAGTAGTTTAAATTTCTCAGCAAAATTAAGGGAATGACAGAGATTTCTCATATAACCCCTGCCTCATACATGCATGACCTTCCCACTATCACCATCCACCACTGGAAGGGTACATTTTTTGAGACTGATGGACTTACTTTGACATGTAACAATCATCCAAAGTCCATACTTTAAATTTCAACACTATGGTTCATTCATGGTGTTATACCTTCTATGGCTTTGAACAAATGTATATGTATCCTTCATTGTGGATGCATACAGAATGTTTTTACTAACCTAAAAAATCCTGTCTACTACATATGTTTATCCTTTACGGGAGTCAATTTCTAGGTGCTCTAATCTGCTTTATTGATCTATTTGAGTATTCTTTTGCCAATCCTAAATTGTCTTGATTACTGCACCTCTAGGGCAAATCTTGAAGGCAGATAGATAGTGCCCATCCTCCAACTTCATTTTTCTTCTTCAGTATCGTGTTGGATATTCAGTGTCTTTTGCTTCTGCATATAACCTTTATATTAAGTTGGTCAATATCCACAAGTAACTTGCAGGAATTTTGATTGGGACTGCACTGTATCTATAGATAAAATTAGAAAGAACTGACATCTTGACGATATTGAGACCTTCTATGGAACATGGAATATCACTCCATGTATGTCATTCTTCTTTGACTGCATTCATCAGATTTTTGTAGAATTCCTCAAATAGATTCTGTATATATTTTGTTAGATTTGTACCTAAGAACAAATACAAATGGTATTTGGTTTTTAATTTTAAATTCCACTTGTTCATTATTGTTATAAGAACATGACTGACTTGTACATTAAATTATATCCTGCAACCTTGGTACAGTTAGTTTTTAGTTCCAGAATTATTTTTGTTGGGGTTTCTTTTTGGATTTTCTACTGTCATGTCATATTCAGAGTAAGTTTTTTGTTGTTTTTCTTCCCAATCAGTATATCTTTTATTTTGTTTTCTTGCCAAGAAAACAAAACATATTGTCCTTTGTACCAAGGACATCTACTATGATGTTGAACGATTGTGACAGGAGACATTCTTGCTTTATTCTTAGTGGGAAAGCTTCAAGTTTTTTTCATCATTAAGTATAATGTTAGATGCCATTTTTAAAGTTATTTTTATGCATTTGAGAAAGCTCCCATCTATTCCTACTTTCCTGAGAGTTTTTATCACAAATGAGTATACTATTTTATCAAATGTCTTTTCTACATATATTACATAATTGCTTTCTTTTTTGCCTGTTGTGATGAATTACATTAATATATATTTAAATTTTAACAAAGATTTGCATACCTGGATAAATCTCACTTGTTTGTGTGTATAATATTTTATATTCATTGTTAGATTCAACACAGTAATTTTTTTTAGGAATTTTGCAGCTATGTTTATGAGAAATATTGGTCTTTAGTTGCCTTTTCTTATAAAATATTTGTCTGCTTTTGATTTTAGGGTAACACAGGACTCATAGAATGATTTAGAAAGTATCCTCTGTACTTCTATTCTTTGAAATATATTGTAGAGAATTAGTATAATTTTTTTTAATATTTTATAAATTCATCAGTGAACTTCTCTGGGCATGGTGATTTCTGTTTGGGGAGGTTATTAGTTATTTACTCAATACATTGAAGATATCACCTATTCAAATTATCTATTTATTTCTGTGTAAATTTTGGCAGATTATACCGTTTAAGGAATTGGTCCATTCATCTAGGTTATCAGATTTGTGGATTTAGAGTTGTTCATCATGATCCTTCATTACTCTTTTAATGTTCATGGAATCTGTAGTCAAGTCACCTGTTTTGTTTTGAATCTCTATAATTTGCATCCTCACTCTTTTTTTCCTATTTAGCCTCAATGGAGTTCTGTCAATTTTATTGATCTTTTCGAAGAACCAAGTTTTGGTTTTGTTGATTTTCAATTTTCTGTTTTACATTTCATTGGTTTTTGCTCTTAAGTATTTTCTTCTGTTTACTCTGAATTTAGTTTGCTTTCCTTTTTCTAGTTTCATTAAAAGGGCCCTTAGACAACTGATTTTATGTATTTTTTAAATATGTGCTTTCAATTCTATAAATTTTCCTCTAAGCACTTCATTTCATCTCACAAATATTGATAAACTGTGTTTTCATTTTCATTTTATTTGAAATATTTTTAAAATTTCTCTTGTGATTGCTTATTTGACTCATGTGCTATTTGATAGTATGTTGTCTAATCTCCAAATATTTTAGGATTTTCCAGTTATCTTCCTTTTATTGATTTCTAGTCAAATTTCATTGTGGTTCCAGAGTAGACATTGTATAATTTCTATTATTTTCAATTTGTTGAGGTGTGTTTTATGGCTTAGTATTCTTGATGAATGCTTTTTTTTTTCTTTGCTCTTCATTCCTTTCTGCATCTCCAAATTGACAACTGAAATCACTGTCCATTGTTTTGAAGAAACCTCTAAGGGTTCACTTTTTGACGGTTTTGCTAATGGTGGTGCTTATCAGAATTTGCTTGTCCAGCAATGAATTTTTTTCACATCCATTCTGAAAAAATATTTTTCCTGTATTTAGAATTTGTGGTTGTCAGTCACTTCTAACCTACATATTAAAATATTCTTTGCTATCTTGCTCCACTTTTCTATTAGAAGTCATCTGTGAGCCTAATGGTTGCTCACTGTTGTCAACCTCTCTGTAATCTGTTTTAAAATTTGTCTTTATGTTTGATTTTTTAGGCTCAAACAATGTGTATGGATGCAGATTTCTTTTTATTTAACTCTTTAAGATTGTTTCAACTTCTTAAATCTATAAATGCTGTCTTTTATCAATTAGAGGAAATTCTCTTCAATTTAAAAAATTTATATTGTTTCTACCGCATTTCTTCTCATTTCTGTTCACACCAATTAAATTTGCTATATTTTTTCATACATTTTTCATTTCTCTACTCCTCACAATACTTCAATCTTTTTGTCTTTGTTCTTCAATCTAGAAATGCTTTTGAAAATAATTATAACACTGCTATTAATCCCACCAATGAGTTCTGAACATTGGTTATTGTGTATTCCACTTCTAGAATTTTCTAGTTGGTCCTAATGCAAATTTTCAGTGTCTTGTTTTTTTTGTTTTTGTTTTTTGTTGTTGTTATTCTTTAGTTTTTTTCCCCAATGGAAAGAATGTCCTTCTACAACATGGATTTTCAGTGGGCATGGTATATATCTGTTGTTAATTTCTACTAATTCTCAGTCACATGCTTTGCCTTATTTTATGCCTAGAATATCTTAGATATGTACTATGCAACAAATTTTAGAGATTTTTAGAGATAATTTGAGAACTAGAAAAATATTACCTTTTCTTAGAATTTTCTTTTACTTCTTCAGCCATGTGAGGGAACCAGCAATTTAAAATCAGTTTAAACCAATTTTACAAGCTGAAATGTTCTGGACTTCCAAAATGACTTGAAATCAGGATGCTGTAGCTGCAAAACATAGTTTAATTTTGATTCAAGTTTACTCTTAGGGGGCAGCTGTGTCCTGTAGATAACATATGTAAATAAGCATAATTGGAGAACTCTTGACCAGCTTCCTTATATGTCAATGATTCTGGACTTCAGCTTTTGGTTTTCATCTCAAGAGTCTCAAAATCATTTCTCAACCTCTTATCCTAGAAAAATAGCAACTTTAAAATATAGACTTGTCTCTTAATTTTTTCTCCTGCATATTGATATATGCATATAAACTTTCATATATTATATACATATAAAAACAGTTACACATATATGCAGACACAGATTTTAATAGCATTTCTCATTCTTCCAGAGAGAAGATTGTTCTTAATTACTTTGGGTTTTATATTTTAGACTTAACACTTTTTAATAATACTAAGAAGGTTTAGCAAATATTTTTGCAAGTGGTATCTCACTCAGTGTTGTAGGATGTTTTTTACATGAAAGCAACTCAATAATATTGCTGTCACTAATTTATCTAAATCAGTGCTTTATAGTTATAATCACTGTCACCATTAGATGAAATATACATTTTTGGGAGGAATTGCCACATAGAGTTAAGGATGTCACCTTAACAGGTTTTAGGGTGTTAAAAATGCACAAATTCTTCAATGCAAAGTGAATAACATTACTGGTGGAATGGGAATATGAGTAGTGAAGGAACCCTAAGCCTGTGCACTCTGATTTTTTCCAGTGGAAAAAAATTAAAAAGTTAAAATCAAGTATTTTGAAAATAGAACAAATTTTTAAACAAAGGAAATTCAGATTGAAATTGTTAAAACTCTTCTTTGTACTTTGCAGTTCTAGCGGGCATGGAAAAAAAAGTCATTGGTAAACAGTTTGCAAGTTCAAAGAAGGATTTACAATGTTCTTAAAATTATAAGGTTGAACCTGAGCTCATTATCACAGAAATGAAAAAGAAAATACAAGTTCATAAAATCATAAGATTGTTCTACAAATTTACCAAGAAATATAAAGTATATAATTTTTAATATGTAATAAATCTATTTATTGTGATGAGCAAAGAAAAATAAACATTAATATTAGGATCCTTAACACTAAGCATGCACTGAAGGAAACTTGTTCAAAGGTTATATTAAGATAGTACATGATACATTGATGCAAAGTGATAAATTTTAGTTAATCTATAATTCTATAATCATATAATTTAATATTTTGATCCTGTTTTTATCTTACTGTTGATATTATTTAAATCTACTTTCTATTTTCTTTGAGGCTTAAACCATTTTTATGAGAGAATAATGACATAACAATATAAATCATTTTATTGTCGACAATCTAAGATAACTCATGTTTTAAAAATATGAATGTGCGCGGGCTGCGAACCAGGCATCGCACGTTCGATTCCCAGTCAGGGCACATGCCTGGGTTGCAGGCCATGTCCCCCAGCAACCGTATATTGATGTTTCTCTCTCTCTCTCCCTCTCCCTTCCCTCTCTAAAAATAAATAAATAAAATCTTTAAAAAAATATGAACATGAATATAAATCAATTCTCCCCATTAATGCCTAATTTCATTCCCAAATACCTTTCTTTCAGGTATCTTGAGCTTGTTAATCCATCTCATCACTTAACCAGTTATGTTTTTTAAATTACATTTTTCACATGTATACCAGTACCTATAAACAATAAATATTATAATTTTCTATGAGAAAAATAAATAATATATGATTTTTCACTTACATGTGGAATCTAATGGACAAGACATATTGATGAACAAAATAGAAACAGAGGCATGGGCATATTATTTTTAAAAATACATGTGATATAATTGGCATATTATATTTAGACCTAATTTTTATCCATATAATTTTTAAGATCTAATTATGTTACTATATATTCTATTCATTCCTACATATGTTAGAATGAACATTTTTCTAGTGATTAATAGTTTAAATCATTTGGCAATAAGCTTTTTGACTATATCATTGTATGCACATATGATAGATCATTTTATGCACTTCTCTATCTAGAAGTCGACTTGCTGTGTATGGTACATAAATTTCAATTTTACTAGAAATTTCCAAATGATACTTCAAATTGTTATGCATACTCGTTCCATGATTATTTAAGTGCACTCTTGTCAACTATTGACTTTCCTGAAGTTTCTAGTTTCCTCAGAGGAAGACTTCACATGCCTTTGGGTATAGTCCATTTCCAGCAAACTAGCTAGCCTTACCAACACTGTCAGTAAAAGCAACTGAGAATTATCAGGAAAAAATAAAATAAAATAGCAACAAAATTTAAAATGTTTATATTCTGATAATATAGTCAGAAATTCTGACTTCAAAAAATAAAATGAATATTGTAGACCCAATAAGAGAAAATAAAAAAATATAAACTTTGACAATATCAAGTATTACCATGAATGTATACACCAAGCTGATGAGCGCAATCCTCTAGGAAACAAATAGGCATTAGCTTCTAAAGTTAATTAGCTTCTAAAGTTAGAGGTGTACATCTCTGAGAGCCAGCACTAGAACTGTGAATATGTACCCAGAAGGCATCTTTACATGCATTAACCAGCAGTTTTTTTACATGAATGTACTTGACAGAGTCATTTTTGAACATCGTATTTATTTCTGATACAGCTATGGAAACTGGGGGCAAGAAAAATGATTCTCAAGAGAAAACAGATATGTTGGATTTTTAAAAAAAATCTGTGTGAGTACCAAATTTTTTTATTATTTTTATTAAATAGTGTGAGTCAATATGTCAACCCATAATTCACATTGGCAATAGAAAGTCACATGAGTTAAAAATATGTCACATTGACTCACATCTTTAAGTCTTCAATGTATCTTTTTCTATTTTAAAGTAATGTGAAAAGATGACTTAAATGAGAAATAAAATACCTATGCTTGATCTTAGACAAAAAAAAGAGAAGCATTTGGATGAGAAATAAAATAAAAGGCATTAGTTTTCTCCACAGAACTACTTACATATATTTTGGTTGGTCATAGATCTTTGAAATTTATTTTTTTAAAAATAACTAATTTTTGAAGAATATAGATAATTTATAACTGAAGTTTAAATTGAATGGGAAGGTCATTTGTTTTCCATAATAAGAGAAAACATACAGGTGGCAGTTCTAAAATTTGATGGCTATATCAGAGTGGTTACTATGATAGATTTGAGCTCAATGCTTTACATTGTATCATATTGTTATAGTCATATGAATGTTGGAAATTGTGAGAAGGGGATATTAGATGTAAATTCACTTCAGAAAATGTATCTGAATCTGAACTGCAAGCATCAGATGGAGTAAAGGAGGTACTAAAGTTTAGCAAGCTAGGGACAGAGTGAAAACCAGGTAATTTTTTTCAATGGAAGGATAGTAATTGGTTTCCATTTCCTGGGGTAAAACAGAAGGGATAAATAGGACCTCAGAATAATATGGGAAATAGGTGACCTTACTGCCATAGAATGAGATGACCACACACCTAGGACAGCCACAGTAACCCTGAGATTGGTGAGAAGTAATCCTGCAAGTCTTTCAGTGGCCAGAGCCACAAAATAAACAAAAACCCCAAAACCAACTAACAAAGTATTGAGAAAAAAGAAAAGCAGTGATAATTAAGAAAGAAAGACTTGTGTTTGCAGTTGGCATTCAGGTCATCTTCGGTGGTAGCTAAGGGAAGCAATGAATTGTGCATCATTGCATTCCACAACATACTACTAGCAGTTATTTCTCACAAATGCCCCATGAGAGTGAATTAAAGAGAGTTGTTATAAGCCTCCATTCTATCAAACACAGTTTTGCATTATTCAGCAGACTAGAGATGAATTTACAAGTAAATGTTCTTGAACTGGGAGTAGTCTCTCCATAAAAATGTCTGTGTATTGAATTTTCATGACATTGCTGATCACTATTTCTCACCTGCTAAAATGTTCATTTCAATCTTGTTTATATTTAAGGAACTCCAGTGATGCAGATAATAGTCATACTATTTGTTATTTAGTTAGACAATCCATTAAAAGGTAATCTATCTGCAAAAGACCAATTATAAGTTGTTACAAAAGCTTTTTTTATAGCTTCTAATTTGGTAACACGAAGAAAACATTTAATTATATTTTGGCTTCCTTACTTCCAAAGGAATCTTGACTTATCTTGACAGGAGATTGAGCTCTTGATCAAAATATTTTGTCTGAGAAGAGACACTAATCAATTTCAACACCTTCAGAGGAGAACTATGAACAGTGCATACACATATTATTCTCACTTTAGTTTCTCAGATCGCTAGCACATTCAACAGTAGTAGATACTATTTAGTCAAAATGAATGGACCCCAAAAGTTTTAAAAGAATATGTAATACAAAAATGTCGGATGTTCCCTTAAAGCATGTGAGGTTTCCCTACAAAGTCTAGTTATGATAATGTGGAGCCAACAGTATAGCTAAGTGTTCACGATCATCCTTCAACAGCACAATGGTTTGTCGGATGTTTACCTAGATAAATTCTTCAGTAACCTACAGATATGTTGTAGCCTTACACAACAGCTAGACAATGAAAAAGAAAATTAAAAGGAAAATGTTTATTTCCCAAGGAACAGGCAGGCAACTATGTTTGAGATAATATGTCCAGCAATTTTTCTGAAAATAATAAAATGCTATTATGAATTTTAAAAATAAAATAAATAAAATGTATGCAATTCTCAATCTAGGATTCTTCCAACTTTCTATGTGAGAACAAGTACAGAAGGGTGGAGTGGTGAAAAAAATGATGGCGAAAGATAAAAAGTACAGTCAGGAAATAAAAATACAGCTTGGGATTCCCTGGAAAGTTAGAGGGTAAAAAGTCCTGAAAAATGCATTGTGTTTCTAGGTTTTTCTCACTCCTCCTTTTTAGAACCTTTCAGCCATTTGCTTTAAAAAAATCTATTAAAAACATGTTGAAAATTGCAATAGCGATTTATAACATCTTTTCTCTTTGGGTACAGGGCAAAGTATTTACTCATGATGGTGTGGTTTTCACCTTCTAAATCTGAAGCTCATGCTCATCAGTGCTTGATGAAAAGAACTTTTAGAACCTTCTGAGGAGAGCTCATCCTTCAATGTAGCATACACTTCAGCACCTACCTGTAATCTTAAAACAAAGTGGAAATTTCTTGCAATACACAAACCTTACCTCTAACAGAAAGATAAGAGCAGGTAAAAGACTTCAATTATTGGAGTTTTAAGATGAAAGAACTTTGACGGCTCTTGAGTGACCTGGAGGTAGTTGATAACATTTCAACCACAAGGGTATCATGAAAAAGAGAGGGAAAGACGGAAACCATTGAAAAACTGCTTGCGGTAGCATATGTTACTTCCCATGAAAATGAAACATGAAAAGTTGTAACAAAGAACTCTTGGCCAGTGAACTTGTCCCCCCCCGAAAAAAAAAGTAAAGATAGTTATAGTAAATGAAAGGAGTGGGGAGAACAGATTATTTTGCAGAAGGAAATAAAAGTTGTTATATATTTTCTAGATCTTACAAAAAAATGAGCATGAAAATAGTTTTAAAACTTTAAGTCGCCCTGGCTGGCGTAGCTCAGTGGATTGAGCGCGGGCTGCGAACCAGGCATCGCAGGTTCGATTCCCAGTCAGGGCACATGCCTAGGTTGCAGGCCATGTCCCCCAGCAACCGCACATTGATGTTTCTCTCTCTCCCCCTCTCCCTTCCCTCTCTAAAAATAAATAAATAAAATCTTTAAAAAAAAAACTTTAAGTCTATGTTAATAATATCATGAATCAAACAAATATCTTCTATTTAAAATTTTCAAGTGAACTTAAATATATCTTTTGTATAACCACAAAAGGTTACAGGCATCAGACATATGGCTGCATGCATTTATCTTTCTTCTTTTCTAGAATATCTCACTAAACAACCTTGTTTGGGTGGACACATTCCCTTCTCTACCCTCACCCCCAGCTCACTAGGAGTTGTACAAAAAGGGACAGTCCCTTGTCAACAGCTGGGGCTAAATCTTTGGAAATTGTGCTGTTCATATCACCTTCTTGCTAACCTTTTACCCCTGCCTGATACAACTTCCCTCATAATCCTCCTCTGGAAAATAGCCCTAAGTGTATCAGTGAACAAAAATCCCCCTAAGGGCCTGCTTCTTAGAGATGTACTTAAGACCAGATCCAATAAAATGAATTATAACAGATAAATTTTAAATGGTTTAATTTTTGTACAACATTATTTCCATATCACAAAATTTTCACTATTTGTAAAAACTATACATCAATCCATGAAATAAAGTAAAAAATAATCATTTGTATATATCATACCTGCCACATTTGGACCTAAAGGTTACAGATGTTAGAATCCGGCCAGGAGTGTCCAACCTTTTGGCATCTATGGGTCACACTGGAAGAAAAAGAATTGTCTTGGGCCACACATTAAATATACAAAAATTAACAAAAACTGATGACCAAAAAAAGGAAAAGGTTTTAAGTAAATTTACGATTTTGTGTTGGGCTGCATCCATAGCTATCTTGGTCCAAAGTTGGTCCTGGAGCCATTGGTTGGGCACAGATTATTTAACTCTAGTTGCCTCTCATCAACAACAGTTTATAATGCTGTCCTAAATGATAAAGACCTGTGAAACAATTAAATGGGACATGAAAAAAAGGAAAAAGAAGCCGCTTAATAAAATGCTTTTTTATTTGATAGGTGATAATTTTATAATTCTGATATAACTCAATTACAAGAAATATATGTGAAAATAAGTTTGCCATGGAATCTCAGAATGCACATGGGATACTGTAATGCTTTACTATAATAATTTAGGCTAAAATTTACTAGATTCAATGGGCATATCTGAGTTTTTAAAAAATAGATGAGGCTGCTTTTAATTTATAATATATTTACAGAAAACAATGGTTAAAGGAAAAGGTGGTGGATTGAGTCTTTGAAGACCTAGATTCTGTGGTAATTTCCTTATCTGCTTCTATGATCTCAGGCAAACGCACCCCCCAACCCCCACCACCTTCTGTTTCGTGCTGTTACTTCCTGTATGTCCGAAGGTAAATGATTGTACTCAGAAATATATCAGCTACCAAAGTGCCTCAAATCAGCTACATAATTTGTGGCCACCGACATTAATACTAATTATGCCATGTAAAATATACATTACCTTTATGGTCAATTAATATCTGACAAAGGAGGCAAGGACATAGAAAGGGGTAAAGACAGTCTATTCAATAAATGGTTTGGGGAAAATTGGATTGATATATGTAAAATATAATGAAACTAGATCATGTTCTTACACTATACATGAGAATAACCTCAAAACTGATTGAAGACTTAAATGAAAGTGGCAAAATGATAAAAATCCTAGAAGAAAAATATAGGTAGTAAAATCTCAGACATTTCTCATGGCAATATTTTTTTTCAATATATCTCCTCAGGCAAGATAAACAAATGCAAAAATAAACATGTGGGACTACATCAAACTAAAAAGCTTCTGTACAGCTAAGGAAACCATCAACAAAATGAAAAGACAACCCACTGAATGGGGGATCCTATTCACCAATGATACATCTGATAAGATGTTAATCTCCAGAAATTTATGGAGAACTTATACAATTCAAATCAAAAAAGAAACAATCTAGTTAAAAAAGGGACAAAGAACTTGAATACAAACTGCTCCAGAGAGGACATAGAGATGGCCAATAAACCTATGAAAGTATGCTCAGTATCACAAATCATCAGAGAAATACAAATTAAAACCAATATAAGATATCAGTTCAAACCTGTCAGAATGGCTATCATCAATAAATCAAAAACAAGTGTTAATAAGGATGTGGAGAAAAGGGAACCCTTTTGCACTGTTGGTGGAAATGCAGATTGGCACAGCCACTGTGGAAAACAGTATGGAGTTACTTCAACAAATTAATAATCAAACTGCCTTATGACCCAGCAATTCCACTTATGGAATATATCCAAAGATATCTGAAACACTAATTTTAAAAAATATATACACCTCTTTGCTCATTGCAGCATAATTTACAATAGCCACAATTTGGAATCAGCTCAAGTGGCCATCAATGGATAAATGGATAGAAATATTGTGGTACATTTATGCAATGGAATACTACTCTGCCATTAAAAATAAGTAAATCTTACCTTTTGCCACAGCATGGATGAACCTAGAAAACATTATGCTAAGTGAAATAAGCAGTCAGAGAAACAAATGCCATATGACCTGTATGTGAAAAGCAATGAACAAAATAAACTAACAAAATAGAAACAGACTCACAGGTATAGAGAATATATTGACAGCTGTCAGAGGGTATGGATGTTGGGGATCTGAGTAAAAAAATTAAATAATATTACTATAAATTAGATCATTCTCAAGCATTCAGTATAAAGTCATGAATGAAGCAATAAATAAAACTTGAAACTGCTTGTCAATTTAGATGAAGCTAATTTATTAAGCCAAAAAACCCTTCATATGATAGAAATTATATCTGTGTAATTGTTTGCCACTTGATAGAACTGGGAGGAAGGCTGCCAGTGGAACATCAGGACAATCAGAAAGTTGTCATCCTGCGCTGTGGTGCAAAGGCAGCTCTCTATTCCCGTCAATCACAAGGAAAATTCAATTCCTTTGCATCTAAGTCTTTGCTTTGTTATATTATGTGGATATCATTTTTTCATAATAAAATTTAGCTGTTTACTTTTTAAAGATTTAAATACATTTGGCATTTGAGGTCGATTCAGAAAAAGCCCAGGCATTGTCAATATAATGAGAATTGTTTGCAGACATCCATGTAACCTGGCAGCCAAGGAAACTGGACTGGAATGTGCATGTGTAAACAATGACAACTTCACTGTACTAGTCAGTGGGGACAGTAGATAACCACTGAGTGAGCATGTATACTATGTGGCCATCACATGAGAAATGTCTTAGTGAGTAGAGCAACAAATCTGCATCAAATTTTGCATTAAGCCTGAACATTCCTCCATAGAAACTATCCAGATGATTCAGAAGGCTGCAGCTATGGGAAAATGGTGACTGACAGCTTCATCATGACAACGCATCTGCTCATATATCACATCTTGTGCAGAGTTCTTTTTTTTATTTTAATTGTTCTTCAAGTACAGTTTTCTGTCTTTTACTTCCATCCCAGCCCATCCTTGCACAGAGTTTTTTTTTTAATGAAACATCAAATCACCCAAGTGACTCATTTCCAAATTTGGCACCCTGTCAGTTCTGGATTTTCCCAAAACTAAAATCACCTTTGAAAGGGAAGAGATATCAGACCATTAATGAGATTTAGAAAAATATGATGGGAGAACTGATGGTGATTAGAAGAACTGTGAGGGGTTCCAAGGTGCCTACTTTGAAGGGGACTAAGTTGTCATTGTCCTATGTACAATGTTTCTTGTATCTTGTATCTTCTTCAGTAAATGCTTCTATTTTACATATTATATGGCTGGATACATATGGACAGAATTTATTGGAGTGATAGTAAAAACTGGATATTTTGAAGACACTAATCTGTCACTTTTGGTTGATGAAGTACTTTACATTTATAATCTATTTAAACTTTAACCATAAACTCAAAGGCATTATTCTCCATGTTTTATATGTGAGGAAAGAGTATCTCAGAGAAATTAAACATTATTTATCTTACCCAAATCCACACATAAACATTGGCTGAAAAACATTCATGTACATTAAAAGGTGTACTTCCATTACAAAACACTGAATTATGTTTCTTGTTTGAATAAAAGTACATAATCAGATCTACTTCACCATTTATGCCATGTATTCTATAGTGGTGCAAGGACATTTTATTCCCCCACCAAAATTTCATGCTTGCCACCTTCCTTAGTGTATAAAAACAGAAAAGTTGCAATGTTTTGTGGGCAATGGTCATTGCTTGAAGGTATTTTGCAACTGGGAGCTCAATTTGTCTCTCATTATAACTTAATGGAATTTTCTTACATATGATCTAAATTAAATATATTGGTTTGTGGAATACTATTCTCCATTTGCTTGTGACTACAGGTAATCTCCATATAGATACCTCCATGAGCAACTCAAACCCAGTGGATCATAAACAGCTAAAGTACTTTCTTCCCTTTCAATCATTCTTCTCTCCCTGGGTTATGTGCAGAGGCAGCATCTTCCAGGACAGCCCTTAAACCATTGCCCATTCCAGTAAATTGGTATTCAGGCCATGTAAGCTATAGAATCTTTATTTTACCTTTGAGAATTTGTTTCAGTAATGAAAGTACTACAATACTGGTTGGTGCATGTTTTAAAATTTTTGTTTTCATTTATTTGTCCACTTCAAATGTTTCCAAGTTTTCCATGTAAGTAAACCAAAATTCTGACTTTTTCTCTTCACTTTGATTGTTGTTTTACCAGGAGTTACTCTCTAATAGTTGTGGGACAATGGAGTCCTAATTTGTGCTCTTACTCTCTTTTTTTGATCCTTAGTCCATCTATTTCTTCAGAGTTAATTTTGTGAAGCACAGTTCTTTCCTGAGAAATCATTATTGATTGTTCATGATTGTACAAAGCTTAGGTCATCTAATATTTTTATCTTAGCCTTCCATGTCTTCTATAATCTAGTTCTAGTGCCAAAGTATATTTCCATTATTATTCTTAAATTTTATTCTTTCAGCTCTATGCATAGATTAAATAATCATCCTCTTTGCTATAACCCTCCCTTACTTTTTTGTATCCACCTACCTATATCTTTGTTCATGATGTTTTCTCTACCTGCTCAGTTTTTGTCTAAAATATCCATGAATGCAAATTCTACCTAACCTTGAACAAATGGCTCACATGCCATTGCATTAGCGACATTCTTCTTTGTTTTCTCTGCTCACAGTAGTCTCATTCTCCTCCATATTTCTATGATTTCTATATATACATCTTTCTGGCACTTATTCACTTTGCAGTTACAATATGATTTTGGCTTTTTATATATAGTGTAGATTTATCATATAATGAAAGAGATCCTCTATTAGGCTCTTTAAATACAAGGCCCTAATTCAGGTAAATTTGTATATCATTCCCAAATGCCTGTCACAGCGTAAGCAATCAAACATTATTGGATAAAGTAATATCACCCTATATATGTGTCATTAATCAGTAGTTTTAAAATAAGTGATATAAATGGTATAGTTATTGTATTGATTTTTTTCAACTTAAATGCCAACTTATATTTAAATTCTATTATAAAGAAATTATATAAAAATAATATGATATCCTATGTTATTTCTTACTATTTTGATGACATTTTAGGTGTTATTTTATATTTTCAAATAGCTTTCCTTATGTCATATAGCTTCAATTATGCCATACATGCCAACAATTGTATTTTTAAAAGAGCTGTATTGATATGATTGATATATAAAAATCGCATATATTTAATATATACAATTTGATGATTTTAGACATAACATATACACCCATGAAACTCTGATCACAAAGTAATGGACATATCTATCACCTCCAGAATCTATCTTTCTTTTTCTTTCTTTCTTCTTTCTTTCTTTTCTTTCTTTCTTTCTTTCTTTCTTTCTTTCTTTCTTTCTTTCTTTCTTTCTTTCTTTCTTTTCTTTCTTTCTTTGTTTCTTTTTCTTTCTTTCTTTGTTTCTTTCTTTCTTCTTTTTTTCGCTCCCTCCCTCCCTCCATTCCTTCCTCCCTTCCTTCCTTCCTCCCTCCCTTCCTTTCTTTCCTTTATTCTTCTTTCTTTTCTTTCTTTCTCTTTCTTGTTGACTGTAAGAACTATGCTATACAGCAGACACCCTGCACTATTTCTTCTTGCATTATGGAAACTTTATACCAATTGAGTAGCAACTCGCCATTCTCCCCTGCCTGGTGATGGTAACCAGTTTTCCACTCTGTGTTATAACTTTTTTCAGTAACTCATATTAATAAACCATGTGATATTTGTCTTCTTACAGCTGGTCTATTTCAGTTAGAAAAATATCTTCCAGTTTCATTCATATTGTTATATAAGACTGACTTTTCTTCTTTTTGGAGACTGCATACTATTCTGTAGTATGTTATAGTTATAATTGTAAATTATTCAAAAGATGAGTACCACTCTGCAATTTAGCTAATGAAGGCATTTTTTATAATAAAGAACTCCAGTTTCACATAAAGAGTTTGGACTTGATGTAGTACAAATCAAACTTTCAAAAGAATCAGTTCAATTGCTGGTTTCCCAACTCACAAAGCTGAGCTGCGAGTGGCTTTTTATGTAGCAAAATTTCATAGCTCAGTCATTGAGCTAGATGACAAGTAGCTGTGAATTAGAATGAGTGATTTGGAAAAATTTTAAAGGAATTTAGTTTTATCACCTTCAGTTATATATATTAAATTTGGCTAGAAGAGGCCAAGTTTTAGTAGTATTCTGGGCCAATGTATAGAAAATTATCATTTGTTATGAATAAATTAAAATACTACACTCTTTCTTTACAGCTTTGCAATACTGCAGTCACAGTCGTCATTTTTCAGTTTTCATCCTGAGATGTCTGAAAAGAATTCTATGTTTTACAGTTTCCTCATAAGCTCATGCAAATTGTTTCAACAGATAGTACCCTTGATTGATAATAGAATTTCTAAAATAAAGATGTTTTAGTCTGGCTTTTGAAAACAGATATTTTCAACTATGTTAATAAGAAGTCTGTTTTTCATTACTATGAATAATAGAAAAGAACAGCTGTTTAATTTTTTAGAAATGCATAATTATGGACCCTCTCTAAAGGAATGGTTTTTAAATGCTTTAACCTACCAGCTTACATTAGCCGAATATTTAATTAAACCCACATTGTGAAGTACCTTACAGAATCTTCTAGGGTATCAACCTGTTTTCCCAAGTATCCAACTCTAGTTATTGGTATCATCTTTTCCTTTTTCTCTTTTTCTTTTGTCTCATCTCTACCCCTCCTCTATTTTTTTTCTTTCTGGACAGGAATGTGTGTGTGAGGTGGGTGGTGTAGCAGTGTTTTCTTCATCCATAGTTTTGTCCTAATTTCTCCATTAAGGAAATGTAACACCTGTTACCTTAATTTTTTCTTATCACCCTCAGAGAATAAACAAATAAAAAGATGTCTTTCTTTTGTCTTCATTTTCTCATATTTGGTAGAAGTGGGGTAGGAGTTGAGAAAGGAAACATTTTAAGTATGACTTAAAAAAACTGAGTTACATTTATAAGAGATGAGTATACAGACATATTTAGTTTTCAGTGAAAATTACATTTCAAAGACTGGTCCAAAATTTTATAGTAAGATTTGTTTTCTTCTAAATTATTTGCCTAGTGCTTTTCTATATACCTCTCCCATACCAGCAAGACTGGGGCCCCCAAAATACAGAATTAGTGAGGAAACAAAAATGGGTTATGAAAGAAATAATGGTGTTTATAATGTTCGCTATTTTTTCTTTATTGCAAATAAGAACACTACAACAAATAATTATGTCACTGTGCGCCTCACTCAGGTACTCACATATAGAGATTGCATGCCAATCTGCAATGCGCTTTCAAAGTAATGCTGAAGAACTTATCACATGAACTTTACTGAAAGGCAGATATTCAGATTGTTCTATGTTGTAAAGGTAAGCTTTTATTAATAAAAATAATGTACAATTTTCATAATTACTCAATATGACCAAAATAACAGTTGTAACCCTGTAATAAAAAGCTCTAATCACTTCACTGTGTATGTTAAAATTAGGAAATTATCTAGAAAGGATATATTGTAATTCAATTCTATGAGAGTAGACAAAACATCAAATGGGCCGCAATCATTTTTATGAAGCCCACTCTTTTTCCAGTATGTTATGAAAGCAAAGAAAGCCATATTTTGGAGCATTGCAATAGCCCAGACAATATAATAATAGCATGACTAATGATACCTTTTACAAAAGAAAAAAAGGAAATATACAGAAGAAATAAGTTAGGTGATAAAGATACCCATAGTTTTCTAAATCCCAAACCAAATATTCTCAAAAGTAGGATTCAAAAGAAAATTATTCTACTATTGCATTCCAGGAAGGGGTTGACATGTAACTTACAAACACAGATATTCTGAACATTCATTTTGTTAGATTTTTTGCAATTATATTTATTCAAGCAGTAAGAGTAAGTATTTACTCTTGATTTTTATAGAGATTATCTTTTTACACGTAATACTTTGACACCACAAATAACATATATATGAAAGGTTCATATAATGTATCACTGAACAATTAAGACATTAATGTAGCCATGCCACTAGTGGAAAGTACCAACTCTCACCTGGATTGTTTCCAGTTCTGTGGCAGGCTCTTCCCTGGCCTGTGGCTCAGAAGAGTTTTTGGACTGGCCTCAGTTTGAAGTCCTTTCAATCACATAGACTTCCTCTTACTGGGACTGTCTTTTCCTCATTGGAAGTTGATGGTAGAACAACTGAATGATAGTAAAATGTGGTAATGTATGGCTTGCGATTTGAGACTCTATAAATCTCAAAATTTTCCTATGAATGCACTTGATTTAAAAAAGGGATTATGGTGGTCTTTATTACCAGTCTAGGTTTGTACAGGATAATGAGGAAGAAATGCCAGTCACCAGTGTGACAGCACGTGAATAACAAATCTTTTTGTGGAAGGAAAGCAGTTGATCTCAAGAACTACGACAGTTCTCACAGCATACCAGACTGCTTTCAGGCCTAGTCCTAGGAAAAAAACACACATACAAATAAAATAATTAAATATTTTATCACTCCTTTTTTGGCTCTGTCAGAAGAGAAGCATTGTTATAAATAAAATGTGTTATTACATCTAAGACAGACTTTTTCAATATATTTTTTAAGAATGTACATTTAAGATTGGTGATAGGGGTCTATGTGATTGTACAGTAAAACCACTTTTTATTTCAATCTCTATTCATCTATCTATTAATCATCTATCTATTTTTATCCAGTGATCCCACTGCTGGGATTATATCCTAAGAACCCTGTCACAAATTCAAAAGAACCTATGCACTTCAATGTTCAGAGGAGCACAATTTACAATAGTCAAGTGCTGGAAACAGCCTAAGTGCCCAAGAGTCAATGAGTGGATCAAAAAACTGTGCACAGTGGAATATTACACAACAGAAAGAAAGAGGAACTGCTGCCTTTCATGAAAGCATGAATGGATCTGGAGAGTATTATGCTAAGTGAAATAAACCAGGCGGTGAAAGACAAATACCATATGATCTCATCTACAATTGGAACTTGTAAGTGGAACCTAATAAACAAGACAAATAAGTGAGCAAAATAGAATCAGAGACATGGAAATAAAGAACAAACCAATAGTGAGCAGAGGGGCAGGGGGAGGGGGATAACAGGGGAAAGAAAGGGAGGGGGCAAGCAAAGGAACACAAATAGAGGACTCCTGGGCACAGACAATGGCAGGGGATTGACTGTGGGAGCAGTGGGTGGATGGGACAGGGGAGAGCAATGGGGAAAAAAGTGGAACAACTGTAACTGAACAATAAAAAAATTAAAAATGAAGTTAAACAAAATTTTGATTCTTAAATAGAAGCTTTCTATTGATGAGTCCATTTGGATTGTGTCACACAGCTGCAGTTTCAAGGACCCATTCAACTTACTCCTTATACTCCTGTCTAGGTATGAGTTAGAGACCATTATATGATAAATCATCATATACTAGTGTCTGCTTTTTTATTAAGTTAGACAATTTATAGGTTTTTGTATGCTTTATACTTCTATGAGTTTACTTACTTAAAACTTCTGGCAATTATCAAATATCTTTAATGCCTCATGCATTTTATAACTGCTTTGGAGAATCACTCCAATCATATCACACTTTTTTTTTTATTTAGATCATTCTGTCTAGATCTGGAGCAAACAGCTAGAGCTTTTATTCAGCCAATGAACCCCAAAAATCTCAGACTCACATGACTCTCTAGGGCTGAACCATCTACTGAAATTTCAGTGTCTCTGGCCAATTAATAATTTTAGAAACTTAAGGAGAAGGAAAGTGGTTGGTTAGAGTTACCACAATGGTATAAAAAATAAATCACAACTTCTGGATGTAAATTTTCAAAAGTAGTGTGATGTAGTTTACACAGTAAGTTGTCACAGTTTTGGAAATGATTAAAGGCAATCAATGTCAATAACAGCATTGAATAGTGAGGAACAGGCTTTTCCATTTGCCCTGTTAAACAAAACTACTCAACACCTTTACTGAGATTCACATAGTCTTTTGTGCTCAACTCTCTACAAAATGATGAATCATTATTTATAGATGAAACAACTGTATTTTCAAGAGAGAAAGGAATGTGCTCAAAGTCTCAGAAACAGTATTTGGAATAACTAGAAATAAACTTTATTTTTAAAACACAAATTTTATAACCTTTGGATTCTCTCAATATGTCCTTTCACAATGGGAAAAGTGAGAAGATCAGAGATATTATGAGAGCTTTGAAACTCTCATACAAGTGAGTTAATTGATTATAACATTTCCTCAGGTAACATTTGAATTGGGCTGCAACACTACACTTACAGTGTAATACTAATATAAAAATAAAAGAAATTAGGTAGATACAGAGAATGTAATATAAAAATAGGATCACTATTAGTATAATAATATGTATGTAGCAGTGCCCACATGTTTTAACTTATGTCTTAAATGAGCATGGTTATATAGAATGTGATCTTAGAATGTATGTATCTGGAAGTGCTTCTCCTTTTCCCTACTGTTTTTCTAGTCTTTCTTTAGCCTCAAGCTATGTGTATTTGAATGACAGATCAAAGAATTGAAAGTTATTGTTTTCCCTGACACAGTACTATTCAAATTTCATTTTAAGTGTTTGTTATGCTGATAGCCCTGCCAAATTCTCTTATAGATAACTCATGGAATCGGGCAACAGCTAATTTAAACTTGACATTTCATTAGCAATTTGGATAGAGATACACATATTCGTCCACAACTACCTAAGAACATATTGAAAAATGGGACAGTATTTCAAAAATAAGGTGAAGAAAAAATTCACACTTTATAGTATTATACAAAATGTAAGCACTTATAAACAAGACAGAAGCAACATAGATTGCATTTGTAAAGATTTGACACAGGTGAAGGTGTAAATTTCAACCACACATACTTTCATAAAATTGGTTAATTACAAAGTAAGCTGACTTCTAATAAAGAACTGGACCTTCCTGCACTCAACTCTCAAAGGTCACTTGGAATTCACAACCATGTTGTAAAGTGATAACAGAAAAGATATCTCTAATATCTTTTTTTCATCCTGTTTTATTTGCACATAACTATTATAATGGAGACTATAAATATTTTGTTCCCTGCTAAGATATTTATTACCTGAAATGCTATTGACTTGTAAACTCTCTATTCTTATGACAAGTCTTGTCCTGGACTTTGTGAACAGCTAGCTATAGCTACTGAAAAGTAAAGCCTGATGCTGGAGCCCAGAGGGAGTACGTCTGAGTTAAGTCCACAAGTGGTTCAAGGCCCTTTAAGAGGAGAGTCCTGAGAATCCCAGTTTCTTCCATCAATCCAAACTCCACAGGTTTTTGCAGTCAGAAGTTATAAGGACTTATTTTCTTGGTACTGGAACTCTGGGCTGGGTGGCTGGTGTGGGGCTGGGACTCCTCACCCCCAAGATATTCCTCCTTAATGTTTATCCACCACAAGTGAATGCGGGCCCAGCCTGTTCTGTATCTCCACCCCTCCTACCAGTCTAGATAAATGTGTGGGGTTTTTTTTATTTTCATAGCTGTCATAGTTCCATTCAACTTGACTTCTGATGATTCTGAGTGATGGTTGCTCTATATTTTAGTCATAGTTTTGATGTGGTTGTGTGAGGAGGTGAACCATGTTTACCTATGCCATCATCTTAACTGGAAGTAAAAAATTATTATCTTTAATAGGGAGGAGTAAACAAGAATAGACCAAAACTGGTGTGAGGGTATATGATGAGAGAGGGATGTGACTGAACAGTTGTTCTGGCAATGTCTTTCCTTGAGTTGGGACGATTCCTCAGGGACCCTGAAGAAAAGATTGTATGGTGGCTATAACTGAGAGTGAATCCAAGTTTAAGAGTCAAGGGAGGTGAAAAGCCTACTTGGTCTGTCCATTAAAAAGCCTTTGTTTTAACTGTTCAGCAGAGATAAACAGTTCAGCTAATCTTTATGAAGCAAAGAATGGAAATTTGAACAATCCATGTCTGGCCTTGTCGTAGGTAACAAGGAGGAATTTTGTAAATATTATTTAAGTCATATCTGAAAGGAGGATTCCTTTCACCAATTCATTTCTTGAACACAGGAGTTCTTAATATACTTGTTTCCCAGAATTCAGGTATAATAAAATATTGTTCAAAGCAACTTCTGAATTTGGTCAAAAAGTATATCCTCTGAGACTTAAAAGGAAAAAAAATCTACTTTATTTGAAAACTCCACAGGAGAAGGCATTGTAAGATTTAGGTTACTCATCTCAAAAAAAAAAAAAAGACACTAAGTATTTGAGTTTTCACAAAAGCAGAATATAGGTATCAGTGTAGTCAAAATCTCATGGTGCTATTTTTTTAAAGCATCCTGCTGCACTTTTATTTCACAAAGGTGAACTACTCCCTCACAACCATGGATAATATATTTGGCCTTTTTAGATAGGAATATATATATTCCTATCTATATTCCTATATATAGATAGCAATATATATCTATATATAAGTATATAGGTATCTATATATAAGTATATATATGTCTTTCTATATATGGAGAGAGGAATATAATATATATATATATCCTTGTCAGTGGAGTGTTGTCAGCATAGGAAAGGTTGGTGAGATGCACATTTAGAACAAAGGCAGTGAATCTGGGGCATCCTGCTTCCAGGCTGCTCCAAGCAGAGTCTAAACTATCTTCTGTAGCAATGAAAAGCATTAAACCTTAACACAGCTGCTTGTTATCAAAATTGCTTATCTTGTAGTTTTTAATAAGTCCTTTTCTGTCCTGGTGCTCATCATTGTTACTTGGCATGGAAGAAATATTCTTCCCCTTAGCTATTTCTTCCCTTTATTCCCATATTCATACATGCTTTGGTAATGAAGCACTCGAACACAAAGATGCAGACTAGTTTGAAGAGAGTGTGTCACTCTCTCATAGAACTGAGCAGTTTATGGGCATGGCTTGACAATTTTTCTAGTATGTTTTGTTTAGTGAAATAATATCTTCGTAGATGGATCTGTGTTGTTTCTGCTGTTCGCAGAGTGTATCTATATTTAGACTCTCTAAAAGAATTTTCTTTCTCCAGAAGTATGTGAGACATTAAGAAATCATTCTTGGCCTTGAAGCTCATTAGCTCCTTATATAATATTCATTTTTATTAAAACAGTTGGGATAAAAGTTGGAATTCTCATCTGTCCATGCTGAAGATATCATTTATTTCTTGGAAGATTTTTATTATTGTTTAAGCTGTTGCAGTTGTTCCCATTTTTCTCTTCTTCTCCTCCCTCCCCCACACCCACCTTCTCCCCATCCCAATCCAATCCCCACATTGTTGTCCATGTCCATGGCTGGTGCATAAATACTCTTTAACTATCTTGATATATTAAATCATTTAATCCCTGGCTTTGACTTGGTTCAGAAATGATTATCTTAGAGTAATTCTTTGACATTTAATGGAAAGAAATATCTTGGAATTATTGTATTTAAACTGGTTACAATCTACTATTATTAAAATATGTTGATGATAATGATTAATATTAACCAAAACAGTAATAATAATATTTATAGAATTCTTTGACTTGATTAGTATTACAGTGCTTACTACTTTAAAAATATTTTATGTCAATATCATTATACCTATCTTTCAGATGTAGAAAATAAAGTTAGAAAGACAGCATAATGTAGTTGCCAATGGCATAAACTCTAGAGTTTGACTTTCTGGATCAGATTCTGCACTCCTCTAATATCCAATTATACATGAGAACTTTTTAATGAACAAAATGTTAAGAATGATAATCATATATAACACCTTTGTGAGTGAGTTCATGTGAGTATTCAATTATATTTTGTACCTAAAACAGTTTCAAAACAAGAATCACACCTCACACAGTTGAACAGGCAGGGAAGACTTTTTTCAAAGCAATTGCAATAGAAAAGAAATACTAGAATGCAGTCCAAACTCAACTCTGTTGAAACAAACATTAGGCAAGTTTTAAGTACCTGTGTACAGAGAATCATAGGCTATCTGTATTGGCTAACTGGCCTTACTCAAAGAAAAAGTAGACTTTCTTGTATCTTTGTGATAGGAGAAAACTTTACAATTTGAAGCAAGGCACCCACCCAAATTAGGCTCCTACCATCCCCAAAAGCTTGGGAGATGAGGGTATTATCGGTCAACCAGTATTTGTCAAAGGAGCCAAGAACACTAAGTTTGGAAAAGGATAGTTATTTCAAAACATGGTGTTGAGAGAACTGGATATTTTCAGGACAAAATTGTTCTAAAAATATTTATCCAGTTCTCGTAACAACACTTAGTCCTTTATCATACACCACTCAAAAAATTAACTCAAAAGGGATTAAATATTTAACATAAGACCATTCATTCCCTAGAAAAAATGCAGGGAAGAAGCTTCTTGACATCGGTCTTGAAAATTATTATTTTTCTTACCAAAACACCAAAAGTGCAAGCAACCAAAGCAAAAATGAACAAGTGTGACTATATCAAATTCAAAAGCTTCTGCACAGCAAAAGAAATGATCAGCAAATTAAAAAGACAACCTATAGGATGGGAGAAAATACTTGCAAGCCTTATATAGGGGGCAATTTCTTAAACATATGAAGAACTCAACAACAACAAAGAATATAATTAAAAGATGGGCTGAGAAACTGAATAAACATTTTTCCAAGAAGATATATAGATATCCAGTAGGTACATGAGAAGGTGCTCAGCATCACTGATCGTCATGAAAATCAAAATCAAAATCACAATTTGATATGACCTCACACCTGTCCTCAAGAGGACAAGAGAGAACAAGTGTTGACAAGGATGTGGAGAAAACAGAACCGGTGTGAACTATTGATTAGACTGTAAATTGATACAATACTATGGGAACGAGTTTGGAGGTTCCTCAAAAATTTAAAAACAAAATTACCATATGATCCAGTCATCTCATTTCTGGCTATATATTGAAATAAATAAGCACAATGTCTTAAAGAGATATCTACAGTCCCATGTTTATTGCAGCATCATTCACAATGGCCAAAATATGAAAACAACTAAGTGTCAACTTACAAGTGGGTGATAAATGATGTACCTGTCAAAGGAGTGGAGAAAGAAGTTGCATTTCTAATTTTTTGAAGTAAATATTCTAAGAAAAGGGAGATCAGGGGAGAAGAGCTAGAAAAAAAAAGAAACAGTCTAAAGTTTAGTCAAGATGAGGGGATCATTGGGCCCTCTTGTTAATACTTAGAAGACTGACTCTTATTAAGATCATTATAATTTGGATCTTATTAGAGAAAGTAAATGATTTTTACATGGTCACAACCATTTAATTTGCAAGTCAGAGTTGTGAACCATGGAGGCTTTATTTTAATATCCATGATCTCAATCATCAAGCTAACTTGAGTTGCTAAATTATAGTCCCCTTTATGTGTCTTCTCTAGGGCATCTGGCCCTGGTGACTTCTACAGCCTTTCTGCTATAAGATGGGGTGCCTTTACAAAATATAGATGTCAGTTGATGTTTTTTGAGATGTTTCCCGAAAACAATGATATAATCAGAAGCTATCTTGAGCAGGGCATTTGAAAAACCTTTGCTCAATATTCTCTATCTCTTCTTTGAAATAATCAAGGTGGTAAATCTATTATATGCTTATTAACCCTACCTATAAAACCAAGAAAATCCTAGCAAATAAAGCTCGGACCCTTAATAAGTTATTAATATCTGTTGTCCATGGAAGAAAGTCAATTAATATACTCCTTGTTTGTTTGTTTTTGATTCTTTGAATAGATTAAACAGAACCAGAATAGAAATGAAATTGTTCAACTTCCTTAGTTTTTGAGGTTCTAGAGTTAGATGAGTAATAGAAAAACTTGAAGGGAATTTTGCTCCTGGACCAATGCCTGAGGGCAATATAGAAATAAATAAATTAGAAAATGATGGGCCCTTGGTCGATCGCTCATTTGGTTAGTGCACTGTCCTGCAACAACAAGGTTGCTGGTTCAGTCTCCCATGAGCGTATATATAAGAATCAACCAATAAATGTACAAAAAGTGGAACAGCAAAACAATCTCTCCATCTCTCTCTCTCTCTCCAATCAATAAAGAAATATTTTTAAAAAGAATATTATGAAAGGTTGCATGTGTATTTTTTAAAAGTACATACTTTGTACACGTACAACTTAAGAAACTTAAGGAAGTTACAAAATTGAACACTCCTGTACCACAACTGAAAAAAGGTATCCTGACAGTCTCAAGGAGTTCCAACTTGTTTTTCAACTCTCAGGAAATTGAGAGGTTCATAAGGAATTTCAAACTCTCAGGTCTTAATCTGAATGAACATTTCTGCCTGTGTTTTCCTGAAGGTTTCCACCTCATTACCTCCACAATATATAAAAATTGAAATTTAAAATTCTCTTCAGCTGGTTGTTTCTGTATTCATAAAGCCTCAGGACTGTCCTTGACAGTCCTGTTACAGTCAATGTTCCTTTCCCTCTATCAGCAGAATCAAGTTGTTATTTTGAAATTAATTTATGTCATCTTTCTTTACACTAGTCAATGAGATCCATTTTGTCACCCACATTTCACAGTGTGACATCTTGTCAAAGCCATTATGCTACAAGCCTTTTGAAACCGATTTCACAAGTAAAATGACTGGTCTATATACTAAGAATAAAAATCCCTCCAGTCAGCTAAAATGTTGCTGTTGCCATTTTTAATGAAGTCATTCTGTAAGAGTGAATCACGCAGCTCTGACAAACTCACTCACACATGTACAGGTATGACAGGTTTAAATGAATGAAGTTTTAAATAAAAATTGCAACTGATTACCCACTTAGATGAAGCTAATTTAATAAAACCAATAAAAACCTTCATATGATAGAAATTATATCTGTGTAATTGTTTGCTGTTGACATGTCTGCCACTTGATAGAACTGGGAGGAAGGCTGCCAGCGGAACATCAGGACAATCAGCAAGTTGTCATCCTGCGCGGTGGTGCAAAGGCAGCTCTCTATTCCCGTCAGTCACAAGGAAAATTCGATTCCTTTGCCTCTGAGTCTTTTCTTCATTATGTTGTATGGGTATTATTTTTTAATTATCGTTTTTCTTACTAAGGATAGCTGTTTACTTTTTAAAAAGTTTTTAAATAAATGTTGTTATTCTAATATATTTGTCCTTTAATTGAACCTATTGGGGTGACATTGGTTAATAAAATTACACAGGTTTTAGGTGTACAATTCTAGAATACGTCACCTGTATATTGTATTGTGCATTCACAATCCCAAGTCAAGTCCTCTTCTACCACCATTTATCCCCTCAAATGTCTCTTCTACCTTGCCACACCACTCTTTCCCTCTGGGAATCACCACACTTTTGTCTGAATCTATGAAGTTTTTTCGTTTGTTTTTTGGCTTAATCCCTTCACATTTTTTTCACCAGGCTTGCAACACCCCCCCCTCTAAAGCTGTCAGTCTCTTCTATGAGTCTGTTTCTATTTTGTTAGTTTATTTTGTTCATTAGATTTTACATGTGAGTGAAATCATATGGTACTTGTCTTTCTCTGACTGTCTTATTTAACTTAGAATATTACTCTCCAGGTCCATCTATACTGTTCTAAAAGGTAAGATCTCCTGTTTTTATTTATTTATTTTTTTTTTAATTTAAAATGGCCAAGTAATATTTTATTGTGTAAATGCACAGCTTTTTTATCCACTCATCTATTGATTGGCACTTGGGCTGCTGCCAAATCTTGGCTATTGTAAATAACATGGCAATAAATATAGGGGTGCATATATTTTTTTAAATTAGGGTTTCAGGTTTCTTTGGATATATTCCATCAAATAAAATCACTGGGTAATAAGGCAATTCCATTTTTAATTTTTTGAGGTATCTCCATACTGCTTTCCACAGTGGCTGCCCCAGTCTGCGTTCCCACCTACAGCACACTAGGGTTCCCTTTTCTCCACATCCTCGCCAACACTTGTTGTCTGTGAATTTACTGATGATGGCCATTCTGAAACGTGTGAAGTGATATATCATTGTGGTTTTAATTTACATCTCTCTGATGATTAGTGACATTGAACATCTTTTCTTACGTTTATTGTCCATCCATATGGCCTTTTTGGAAATGATTCTGTTCAGGTCCTTTGCCCAGTTTTTACTTCAAATATTTTTTGTTTTGTTTGTTTGTTTGTTTTTTGGTATTGAGCTTTATAAGTTCTGGACATTAAATTTTGGACAATACCTCTTATCAGATTTATCATTGGCTGATATGTTCTCCCATTAAGTAGGTTTTTTTTTTGTTGTTGTTGATAGTTTCCTTTGCCATGCAAAAACTTTAGTTTGATGCAATCTCATTTGTTCATTTTGTCTTCTGTTTCCCTTGCCTGGGGAGATATGTCTGATAAAAAATTGCTCTGAGCAATGTCTGGGATTTTACTGTCTATGTTTTCTTCTAGGATATTTATGGTTTCAAGTCTAACATTTAAGTCTTTAATCTGTTTTGAGTTTATTCTGTGCATGGTGTAAGAAGGTGATCTAGTTTCATTTTTCTGCACGTACCTGGCCAATTTTTCTAACAGCATTGATTGAAAAGGTTTTTGTTACCCCATTGTACGTGCTTGCCTCCTTTGTCAACTAATACTTGACTGTAAAGGTGTGGGTTAATTTCTGGGCTTTCTATTCAGTTCTATTGATTTGTATGTCTGCTTTTATACCAGAACCATGAAGATGTAAATCATAGACAATTTTTTAATTACTGTAATAAAAATATGAATAAAATTTCCTAAGGATTTTTTACAAATGAGTTCAATTGAGGCTATTTGCTTCACTCCAACCAAAGGAAAATGAGGCACTTTGTATTACATGGTTCGTGTTAGGCTTTTTTCTTGAACAGAAGCACAGCTGTATTATATATTTGTGGAGAAATTTAAAATTTGGCTATATACATAGGTAGTGCTTTACTATTTTCAAAGTCCTCAAAGAATATAATCGCTGTATAAAATATGAGAAACACTGAATATTTTGTGTGAGAAAATCAGAAGATTCTCTGTCTGAAATTGTAGCAGATAAAAATCAGCATGATATACTGAGTTTGGTCCTCTAAAAAACTAATTCTCAATTAAAAGTGGTTTTTCTATCTTTATGGAGCTATGTTAACATATTTTTATAATCTCATGTAATGAAACAAGTTGATCCAGAATACTCATCAAGAAATTAAAATGAAACATTATTATTACAAGTTGCATTGAAATATAATTTTTGAAATAATTCAATCAATGATGTTTAAGTCTATATGCAATCCAAATAAAAGAAATAGATAAAAAAGATTTTATATATAATGTCTGTGTCAGAGTATAAAAGTTTTGAGTCATGTGACATTTATATTATCAGTTTAAAGCTTAACATTTATTTATTTATTTATTTATTTTGAGGAGATGGGAAGCTATGATCATGACACATACATGAACAATTGGCTTTGTTTTTATTTTTCCATACAGGCCCTGGGGCAGAGGATGCTTTCTGAATTTTTTATGGTCATATATACATTTTTATATAATACTTCAATTTTGTCTTCTGACCCCTCAAAGAATAAAATATTTCCTATGTGACTCCTTAAGAAAATTTAGTGACATGTTTAAAACACTGCCAACACCTCCAGGATGTGATCCTCTTGGTAAACATCATTCCAGATTGCTGATCACACAGACATTTTATCTAAAATTTTTCTCATATATACTTTCTGAAAAATCTGTTCCGTTATTCCTTTTTATTACTAAGGATTTTTAAAACAATAAGAATTGAAGTTATAAAATTATTTCTGCAACCATCATGATAATCATACAATATTTCTCCTTTAATCTGCAAATATATTGAATTACATTGATGTACTACTGTTGGACCACTAAAATCTGTGTGGTCAATACCACTTTACAATGATATATTATTATTTTAAAATAGTTTTAAATCAGGTTAGCTAAAATTCACTATTTATTTATTTATTTATTCATTTATTCTGTTAATCTGTGCCCTCTCATTGCTTTGTATTGCACTATTTTTTTCAAGTTACATGAACCTTATAAGGAAAGCTGGTTTATAAAAAAATCATGTATAATTTAGATTAAACTTGCATACCATATGAATTAATAATCCCTTGCATATTTGTAAAAAAATCAATTATAAAGCCATCTAAGCTTGATTATTTTTATTGGAAGGCACATTTGTAATCTGCAGTTAAACAATGTGGTAGTAGAGAAAATATTTTTATGATTCTACATAGTTAGGACTTTGCAAAGAAACTTTACTGAAACTTGGAACTTGTGTTAAAAGAGTAAGCCATAGAAGTTAACTTACCACTTTGCAAATGTTGAACACTCCAAGAGATATCTTTAACTACAGAACTATGTTTTTACACTTGCAGGGAAAAAAAGTCATCTTGAACTGTAAAGCTTAAGGCAATGGTATTATATTTTCCCCAGATGCTTTGTTTAAATTCCAGTGTATTAGAGTAGAATTTTCCAAGACATTCTATGATGTATAAAGAAAGTTAACTGCCTGATTTTTCTGTATGTCAGTACAGAAAGTTTACTTTCTCTATTCCTGGCCTACAAGACAGACTTTGTAAGTATAGGATATTTGACCTAAGAATTACCGTGTTGGTGTAAGGACTAAGAACATGGGAACAACATGCTCATTATTTTCTATGAGGTAAATAATAAGAAATCTGCTCTGATTCAGAAACCTCCTGTGTGCAATTCAGGAAAAATAATAAAGATAATTATCATAGCCTTATTGTATAGTTTGATATTAGGTAGCATGGTTCCTGCATCTTTGTTCTTTCTCAAGATCCCTATTGTTCACTATTGTTATCAGAGCCTTTTGTGTGGTTCCATATAAAGTTTTGAAATATGTGTTCTAGTTCTATGATATACCTCATTGGTATCTTGGTAGAAGTTGTGTTAAATCTATAGATTGCTTTGGGGAGTCTGGACATTTTAATGATGTTAATTCTTCCTATTCATATTCTTCCACTTACAAGGGGGGGTCCAAAATAACATCCAGAATTTATTTATAAGAAATTGTGCATTTATTCTTACATGTTTAAACTTCTGCCATCTTCAAAGCACTCTCCATTGATGCAAGACACCTATCAAGACATTTTTCCACTACCCAAAACATTTTTTGAACTCATCAATTTTGATGCCTTTTAGTACTTGCCATTTTTTGTTTCACCTCTTCCAAATCAGTGAATTGTTTCCCCTTGAGGAGATTTTCATCTAAGGAAACAAAAACAAAAGTCACCTGGAGCAAGATCAGGTGAATAGGGAGGGTGGAGCATGGGGCATACTATTAACTATTTTTAGTTAATAGTATGTTGAGTATTAAATACTCAGCATTTCACTGAATGCTCAGTATTGACTGCTGGATACTCAGTATTCTGTGGGCAGATGCACTTGTAAATCAGCCATCTTGAAATGAGCAAACACATTGAAAGAGTCTTCAAAAAAAAGATTCACTGAAGCCAAACACAGCCTCTCACAACAATGCCAGCTGGTACACTGATACAGATGGGATCCTAGAACACTCACCTAGTGGGGGAAGACTGTGCTATAAGGAGCCTGCTCTCCAAAAGATAATCCCATGGTTTGGGGGGCTCTGCCTTATGCTTGTATCTTCTTCAATTTCTATCACCAGTATCTTATAATTTTCGATGTACAGGTCTTCTATATTCTTGGTTAAATTGATTCCTAGTTTTTAAATAGACACATAGTTCAAATGAACAGAATAGAGAACCCAGAAATAAACCCACACCTTTATATTCAATTAATATTTGACAGAGGAGACAAGCACATGTAATGGGTTAAAGATAGTTTAATTAATTAACGGTGCTAGGAACATTGGACAGATACATACAGAAAATGAAACTAGACCACGTTCTTATACAACACACAAGAATAAATTCAAAATGGATTAACAACCTAAAAGTTAGACATGAAACCATAAAAATCCTGGAAGAAAACAGGAAAATATAAGACATTGCTCATAGGAATATTTTTTCCTGGTATAGCTCTTCAGGCAAGGGAAACAAAAGAAAAAAAGAAACAAATGAGACCAAATCAAACTAGAAGTTTTTGCAAAGCAAAGGAAATAATCAACAAAATTTAAAAAGAAGAAACAACCCAGTAAAATGGAAAACATATTACCCAATGATATATCTGATAAGAGGTTAATATCCAAAATTTATAAAGAATTTATAAAACTCAACACCAAAAAACCCCCTAATAATCCAATTAAAAACCAAAGGACCTGAATAAACACTTCTCCAAAGAGGACATATAGATGGCCCATAGCATATGAAAAGATGCTTGATGTCACTAATCATCAGGAAATTCAAATTAAAACCACAACAAGATTATCATCTCTCCTGTCAGAATGGCTATCATCAATAAATCAACAAACAAGTGTTGTCAAGGATGTGGAGAAGGGAGAACCCTTTTGCACTGTTGGTGGGAATGCAGACTGGCACAGCCACTGTGGAAAGAAGTATGGAGATACCTCAAAAAGTTAAAAATAGAACTGCCTTATGACCCAGTGATTCCACTTGTAGAAGTTTATCCAAAGAAAACCAAAAGAATGACTTGAGAGAATAGAAGCACTCATATGTTTATTGCAGCATTATTTACAATAGCCAAAGTTTGGAAGCAGCCTAAGCATCCATCAGTAGATGAGTAAATAAAACAACCATGGCACATTTACAGAATGGAATACTACCCAGGCATAAAAAAGAAGAAAAATTTACCCTTTGCTACAGCATGAATGGACTTGGAGAATATTATGCTAAGTGAAATAAGCCAGTCAGAGAGAAACAAGTATCATATGATTTCACTCATATGTGGAATCTAATGAGCTAAGTGAACAAACAAGCAAAATAGAGAGATTCATAGATAGAGAGCAAGCTGACATGGGGGTTGGGGGAGGCTAGTGGGAAGATGGACCTAACATAAAGGAAAAAGGACTCATGAACATGGACAACAGTGTGGTGATTGTGGGTTTTAAGGTGGTTGGTGGAGGTGGAAGAGCGTATAAGAGAGATAAACAGTAATTGAAAAAGTACAATAAAAATATAAAATAAAGATAAATATTAAAAATTCATGCTGTCTAAAATGTTCTTGTGAGGATTTTCATTGAAACTTTATCAAACCTGTAAATAAGGAAAGAACTGACATTTTTGCTAATGAGTCTTCCAGTGCATGAGTATGAAATGTCTTTCCACGTATTTTGGTTTTCTTTTTTTAAGATTTTATTTATTTATTTTTAGAGAGGGAAGGGAGGGAGAGGGAGAGAGAGAGAGAGAAACATCAGTGTGCCGTTGCTGGGGGACATGGCCTGCAACCTAGGCATGTGCCCTGACCAGGAATCGAACCTGCGATGCCTGGTTCGCAGCCCGCGCTCAATCCATTGAGCCACACCAGCCAGGGGTTTTCTTAGATTTATTTTGTTTTTTCTTGAAGTGATTATAAATGGTTTATGTCTTAATTTTGAGTTCCACATATTCATTGTTCATATGTAGAAATGTACAATAACTAGTGTGTATGTTGATTACGTACCCTGCAAAATTTCAGAATTCTTTATTTCTAAAGTCTTTAATTTGTAATTTTCTTATGTTTCCTATATATCCTATCATGTCATTTGCAAATAAAGTCAGTTATATTTCATTATTACAAGGTATATATGCTTTTTGCTTTTTCCTTGTTGTATTGCAGTGGCAAGAAATCCCCATATTAAGTTGAATAGTGCAAGAGGACATCCCCCTTTCTCCCAATCTTAGGGGAAATACACTGAGACCTTCAGCACTAAATGATTATACTGGACCTGGAGATGTTTTGTAGATTCTTTTATCAAGGTGAAGAAGTTCCCCTCTATTCTTAGTTTCTGAGAATTTTATAATGAATGAAATTGCATTTGCACAAAAAAATTTTTGTAGGTCAATTGACTAAAGGTTTTTTATCTCAATCTGAAATATTGTGGACTATATTCTATGACTTCAGAATGTGAACTATCCTGTGTGTTTGGAATAAAACTACCTTGGTCGCAGTTACAATTCTTTTTAAATATCGCTGTAACCAATTTGCTAATATTTTGTTAAATATTTTTTATTCTATATTCATGAGAGAAACTTGTCTGAAGTTCCAATTTTGGTAATGTCTTTGTTTTTTGTCTTTTTTTTTTAAATCAGCCGGCTCATACTGACCTCATAAAATAAGTATGGAACTATTCTGTTTTCTGAAAGATACTGTGCAGAATTGGTGTTAATTCTCATTGAAATGTTTGGTAGCATATTTGAGTGAGCCACTCTGGACCTGGGCTTTTTTCTGTTGGAAACTTTTAAATTAAAATTGAAATTTAATTTAATTTACATTTTTAAATTAAAATTCTTTAATTGTTATGTAGATATTCAGGCTGCATATTTCATATTGGTAAAGTTTTAAAAATTTGTGGTTTGTGAAGGAATTTATACATTTTTCTAATTAATCAAGTATATGTGTTAGATTGGTTTTATTATTCATTTATTGTCCTTTTTAAAAAATATCATATTTATTTATTTTTTGACAGAGTTGGAAGGGAGGGAGAGAGGGAGAGAAACATCGATGTGTGATTGCCTCTTGCATGCTGCCCACTGGGGACCAGGCCTGCAACTGAGGCATGTGCCCTGACTGGTCATGAAACCAGCAACCCTTTGGTTTGCAGGCCAGCACTCAATGAATGAGCCACACCAGCCATGGCTACTCACTCATTATCCTTTAAATGCAGAATATGAAGTGATATGCCAGGTCTCATTTCTAATGTTGATAATTTAGGTCTTTTTTTAAAAAAATTCTGTCTTCATGTTGTTAATCATTTTTATAGAATTTTTTGAACATCCAGCTTTTGGTTTCAATGGCGTTTGTATGTTTTTCATACTCTTATATTTATTGATTTTTGTTTATATTTTTATAATCCAATGTCTTATGCTTTATTTGATATTGCCCTTTTTTCTTTTCTTTTTTTTTTTTAAAGATTTTATTTATTTATTTTTAGAGAGGCAAGGGAGGGAGATAGGGAGAGAAAGAGAAACATCAATGTGTGGTTGCTAGGGGCTGTGGCCTGCAACCCAGGCATGTGCCCTGACTGGGAATCGAACCTGCGATGCTTTGGTTCGCAGCCCGCGCTCAATCCACCGAGCTACACCAGCCAGGGCTGATATTTCCCTTTTTTCTATTTTCTTGAGTTTGAAACTCAAGTTATTGATTCAAGACATTTCCTCATTTTCAAAAAATTACAGATGACATTCAACACTATTTTATATTAGTTTCAAGTGTACAGCATAGTGGTAGACATTTATATAATTTACAAAATTATGCATCTAATAAATCTAGTACCCACCTGGCAACATACACAGTCATTATAATATTATTCACTATATTCGTTATGCTGTACTTTACATCCAAGTGACTAGTTTATTACTATCAATTTGTACTTCTTAATCCCTTCACCTTTTTCACCCAACCCTCCTCCCAAACCACCTCCCATCTGGCAACCATCAGTTTGTTCTATCTATGAGTTTGTTTCTGTTTTGTCTGATCATTTATTTTGTTCTTTTGATTCCATATATAAATGAAATCATATGGCATTTTTCTTTCTCTGTCTGACTCATTTCACCTCTACATCCATTCATGTTGTCACAAATGGCAAAATTTCATTTCTTATGGCCAATGTAATATTCCATTGTATATATATACTACATCTTTGTCCAATTGTCTATTGATGGGCACTTGGGCTGCTTCCATATCTTGGCTATTGTAAATAATGCTGCAATGAACACAGAGGTGCATAGCACAAATTTTAAAAGTAGATTCTGCAAAGCTCTTCATCCTTATCCAAATACTCTTCTTCCAAATATTTTTATTTAAAGGAGACAGTTACAATTTCACTGGTATACTTGATCACTTCTCTTGTACATGGCTGTCAGTGACACGGTTAACCACTTGCTAAAGAGTACTAATCTGTATGTATGATACCTGACCGCCAGCAGCAATATACATTAGCTTTAAAACCATCTGTGTTTCTGGGCTTCCTCTCTGACAGCTGAACCATTACCCACAGTTGCTTTATTTAAGCATTAGTTAAATTAGATTAGTATGCCATTTCTCCTAGTGAATTTCATTTCAGGTTTGAGAATGTTCCTCTCTGGAATAAAGAAGCTGAATTTTGACTGGTTCTAAAACAAAAGTACAAGATTATAGGTTAAAATTTATTCATTGGATATGAATTAAAACTCTGGACAAACAGAGTTCCATAGACTCTGAAGCCAAATCATCTTCTTTTTTCTCTTATCAACCACATACTTCTCATTCTCTAGCTTAGATCTTCAATCATTTTTTATTTCTACCTTTTGCTTATTTAAACTTTACCTATATGTCAGTTTTTGCTGTAAAACAAAATACCCCCAAATCAGTGACTTAAAACAATAACCATGTATGTATCTTATAATTCTGTCAGTTGAAAATTCAGGCTACACCAAGATGATTCTTTTTTCTTCATTCTGCTAGTGAAATTAGATGATGCTAGAGGTTCCTGGCTAGTGAGGACCTCAGGTTGAATGGTTTATGAAACTAGTCCAGGCCTTCCCACCTGTCGGTATTAAGGTCTCAAGATCCTGAGAATAAACATACAAAAATTCAAGGTCACAGTGCAGAAATCGCACATCACTTATGTCACATTCCATATGCCAAAGCAAGCCAGTAGTCTATTCTACATGAAGAAGTAGGGAGATGGCATCCAACTCTGGATGAGTGGAGATTCACAGTCTTCTTGTAAAGACACTCATACTGGGAAGGGATCAATTGCAGCCAATTTTGTGATGCAGCTCTAACTTTTTCTTATTTCTGTTGCTTTATTTTGATTTATCATTGTTTTACCTAATTAGTTAACCAGTTTTTGCAAAGTTTCTTCAAATTGTTCTATTAACTCACATTTTGGAGTGCCAATTGCTGGTTTATTGAATTTTATCATCCTCTAGATCATGGGCATTTCTTTGTGTAGTTGGTAAATTTCATTGTGAGACCCATACGGACAGTGGGTGTGTGTGCGTGTGTGTGTAATAATAGTTAAAGGTGGGGAAGATCTCTTTTCCCCTGAGATGTGGAGATTCTGTTAAAGAATGTTTTTTTGTTGTTGTTTCTGGGTTTTTTACATATTTTTTTCTTAATACATAAAGAAAATACTGAGGACATAATACTGAGTTCTGTGCGTACAAGCATGTTGGTGGGAGATTCCCACGCAATGCAAGTGATTTAAAATTAATCTATACCCACAAAATAATGCTTTTTTTCCTTCTTAAAATATCAGGCAGAGGTAACCATCCATGTTGCTTGTCAGTGCAAATAACAGATTTTTCTAGTTTGTATTTCCCATGTGAAAACTCTTTTGGGGCCTCAGCTGCTCATGCCTTTTAGTTTCAGCTCTCTTACTTGGGCATATGGTGATTAAATACTGGCCTCAAGCTCCTTCCCAGAGCGTACAACTTTAGTGTTTCCTCAACTTTCATGATATCAGATTGTAGATTTATGTTCTTTGCCTGAAACCCATATATTTTTCCTGGCACTAAGGGATTTTTCTTTCTTTTATATTGAATTTAACTTTTTCATTTTTGCTCTTGTATTTTATTTTTAAATTTTCATGTATTTGAAGCAAGATGGATAGTTGGCATTGTCTCTCTCCATAACACTCCCCAAATCATTAGGAGAAAATTTTTTGTTTATTTATTTTACATGTTTAACTAATCTAGACTATAGGACACGTTTCAATCAGTAATAATAGCTCATCATGAAAATTCACCTCAGTGTTTAACAAGCCAGACATGCCTGTCTTAAACATTAGATAGTGCCTCCATGTTAATTGATTCCAGACCTTTTTATCAATAAACTTATCTCATTTGGAAATAGATACCTCCTTTGATCCACTGTGGCTCTGAAGTTGTGGCAACACTCCCACACAGGGGTGCTATATCTGATTAGATTAACTACTAAAATCCTGGCTCTCTATTGACATGCTCTTTAAAGATTATTGTTTCAATGTCAGAAGTGGTTTTATTTACTTCTAGATCTATTTCTTTTTTATGTACGGAGATTCCACAGGCTACTAGTTCTAAGTTATAGCTTCTACCCTTTACTGGTAGGGCAAGAATGTCTCTTCCAGATTATACCTCACACATACTGTTTTAGTTTGGAGTAGGAGAACATTACTCAAACTGAGTTTCAATAGCAGTAAAAGGAAATGAGGCAGGTGGCCAAACAATTTTGAAAACTACAACATATTATATGATTTGGGGCTATTTATAATCCATTTTCATATTACAAAAGTTCTGAAAATCCTAATATAAAGAACTTTGTTTTATTTTCTGAACTATATATTTTTTAAAACTTTATTTTTTAGAGCAGTTTTAGGTTAATGATAAACTTGAGAGGTAGGTACAGAAAGTTGCCATATATTCTCCGACTCCACACATGCATATCCTCCCCCATTATCAACCTCGGTGCCCAGAACGGTAGATATTCTTACAGAGAAGGGACCCACATTGACATCTTAAAATAACCCAGTGCCCATAGTTTACCCTAGGGTCCACTTTTGGTGTTATATATCTAGGGGTTTGGACAAACTTCTAATGACATGTATACATTTTAATAATAGTATGGAGCATTTTCACTGCCTTAAAAATCCTCTGTGCTTTGCCTGTTTATCTCTTACCATTATCCCATAACAATTACTGATTTTTTAATGTTCTTTTTTTTCTGAGGTGCACCCCCAAACTTGAATTCCATTGTTAAAAATTGGAACAGTTTGAAGGGTACTAAAAAGATTGGAATTTGACCCCGGTGGAGTGGCTCAGTTGGTCGGAAAGTTGTCCTCAACACTGAAAGTTTGTAGGTGTGACACTTGGTCAGGGCACATGCCTGGGCTGCAGGTTCAACACCTGGTTGGGGGGCACACATGGGGCTACTGATCAATGTTTCACTTACTCGTCAGTGTTTCTCTCCCTCAACGTCTCTCTCTTTCTTCCTTCCTCTCTAAAATCACCGATCCTCCAGTGAGGCTTAAAAATAAAAAAGACTGAAATTTTGTTTCACAGATGTGGGTCAGGACATAGATATGTTACTTAAAAAAAATCCAAATGTCCTTATACCTATTTAAAGAAACTTGAGGTATTTAAAAAAAATTGTTAACTTTGGACCTCCTTCACCCATTTCTCACACCTATACATAGACACTTTTTATCATCTCCATAGTTTCACCTTTTTCAAAATGCCTTACAGTTAAAAATCAGTGTGTAGCCTTTCCTCACTGTCTTCTTTCACTTAGCCATATGTATTTAAGGTTCCTCCATGTGTAAGGTTCTCCCCTGTCTTTTCATGGCTTGATTACTCATTTATTTTTAGTACTGAATAATATTCTGTTTTCTGGAAATACCACAGTTCATTTATCCATTATCTACCTAAAGACATCTTAGCTTGCTGTGAGTTTTGGTAATAATGAATAGAGTGGGCATAAATATCTTTGTGTAGATTTTCTATGGACCTAAGTTTTCAGTTCTTTTGGGTCAACACCAACGAATATGATTGGTGAATCATATAACAAAAGAGTATGTATAGTTTCTAAGAAACTGCCAAAATATACTTCTAACTTGTTGTGGAATTTTGCATTTCCAACTGCAATGAATAAGAATTCTTGTAGTTCCACATTGCCAGCATTTGGTGTTATAAATTTGGGCCATTTTAATACATGTGTACTGGTATGTTGTTGTTGTTTTAATTTGTATTTTTGTGATGACATATGATGTGAAGCATCTTTTATGCTTATTTGTCATATACATTTCTTATTTAGTGAGATATCTATTTAAGCCTTTGGCCCAAATTTTTAATTTCTTAATATTTATATTATTGCATTTTGAGTTCTTTGAATATTTTGGGTAGCAGGCCTATATCAAATATGTTCCTTGAAAATATATTCTTCCAGTCTGAGGCTTGTCTTATCACTTCTAAAAAAATGTCTTTTAGAGACTAGAAGTTATTATTTATTTTAGTAAAGTTCAGCTTACAAGTTATTTCATAGACTATGCCTTTGGTGTTGTGTGTTAAAAAGGGAACACCATATCCAAGGTCATACAAGCTTTCTCCTAGGAATGATCTTCTAGGTTATCTTCCAAGATTTTTATAGTTTTGCATTGCACATTTAGGATATTGATCCATTAGAAATTAATCTTTTGAATGGTGTAAGGCCTGTATCTAAATTCATTTTTTATGAAGATTGTCCATTTGTTCCACCACCATTTGTTGAAGAGACTATCTTTGCTCTTTTGTCAAAATGAATTGACTATACTGATAAGGGTCTTATTTCTGGACTCTATATTATGTCCTATTGATCAATTTGTCTGTTCTTTTACAGATGGTGCATTATTGTGATTACTGCCACTTTATAATAAATCTTAAATTCAGGTACTGTCATTCTTCCAATTCCTTTGTCTCCTTCAATATTGTATTGCCTATTCTGAGTGGTTTTCCTTACTCTATAAACTTTAGTATCAGTTTATGATATCCACAAAATAATTTACCAGGATTTTTTTTTAAGAAGATATAAGATTCATGGGGAAGAAAGGGCCAGATCTCTTAAAGGCTAAGGTGAGAAGCTTTTTTTAAAATCTTTTTTTATCTTTCTTTTCTTTTTTATCCTTACCTGAGGATGTGTTTATTGATTTCTTAGGCTCTTTTGAGAGTTTTGGCTTGTGAGTCTCTCTGCTCTGATAAGTTCATTTCTTGTATTTACCTATTTTTCCTATCTTGGGACCACTGCTTCGCCCTGGGTCCATGCTTCTTTTAATCCAAAAACATTTAGTAATAGGGCAATAGGGGACTAAATGGTAATGGAAAAGAATACAATACAGATTAAATTAAAAAAAAAACACTGAAAAATATTTCAATCTTTTAAGCTCTTTACTTGATAAGATGAAAAAAAGAAGCACAGTACAATTCAAGTGGATACAAAGATAAAAGTATCTGGTGAAAAATGCCTTTATCCCTTTGCTAAGAAGAACAATCTTGCAAACCTTACTAGAATGTTAGGTATTGCGTTTTATCAAATGGTTTTATAAGCCATCAGGTTCTAACTCCTTTCTTCTACAATTATAAACCTAACACAAAATACTTATTGCAGATATACCAAAGAAAGAACACATCACAAGAAGAGGGCGGGTTGGAATGGGCCTGTTCTGTTCATTCACAGAGGAGGCCTTTTATCAGTGTTTATGATGCTAGCTATTATGCATTAATATCTTGTTCATTTTGCAGAATAAAAAATTCTGTATCCCATACATAATTTGCTGAATCTTTTCCAATGAACTACATACTCATTCTAAACTAAACATAAAAATGACAAGGAGAAATGTAGGATAATAGAAAAGTTCAATCCATGACATATACTTGAACTTTTACTAAATCACTCCACATCCCAATCACTATGTTAGGTATTATAGATACAAATTGAAGAATTGGACTTTGTGATTCTCTCTTGTCTTCTAGATATTATCTAAAACTGTATTCCCATGCTGAATTATTTTTGGTTTGTCCAACATGTTGTATGATTCATTTCTCTTGCATTATAAATCTCTTCAGCCTTCTAGGATTAACTCCTTATACCATCCTGGATATAAATGTTTTATTATTTTTATACATTAGACATAGCAGAATCTCTTTATCTGTTTCAGAGAGCCCTATTATACTACCAGCTGGAAATCTTCACATTTTCCTATTTTTCACCCACTCATGCAGAATTCTAATCTCCTAGTGTCTACCTGATCACCTTGAAGCCAAGTTGGCAATATTTCTTAAGGCACCACGTAGAGAGATTTAATCCTAAAGTGACCATGAAAAATGAAGCATGTCCTACCAACTTAAATGCTGCATTTCACGAGTACGGTTTGAAGGGAGAAATTATAGATAGTTGCAATGAATTTTGAAACTTCTTGTAAGAAACAATGTTATTGTAAGAAAACCAGTAAGCTATTTAAGAGCATATAAATCTAGTGCATTTATTTGCATTCATGATTAACTAAATGGTATGTGAAAATTTACTGTTATATAATTGCATTTTAATTTTATTCAATGTAAACTTGTTACTATATTGTTACAGTACTCAATTTCAAATAATCCATAATAGAGGGATGGGTATTTGTTTTTTGCTACAAGATCCTCGATGAAAGAGTAGAACTGCATACACTAATACAAAAAAGCAATATATTAATGTAGGCATATCCACTTATAAATCGACCCAGCATTTGTTAAACAATGCCTCTCTCTCTCTCTCTGCAGGGCTCTGGCTTATGCAGGCTTAGTTGCTCAGTATCTGCTTTCAAATTCTTCAACATTACAATACCTGCTTCAACGTTACATGTGTAAGGCATATATTTATAATCCATTTAAGTTTATTTTTTCTCTGAAAGGTGTTATAAACTTGAGGGTAATTTATATTCATTATAAGAAAAATTTCTTTGATTTCTTATTTTGATTAACTTTGACAGAATGTCATGTTTGTGGCTCTGTTTAGCAGTTACACAGCCTAATAAAAGTAGAAAGATACATAAATGCAAATTGGGCAAAGGAAATCACAGGTCGATGAAGGAGAAATGTTTTAGCTTTCCTTTCTTATTTAAAATGATTAGGAAAGAAAAGAAAATAAAATTATATATTTTAAAACATTAAAAACTGCAATATTTAATTTTAGTCCCAAAATATAGATTACAAATAGTGTCAAATAAATGTGGCAAGAATCCACATTAATTTTTTAACCTACAACTGTGTTGATCTCTCTTTCATTTTTGAAGGATACTTTTGCAAACTATTGCCTACTTTTGTCAGTTCTCTCTCTTTTTTAGCACTTCCTTCTTGCCTCAGTGATTTCAGTGTTACTTGAATTGGCATTCCTTTTCAAGAGAATGCATAGTAATTTTCTGGTGGTTTCATTTTATTATTATTTTTTACCTTTTGCTTTCAAATGTTTACTTATGGTATGTCTTGAAGTGAATTTCTTTAGGATTATTCATTTTAGGGTTTATTCATCTTTTTCTGTCAGTGAGTTTGTGAATTCTGCCAAATTTGCAAATTTTTCAGTCATTATGCTTTCAAATACTTTCAATATTTTTCAAATACCCTTTCTTTTTTCTCTCTGGGACTTCAGTGATACAAATGTTAGATCTTTTGTTCGGTCCCAGAGATCTCTGAGGCTTTGGTCATTTTATCTCCTTTTTTCTACGTTGCTAAATTGGGTAAATTTTGTTCTTTCCTCAAGGTCACTGATTCTCTCTTCTGTTATCTGCACTGCAGTGCATCCAGTGAGTGTTGTGTATTTCAGATTTATAATTGCCCTTTGTTTCTTTCCTATAACATTACTTTGCTAGGATTTTAATTTTTTATTTGTTTCAAGAGAATGTGTATTTGATTGTTGAAGCATTTTTATGGTAGTTGCTTTAAAATCCTTATCAATTCCACAATTTGATTCACTTAAATGTTGGCATCAATTAATGTATTCATCATTTAAATGTTGATTTTCTAGGTTCTTGGTATGATATGTGATTATACCCTAGAGATTTGTGTTTATTACATTAGAGGATTCTGGGCTTTCTTTACATTTTTATTTTAGCAGCCAGTCATCTTACATAGGTTTAGTAGAGAGATCTTAGCTTATTTTTGTGGACTGTAGTTCCAATGGTGGTTTAATTTTTGCAGCCTTTGTATTAGCTGGTACAGTTTGTTTTTCTGCACTGCTGGGGCTTTCGCTTGTCCCTGATGGTGCTGCTTGTGGGAACAGAGAAGGTGTCTCCTGCCTGATATTCCTCAGGGCATACCGTGCAATGAAATCTCCTTTATCAGTGGCCGCCATCCTTCCTGGTGTCTCTGAGCAAGCAGGAGAGTCTTGTCCTGCTCAGATAAAACAGCTTCTCACACCAGGATGCTAATGATAACTGGACTCTGCCTGTCTGCCCTATTGCAGGAGGAAGGGCATTAAGGAGGTACCCAACAGGCTTCCTGGACCAGTTTGCTTTGTATAGTATGGTTTCTCCTGCCAGCTCTGCTTGCTAGCTTCCATATCTCTCAGCATCAGTGTCTCTTGCACTGTTACCAAGTTCATGCTTTTGCTTAGTGAGAAAGAACAAGGAGATATGGGTCTATACCATTTTGTTTAGACAGAAAGTCCAATATAAATTTTCTTAATCATCAGAGATATAATTCCAGGGAGATATGCAATATAAAGATTACTAATCATTTTCTATTTATTTTAGGAGTGCTTGTTATTACTATTGACATTTTACTAGGAATAAATATTCAGATAAAATAAATACAACATCTAGAGTATCTTATCATTGTAGCAGTTTTCTTTCTCTAATGTGTTATTTTAGCCTTGCACATATCAGAAAACTCTAGCCCCACTTTTGAGTAAATTATGTATTACAGTAGGATTCTTTGTTTTTAAAAGAATTTATTTATTTATTTTTCAGAGAGAGTGGAAGGGAAGGAGAAAGAGAGAGAGAGAAACATCAACATGTGGTTGTCCCTCTCACATCCCCAAATGGGGACCTGACCTGCAACCCAGGCATGTACCCTGGCTGGTAATTGAACCAGCAATATTTATAGCAGGATTCTTGTGAGGACTAAGTAAATTAAGCTGTGTAAAAACCTGTAACAATATCTAGCCACAATTATTTCTTCCTATTTATCTACCTATCTGCCATCTCTCTATCTATTATCCATCTATCTACTACCTGTCCATCTATTATCTATCTATCTATCTATCTATCTATCTATCTATCTATCTATCTATCTATCATCTATCTATGGTCTATGAATATCTATCTATCCAGTCTAAAAGAACCACTTTGTTTAAATATGATTGACATGCAAAAAGCTGTAGATACTGTGTGTCTACACCTTGATGAATTTGAAGATAAGTACACTTCCATAAAACCTCAGCTGTAATCAGTGCCATAAACCTGTCTATTCATTCAGGAGTTTTCTCTTATATATTTATTGTGATAAGAACAATTACTGTAAGATCTACTCAATTAGGAAGCTTGTAGGTATTCAGTACAGTATTAACTATAAATACTGTACTCCAGGAAACTCTAGGACTTACTCAACTTACATTACTAAAATTTTATGCCCTTTGACCAACACTTCCCATCCCTCTCCCAAACCCTAGGGCAGCCACCATTCTACCCTCTGTTTTTGTGAGTTTAACTATTTTCCATTCCTCATGTAAGTGGGACACTGTAGTATTTACCCTTCTGTTTATAGCTTACTTCACTTAGCATAATACCCTCTAAGTTCTTCCATTTGTTGCAAATGGTGGGATTCACTTCCATTTGAAGGCTGAATAATATTCCATTCCATGTAAAGACAACATTTTTAACCACTTACTTGTTGATGGACATTTAGGTTGCTTCCATGTGTTGGTTATTATGAATAATGCTGAAATGAACATGAGGGTACAGATGCCTATTTGAGAGGGTACAGATGCCTATTAAGTAGTATATGAGAGACTGACTTCATTTCCTTTGGATATATGCCTGTAAGTGGGTTTGCTCTCTCATACAGTGACCCTTTGTGTAACTTAATATTGCTACAAATAAAACAGGCTTAGAATGGGGAGTGAAGGAGCTTCTATTGCCTGATGGGAAACTTATTGGGAGAAAAGAGAGGGTCTCAGTCTTTATCCTCCTCAATCTATCAGCAACATTTGCCACCTTTTTAAAAGTTAAGTTTATTGGGGTGACATTGGTTGATAAAATTGTATAGGTTTCAAGTATACAATTCTGATACATCATCTGTGTATTGCATTGTGCATTTACCAGCCAAAGTTAAATCTTGTTCCATCACCATATATCTGATTCCCTTTATCATTTACTACTCCCCCTCCCCCCTCCCCCCAGTAATCACCATACTCTTGTCTATGTTTATGAGTTTTTGTCTGATTTTCTTATTTGGTTATTTGTTGCTTTTAGTTTTACATCTCATATATGAGAGAAATCACATGGTTCTTGATTTTGTTGTCTGACTTATTTCACTTAGCATGATATCCGCAAGATCCATGCACATCACAAATGGCAGTATTTTTTCTTTTCTTCTGGCAGACTAGTGAGCATTCTTTATTCATAAGAATGTTTTCCACATTTGGTTTCCACAATACCACTTTTCCCTTATTCTAATTCAGTCCATTACAGGCCACTCCTCAGGCCTTCTTTACTGGTTCCTGCTAATTTCTTTTCTTATCTTTCAATTTCTATGACTGTTTGTGCCCTTTTTTTTTAACATATTTCACCTTATTTGTGGTCTCATTCAAAATTCAGACTTTAAGTAGTATATGAGTACAAAAATTTTACCTTTATCCCAGAACTCTTTTGTGTATTCCTAACTTACATTTCTTATTGAACAGTGAATATTTTTTCTTGAATGTCATGTAATGTCATATGTGTGACATACACAATATTAATCGCATAATCTTTTTCCATATTTGTTTTTCCAAAATTATTTTCATCTAATTTAATGAAAATACAAATATTCTTATTCCTGAGGAACACAAACAAAAAAAGGTATTAAAATCAGCTTAAATTCCTTTCTCTCTCTGTCTCTACACTTAATGAACAAGTCCTATATAATTTAATTTATACCCAGAATACTCGTCATTTCCACTGCCACTGTCATGGCCCAAGCCCACAGTATATTTTTTCCCTGATTGTTACAATAGACTAACCTCCATATGAGTTTCCATAACTCAACAATTTTCAGTGTAAGTTAGAAAAAGTCCCTCCTCTGCTCAAAACACACTTAATGTGGGCCAGAGCTTTCATCACACTTAATGTGGGCCAGAGTCCTTACAATGTCTGCAAGTCCTCTAACGATCTCTGCCACCCTCCACCTAACCCCTTCCTGCTCTTCCACGCTGACTGGTCTTTTCCTTCCAACCGGATTTCCTTCAAGCCCAGTGGGCAGAGCCATCCTCATGGAACTGACATTGCTGTTCACTCTGACTAAATGCTACTTGCTCTGATATTTAGCAGCTCCCTCCTTCACAGCTTTTTTTGCTTTCTTGTCCAGTGAAACCTTTACTAGGTGTTTTATTTAATTTTATAATATTTTAGTTGCTCAATTAGCATGTCCTCAGTACCACTTTTTACTATTACAAAAGGGCATACATTTAATTTGTTTATAGGTTTATTAAACATATCCTCACATGAAAATCCATGTTCCATGAAAGCAATATTTTGTATGTGTTTTCTTTGCCCTATCCCCTAGTACTTAGAACTATGCATAGCAAATAATAACTATCTGTTGAATGCATGCAATGCATGATGCCCCGCCAGATACAGGCAATAGTTTTGGTGTCATACACGTATAAAATATCTGGTTACCATGTTATTGTTTTATCTTCACTTTTTTTCATGGCTACTTATAGCTTTTGAGTTCAAACGCAAATTCCTAAACTGTACAGACCATCCACTTTCTGATTACGACCTCCTTACTTGGCTCCACTTACTACTTCCTCTACAGTAATTACTTTTCCTCTACAGAGAATTGCCATTTTCCTCAGCTAGATTATTTTATTTCACACTTTCTTAACAAATACATGCACACATTTTTCTTTTGGGAGAAGATAGCTAATTCTTTTTTGTTTTAATAATTATTATCATAAAATTATATAAAATAATGATTAGGATATCTGAGAAGTTTAAAGGAGATAGTAAAATGAATTTCCAAGTACACACCCCCTCAGGTTAAGAAATAGGATATTTTCATTAGCTTAAAAGCCCTTCCCAGTTTTTCACAGTTCATAGTCCTTCTGTTCCCCACCTCACCTCTTCTCACTGATAAAGCAACCTTTGATTATTTGTTAAGACTTTCCTTACTTCGTTTTTAAATATTTTACCAGATATCTATTTAGACTTAAATAATACATTAGGTTTTCTTCTTTTAAGACATTTTAATATGACATTGCATAATCTGCTGGAGTGCTCTTTGAATGTGAGGAATAAATGGAGATTAACCAAGAGATAATAAAAACAAGGAGGGTATTAAAGGTGTTATAACAAAATGAGATAAGGCTATAGGAAAATAGTCATTTATGAAGAACAGGAAACAGAATGAACTGAAAATATTATTGGAGAATGGTCAAGCTTTACTAAAGGTCTTAACTACACATCACCTTTTCACAAGCTTTGCAGCTGGTTTCACTCTTCCTCCTACTGTACATATTTAGTTAAAAGAATCTTTAAGCTGGTTTTAGCCTTGATCTGTCTCCCCTGCTTTCTGGACATTGATTCTGAATTCCATTCTTGATCTCTGTGTCTTTGTACATAATGGTTTGGATGTCCCTTTGTTTCTCATGCTTACCCTGGAGAAGAGGCATAAGTCATACTTTTCTCCATGCTCAAGTGGCACGGGTTAACTTACCCACTTCCAAGTAAACTATTCCCAAAACCTTCAGCCTGAGCTAGAATCCCAAACATTTACAGGACCCTGTAAAAGAATGTTAGCTACACTAGGCAAACATGCATCCTCAACCTTTTCAAGCTTAATTTCAATTAGTAAAGGATTTCAATTTTTAACTGACATATATATCTCTCTGACAAGATTACAATTACCCCCCACACAGGCCTAGTTTACTGCTTGGCACACAGTTGGTGCTCAATAAATGCTTACTACATGAATAAAGGAATGAATGAATGAATGAATGAATGAACAAACAAACAAATGAATGCCAACTGCAAAATCTTACAACCTAAATAGATTTCCCAAATAATTGGTAATAGAGGACAACTGTTCACAGGTTTAAATTGCATTCCTGGATTCACATCACACATCCTCTGCATTCTGACTCTGTGACCTTGGACAAGTTGCTTATTATTCCTGACTTTCAGTCCACTTATCTATAAAATGAGAGATAATAACAGGACCTACCTTGTTGAATTGTTATGAAAATTAACTGAATATAGTGCTTGATAAAAAGTTAGAAAAAATATTATCAGAAGCTATTATGGAATGGTAGACAAGTAAATCTGTTCTGTGTTTCTATTTTTAAGTGTCATATCTTTAAAACTAATTTGCTTGTACTCATTTGTTTTCCTTGAGTGTGAGGAAATGTTTCATCTATATGAATTCTTAACATACCTTGGCCAAATTAATTAGAAAAATGTACCTTTCACTACATTAATACTAGTAAGCCACACTATAGAAATTTGAATGACCTTATTATTGCCTTACCAATTTTCCTTGGAATAGGCTCAGAGTGTCTATTGTACATAGAGTTTCCTTTGAAACATAATGGTAGAAGCATTTTTTTTATTTTGTATTTGCAAGAGATGTCTCTTTCTTTCTTAAACACCACTTTCAGTTGGCAGTCAGAAAAAAAACTTACTGCAGTCATATATTTAAGCTTTTAGTCTGGTTCTGAATAATTTAATTTTTATATACTCTGCACAAATTGTAGCCACTTTATCAATGTCTTATTATTTTTTCTCTTAACAATGCAATGACAGTGATTAATTTCTAAAGACTAGTAAACAAAAACCTTACCATAGAAGTGATTAAAACTAAGCTGCATACTGTGTGAGGGCTGACAAATTAATACACATGCTAATGTAGCACACATTCTATGAATGAAAGGATCTGTATGCCTAAATGTTCCTATGGAAAGCAAGAATCAAAAACAAGATAATATGCTATTACATTTTGATAAATATATATTCCCTAAAACTGGATATATTTAATTATGTATCCAGACTAGATGTTAGCGACCACAAATGAAAAAGCTAAGTGGATTCTAAAATAATGGTTTCAATATAAAATGAAGCACAAGTAATTTATTCTTTAAAGAATTTTTTGCAAAATGCCTATTTATGTTTTTATTTTATGATTATGCTAAATTTATCTCTATAATAAAATCAGAATTGGACTCTTTCATCAAGCCAAATCAAGTCAGAACAGAATTAGTGATTTATTTACCTTGCTTGAGGATATTGTTCTTTGTTATTTTAGTGTGACACAATTATTGTGTTTTCATAAATAGCTCTTGATTAGACCTTTGAAATAAGTGATGAAAACCATGCAGCACTTTTTCTATGGTGTGGTTTTGTGCACAGGTCTGACCCATGTTGCATTAGACAAGTGAACAAGAGCGCTCTGAGTAACCGTTGCCGGGCGGGGGCCTCGCGATGCTGCTGTGGAAGAGAGAACAGGGCGCTGCGCCACAGGGGTTAACTTTTAGTTAGACTTTGTGCAATGGGACTAAAGAGCAGGAAAAGAGACGGAGACAGTCTGCCCTAGAAGGACCAGGAATTTTATAAGAGACAGGTTATAAAGCCAAAGTAAATTTTTTTACAGAGACTGAACAATTATCCCAAACCTTCATGTCAAGTTAAAACTAGGCATGCAATCTAAACTTTGAACAAAGTAGTGCAAAACACTTAAGCAACAAAGTGGAAGTTAGAATCTTAGGTCCTCCAAGAACATGTGCTAGAAAATCCATTTAAAACATGCAAAAGTGGTTTCAGGAAATTCAGCCAAGAGGTCCATTTTCTAGGAACTCAAGAAGCCCTATATGCATTTTGTAATAAAAGAATAAACATTATACAGAAATGCTTAAATAGCTGCAAAGGTTAACTTTGTTTTTGTCTGAAAGTTAATAAGTAAATTGTTAAAGTAATTGGTATGTTACCTGGGTTAAACTTACTTTATTAAAGGTTGTGATACATGGAAATTCATCATCTGGATGTATATGTGAATACAGTACAAGCTGTGTACTCAGAGACACTGTGAAAAAGCAGATATTTAGACCATGATTCTTTTACTTGCTTTCTATTGCCAGTTAAATAATTTGAAACATGAGTCAAAGACTGGAAAACAGAGTGAATTCTGATTTTTTTATTTGTTCTGGACTCACTTGTATGACATTCCTGGTACACCCCAGTGTGAACAGCAGATGAAGGGTTTAGCTTCTCTTTAACATGGTAGCCATTACCCACTTGTGGCAGTTGAACACTTGAGAATTGATTTTAATTGTATTTAGTCTTTATTTTAAAATCAGTGTAAAATATACTTTCCTTTATTCCCATTATTGGTATGGTTAAAAAGTACATTTATTTATCTTCAGCCATTTCTGTATCTAAGGTATTCCCTTTGCATTTGTTGTATAAGGTCCCAGCTTGTTGACAGTGAGAGGAAGAAGGCCTGAGACACTTGCCAGTGCCTGGCTCACACAGAGTGAACCCCACAGACATTCCCCTGTCTGGCTGAATCACCCCCGTGCTTGTTATTATCCTGGGATACACTTCCACAAAAACCATCAGGGAACTTTGGGGGATAAGGTCCACGTTGCAAGTGATAGTCTAACCTTACGAGTAACCACACTAGTCTTTCCTATAAGCCAGCCTCCAGCCTTTGTCACTAAACGGAGGCACCAGGCTACCTATACTGCCACCAGCCCTACAGGCAACACCAGCACCAAGGCATAACAGTGAGTCAACACAGGGAACTGTGCTATTCACTCAGCTTTTATTCATGCAAGTTCAATCCAGATCTATAATAGCCCAATAATAATTATAATCACTCAGAACAAGCAGCAGTAACATCACACAAGAGAATTTGGGGATAATGAACCTGAGTCCCAAGAGTCCACATCAGGCCATGTCTGGGAGGCAGCTGGTCAGCATCTTGCAAGGCAGTCTACTGCAGCTTCAGAGTCAGCGGGAGCAGGGTTGATGCGAGCATCAGAGTGCCTCTTGGTTGTCTCAGCTCTTCTCCACTTTCTCAGCTAGCTGTTGTCGAAAGCCTTTACTTTCATACTTTTGTATAATGCAATGTTGCATCAACCTGAATACATGTTGTTTAGTGCCACCTCAATAAGCATAATTTGATTATATCGCCCTACTGAGCATGCTCTAAGAGGGTGGTGTTACCCTTCAGATAAGCCGGAGGGGTTGCATCATCTCTGAGTCATTGCTCTACTGCACATGCTCAAAATATGGCTTCTTAGTTAACAGGACTGACACCCTCTTCGCTCAGTCTTGCTCTCCATAGTTTATTACTCACAGGTTGTAGGGGCCACACAGTAAGTTCGTGGGAAAAGAGAGAGAGAGAGAAAGAAAGAAATAACAACCTGAGACTCTGCCTTTATCAAGGTCCAAGGATGGAATGTCTAGCATTTTGGGGGTTCACTCTTTATTGACTAATTGAAAGGCTAAGAGTGAGAAATAAGGCACAGGGAGGAAGAAGAAAGTGGAGCAACACAAACAACTAGTTATTTAGGTTAGCCTGAGCTTTCTGAAAGGTGGTTCTTTATGGGTGGGGTGGCCTAATTCCTTATCTGGTTATTTTGCTAGTAGTTGTGCCATATACCTGGCAATATGTTTGTTAAAGAGGATGCCTCTGAAATGGATCCCTCAGTAATCAAATACTTCATTTCAGGCCCTTGTGCTACAACATTATACTGTATACTTCTCAGCCATATGAATCATTTCTTGTATTACTCATGAACACAGAATCAATCTAGTTTGTATCATTGGGTTGATTCAGTTGCAATGATTTTTCCTTATGTATTTATGTATTTATGTAAACTCCCATCATGTTCATTCCATGATTTTATGTGGACAGCCCCAATACAGTGATAAGCCATATAATTTACAATTGGATTTGGACTTAATATAATTTTTTTAGTTTAAAATGTTTCCATACTGATTTTCTGCCTCAATGATCTATCAGTTTGTAAAAGTAGGGTATTAAGGCCCTTACTATTATTGTCTATTTTTCCTTGTGTGTATTTTAGTATTGCTTAATATATTTTGCTACTCTGCTGCTGGGTACATATATATTTACAGTTGCTATGTCTCTCACTTCTGTGGGACCCCTCATTATACAGGGTCCCACAAAAGTAAGGCTTGCTTGAGTGTGGTTAGTAGAGTATGTGAATGTCTTGCACAAGATGGACAGCAATTTGAACATTTCACCTAAAACGCCACATGGTTTGTTTGAGTGTGATACTGTTATGTTACAGAATTATATGTTTATGATTTTGTAATAAAAGATTTATAATACAAAAGGGGCATTATTTTTTCCAGACCCTGTATAATGACCTTCTTTTTCTCTTGTTAGTTTTTCTTTACTTAGCATCTATTTTATCTGATAATAGGATAACTACACCTGTTCTTTTTTTGGTTTCATTTGCAGGAATATCCTTCCTATTCCTTCATTTTGAATCTTTGTGTGTTCTTAAAGCTAAAATGAGTCTCTCATAGGCACCATATAGTTGCATCTTGCTTTTATAACCCATTCAGCCAGTTTATGCTTTTGAGTAATTTAATCCATTTAAATATAAAGTGTGTACTGATAGGTAAGGTTAACTAAAGCTTTCTTACTGTTTTCTAGCTGTTTTCTAGTTTCTCTCTTCCATTCTTCTTTTGCTGTCTTTTTGTAAATTGACAGTTTCTTACAGTGGTATTGTTACAGGAGAAACTCCCAGAAATTTGGTTCTTCTTATCCATGCAATAAAGAATTAGAGATCAAAGCCCTGGCTGGCATAGCTCAGTGGGTTGAGTGCGGGCTGTGAATCAAAGCTTCGCAGGTTCGATTCCCAGTCAGGGCACATGCCTGGGTTGAAGGCCACAGTCCCCAGCAACTGCACATTGATGTTTCTCTCTTTCTCTCTCTCTTTCTCCCTCCCTTCCCTCTCTAAAAATAAATAAATAAAATCTTTTAAAAAAAGAATTAGAGATCAGCTAGTCTATTAGCTTGCAAGCAGGATTTATTGGTGATCTATTCTCATGAAAGAGATCTGGCTTAGTTCAGGTGGGGTGGGGACTGAAAAGCATAGGTTCAGGGTGAAGCAGGGTATGGGAAGCTAAGGTAAGAGGGGCCAAAGGCCAGGGTGGTGAGGGCCAGGTTAGCAAGTGAGCTCATGGCCAGAGGCCAGAAGCCCCGAGGCCAGGTGGCCTAGAAAGGTAGCCAGAGAGTCAAGAGGACCAAGCCCCTGAGTCCTTTGTCCTGGGGACTTATATAGTTGACTGGATGTGGGAAGGTGAAGAAGATACACATTGACTGACAGGTAAATATGGTTCTGGCTTTCTAGGACAAGGTGTGAATACTCAGAGGTGTCAATGGGTTTCTTCCTTTAGGTGCTATGGGCCTTTTCAGGCCTTTCAGGCCTTGGGATGAAAGCACAGTTCCAAAGGCTTTCTTTCCCAGATAGTGGAGAAGATGCAAAGAATTTCAAGGACTACTGAGTCAGTGGGTGGGACATGTATCCCTCCTCCTCCCTGCCTTTGTTTCCCCTCTGGCTGCTCATTCCATTATGCCAGTATGCTTTGATTTCTTTCTCTTTATCTTTTGTGTATCTACTGTAGATTTTCACTTAGAATTGCCACCAGGTTTACAAAAAATACCTTATACATATATTAGCATATTTTAAGTTGAAAATAACTTCAATCATATGCAGAAACTCTGCCTTTTTATGCCCCCTCATAATTTTGTTTTGCTATTTATATTGTGTATCCATTAATGAAATATTGTAGCTGTAAGTTAATTTTTAATACTTTTGTTAACCTCTATACCAGAGTTAAGTGACTAATATAATCATGTTATAGTATTAGAGAATTGTGAATTTCACTATATACTTACTTTTACCAGTATGGTTTATAATGTCATGTTTTTTAAATCACAAACTAAGCAAAGTGATGTCAGGGAAAATGGCATAAAACTTTTAAAAACATTATCATAATAAACAACCTCAAAAGTGGAAAAAATATTAGAATCAACTTTTGGGGATTCTGAAAATTAATAGAAAAATTGCAGCAACATAGAACACATTTATTCAAGAATATGACTAAATCTTACTAAATAGTAAGTTTTGTGCCTTTTTAATTTTTTCTTATACCAACCAATCTCTCTTTCTCCAGCTCTAAGGTATCTCTAGACATTAATAGATGATAATAATTAAAACAGGTATCCTTGTATTCACTAGAAGAAATGAAAGAAACAGGGTTACAACTATTTTTAAAGATTCATTCACAGATAATTGTCATTATGTGTCCACTCTTGTAGTTCTGGGAGTCTGCATGCAAGTTGTCTTCATCTGAGGTGACTCAGCGTCTACCCAGTAAAGTGCCTTGCCTTTGGAGTCATTGTTGAAAACAATGAGTCAATTCTTTCCCAAATTTGTGGCCACCTCAGATGCTGTTGGATAACAGTTGGGAGAAAACAATAGTGCAATTAAAAAGCCTAAAAGGAAAAAAACTATCAAATAAGATATACACAGGGGCTTTTAAAAAGTGCCAAAATATTCCTGGGAATCTAGAAAATCTTGCATGTGTTTAGGGTTGTGTGCTTGCTCAGAGCTGTGTGCATCTCTGGAAAGATTTGAGGAGGCCGTGATCTGTGAAGTTAAGGGTGTGTAAGTGGTAAGTAAAGGCTAAAGCAGAAGTTTCAACTACCTGCTTGTGTGTTAAAGTATTCCAACATACACACACATACACACACACACACAGACCCACAGTCAAAGCTGTGATTGTTATTGTTTCCAATTTTTTAAAGAAATTTCTATGTACTAACTGACAATAAACATAAGCAAGCAGAGACTTTAGTGGTCTTGCATGAGAGAGCATAAACTTTTCAGAATTAGTCAGATATGTCACTAGGCAATTCACCGTCAACAAAAAATAAAAATAAACAGCAATAAAATAAGTCCAAAGATGAAGAGAACCTAATTTCCAGAGTTGCCACATTATATTATATAGTATGGAGATTACGCCAGCAACAAAAAATAAATATGCAAAGAAGCAAGACAATATGACAATCAATAGAACTTGAGGAAGCCTAGACATTAGACTTACTAAACAAAGGTTCTGTTACAGAACAACAAAGAGCCAAGAGGGGGCCAAGGTGGTAATATACTATTACTGAAAGGAACCCCCCAGGTTCGTTATGTCTGTCATCTTATAGGAAAGACATCTCTCAATGCCAGAGATTTGTGAAAATGAAAGGAAATATTTATTTAGTGCTATACAAACTTAAAGTAGTGACCTAATGTCTTCATCAAAATCCCAAAGTCCCTTAAAACACCCACAGATGCACGCGCGCGCGCACACACACACACACACACACACACAGTCCTTCCTCCCCCCTCTTTGCCCAGTCTGGGGTACTGTATCTCAGGAAAAGAAATAGAAGTCCATGGCTCAGGCAGCCTCGAGTTCTTCCTAGTAATCCATCTTGGCTGGTAGGCCTCCCTCGGTTTCCAGCACCATCAGCTGTATCACCAGGCTCTCTGCTAAAGCAGGGTGGTGGTTCCCCCTCCTAAGGCTGCAGGGGTCCCCACCCTGGCAAAGCCAAGAGGTTCTCTCTGCACAATGGCTGTGGGAGTCTCCACTCTGGCAAAATTGCATGGTTCTCCCTCCAATGGCTGCGAGGAGAGGGGTCACCACTCTGCCGAAGCCAAGTGGTGATTCTCTGCTAAAGCCACATGGTGATTCTCTGTCACAGGGCTGTGGGATTACCCACTCTGCTAAAGACTGAGTGGTTCTCTCATATGTCCACAGCTGCATGTCTCTCCTTTCCTCCCCACACTGCCACAGCTGTGTGGTCCGCTCTGCACAATGGCTGCAGGAGTTTCCACTCTGCCAAAGACTGAGCGATTCTCTCTTTGGCAAAGTCATGTGGTTCTCCCTTCTATTGCCCCAGCTGTGTGGTCCTTTTGGCACAATGGCCGTGGGAGTCCGTACTCTGTTAAAGACCGAGTAGTTCTCTCACATGTCCACAACTACGTGCCTCTCCCTCTAATGGCTGTGAGGAGCGGGAGTCGCCACTCTGCTGAAGCCGAGTGGCGATTCTCTGCTAAAGCCTCATGGTGATTCTCTCTCACAGGGCTACACTTGCCAGTGTTCTCATATCCTTCCAGCTTTACTGGGCTGCCATTGTAAGTCTGGGCAGGTGTGGCCACATGTCGTGGAGCCAATATTCTCCAAGCTCCCATGCAGGCACTGTAACTCGGGAGACCTGCCCCCTAGTTATGTCTTGGTGGGGAAGTTACTTCAATTCCCCTGGCTCAGAACATGGCTAAAGCTATTTAACATATCTATGAAACCAGTTAAAGGTTATAGATATGTTAAATGTCCAAGCCAGAGGTTAGTTGCAAAGCTGTTGCTATGCAAAACAGCTCTCAATGGCCCTGCTTCATGTGTCCCTTCCCCCAACCCACACCTGTGGTAGGGGGTGAGGACATCCTAATATTTCCTGAACACCTTGAGTTCTAGACCCCATTCCAAATCCCTATTTGGGGCTCTCCTCTTGGCTGCACCCTGTTACAGTTTAAATCAACGTTTTAAAGTATATTTCAAAGCTGAAGGAAAACATGCATAAAGGAAGGAGAAATTGAAGTTAGATTTAAAAAGTGTTGCCTTCTATTGAAATTAAGTTGTTATCAATCCAATTCAGGTGGTTTTAAATTAGAATGTTAATTGCAATTTTCAGGGTAAAAACTGAAAATACATTTTAAAGAGATACTAAAGGAAACAAGAGAAATAAAATAGTATTGCAGAAAACATGTATTTAACACAGAAAACGCAGTAATATTTAAATAAGGGAACATTAAAAACTAAGAGATATAAACCACATGTAGCAAATTGTCAATTGTACATCATACCTAATAGTGATAATATTGAAGGTAAATGGGTTAAACTCTCAAATTAAAGCACAGAGATAAGAAAATTAGATTAAACCACATTATCTGACTTTATGCAGTCTACAATAAATATACTATGGATTCACAAACACTACTTTAAAAATAAATCGACAGAAAAAGATATACCTTGGAAAGTTCAGCTATACTCATGTCATACAGAGTGCTCTGTAAAACAAACAAAAAAATGTTACGAGAGACAAAGAAGAATATTTAATAATAATAAAAATGTGAATATATCAAAAACATTTTCAAATACATATACATCTAATAACAGAGTCCCAAAATACACAAAGTAAGTGCTCATAAAATTGCAGAAAAAATATGCAGTTCAACAATGATGGTCGGAAACTTGAATATCTTAATTTCAAATAATGAATAGAGCAGGTAAACAGATCAACAAAGAAATAAAAGACTTGAACACCATTACAATATAAGTAAATACAACCAACATTCAGGGCAGGACAAAAGTAAGTTTACAGTTGTGAGTACATGAAACATAGAGTTTATGTTTGCATAGAGTTTGTTATTCGCATACAACTGCAAGCCTATTTTTGCCCCACCCTGTATACAGAACACCCCTAAACAGCAGAACATACATTTTTCTTGAGGGCATATGGTATATTCTCCAAGTATAGACCACATGTGAGATCACAGTACATATATTAATGGTTTTAAAAGGTCAAAATCATACCAAATATGTTCTACAACCACAATAAAATGAAACTAAAACCCAATAACTAAGAGAAATGTGGAAATTTACAGATACATGAAAACAAAAAAATTCTAAATAAGCAATAGATCAAAGAAGAAATAACTAATGGACATTAGAAAATAGTTTAACATGAATGACAGCTTAAACACAATATACCAAAACTTACAAGTCACACTCAAAGAAGTACTTAGAGGGAAATTGTAGCTGTAAATGATAATTTTTAAAAAGATCTACATTAAATTAGTAACATAAACTCTCACCTTAAGAAACTAATAAAGTGAGCAATATTGAAACATTGCTCGAAAATTCATAATAAATTTGAACAAATAAAGAGAATGGATAAAGTTTTGCCACCTGAAAACAAAATTTAATATCTACCTATAATATTTAATTTTTTTCAACAGGACCCAGCTTATAAGTTTGAATAGGTATAAAATGACTGGCTCTTGCACAAAAAGAAAATTATTTTTGATTAAAAATGGTAAAATAAGTTATTTTAATTATGAAAATTTGTTAGAAACTAAAAGAAAAAGATTAAAACAAAAATTTTGCAAAACGTTAAATATGTTCAAGTAAGCCACCAAAGAAGTGACAGTAAAATATCTTTATAACAATACCAAAAATGAGTCCTGGGAGGTTCAGTTAATTTCTCATGTAAGTTTTATCTTCAAAGGCTTTCAAATTTACAAAACTTTGTCAATCTATGATCTAAAAAATTCAACACTGAATATTCTTTATATATTTTTTTAAATAATCTCCTTTAAATATAATTTATTTTCAATTATAATTTAGAGTTCTCCAAAGATTTCATGTCAAAAGTCTGAATTTAGTACTGTTTTAAGAGAGTAACTTAAATGTTTCTTTTAATGAATCACATAAATCTATGATGCAGATTTAAACATTTCTATTGCCATCTCTACAAAAAGTATTATGGACATTGCTGTTAGCATCATTGAGAATAATATACAAATACTATTGATGATTGGCAGCTTATGGAAATGCTTAAAAAATAGAAGACAACAAATTGAACTATTTCATGTTGTTTGCTATACTCAGTTATTTGTAGGAAAGTTTTACAAAGAATTATTATATTGTTAACCTCTATTCAAGTTTACACTAAAAGAAAAGAAGTATACACAAGAAAATATTTAATAACTAAAAGAAAAAATAGCAGGGTACTTTACCTTTGCTTTATGATGTCTATCACCTTGCTTTTGAATGAACTAAATATAATACTGAAGAAATAAAAACACTTCTCTGTGACTTGACAAGTATGAAATTTTGTGAAATTAAAATGTTTTATAATACAAAAAAATCTACACATACTTCTAACTTGAATGAATATTAGAAATTTTAGTAAATTGTGTACAAAAACTGAAACAAAATTTAAAGTTGTTTTTAATTTATTGAATACTTCATTGAATTTTGATGTTAATAATTTGCTGACAAAAGGGATAGTAAAATTTATCATCTTGTACATATATAACATTAAAATTTAGAATTAAAATACAGATATAAATATTAAAGGAAATTAATTCTTAGTTTTCAGTTTTTGAATAGCCAGTGAAAATTTTGTGTACAAATTGAGATGCACCATAAGTGTAAAATGTAAGTCTGATTTCAAGAAGTCAGTGTTATAAAAAATGTAAATTATCTCACTATTAATTTTGATTGACTGCATCTGGAAATGGTATTAATTTGGATAAAGTAAATTAAATAGAAGGTAAAATTAATATTAATTTCAGCATATTCTTTATATTTTTTCATGATGACAATGAGAGAATTTAGTTTTACAAAATGGCCCTATTAGACAGCACTGGTATATAAAATGCATTTTCTGTATTGTCTAAAAAGTATTGATGTAGTATTAATTTCTATTTTACTCAATATTACTCCTTCTGTCAATATTCCTTAAAGATTGCCATTGATACTTTGGTGAATTCCTCTGCACTTTGCCAACCACCTGAATCCAGAGGACAGACATCATTTAGAACAGTCTAATTATCCTAGGGTCTCTAAAGAATTTTGAACTTTTATTACTTCAAAATGTTAATTCTATTATTTTAAATATTTTTGGTTGTTTTCTTTGACAAATAACAAGTTATCAAAATGATCTGTTATAAAACTATATAAAGCACAATTAGCTTTTTGTTTTTCTTCCTGTTTTGAAGAGAAACTTACAAGCATTTGTTGGTAGGACTCTCCCCAGACCTCTCCCTTTAGGTTTCTTGATGCAATTTTTATAAGCCTGTGACTTTCATATTAATCTTTAATCAATGATACCCCTTCCATTTTGAGATATGCAACTATTTTGTTTACTTTTGTGGGTTTTTAATATCTGGTGGGAAAAAATGCATGCAATTTTAGAGAACTCACAGGATACACAAAAGTGTATATCGACCTGGGGGAAACTTCTGAGTTATCTGTGGACAGACTTCCCATTCAGCTGCAAGGAGTGCTGATGGCTGGCAGCCTCTAGTTGTTAGTATCTTCAGGTATAATGTATATTTTTATATTTTTTATGTTCCATTCTTGAAATTCCTTTTCTACCCCACGACGGATAGTTTTTTTGTAAGCTTGTCTAGGTTATAGTGTCGAACACTAATCTAGGTGTTGCTTGGAAGGTGTTTTGTAGCTGTGGTTAGCACCTACAGGCAGAACTTTAGTGAAGGAGATGATCCTTTACAATGAGCTTAGGTCTCTTCCAACCATTTGAAAGCTTCAAAGGGCAAAAACTGAGGCTCCCCAGAGAAGTTCTTCCTCAATATTGCGGCATCAACTCCTGGGTTTCCAGCCTGATGCCCTCCCCCACCAATTTTAGACATGCCAACCCCAGCAACTACAGGAACCATTTTTTTCAAACAAACAAATTAATATATTTATAACATTTATATAAACATATAAAATATATTATATTTAATATGTAATACAAAATATCTAAAATATGAATATACCCATTCTATCAATTCTGTTTCCCTGTGGAACCCTGCATGATATTATATGTCCTTTGGAAATAAAGTTCTTTAATTTGCCTTCTTTTTGGTAAAGGATGGTGAGAACAGAAATATTGATTGTCAAATAACATTATAGTTCTTTGTGACTTAAAATGTCTTTTTGTTCTAAAACATGATTTTGTTACTTGGAAACCTTGAAATTCTATGTCTGTGAAAGATTTCTTAAGAGCAGTTCTTAGAAAATATAGGATGATACAACAAAAAATTTGCTTTACAAGAAACTAATTTAAAAATACTTGTATAAAATAGTATATGTTTATAATGAAGTGACCTAAGGGCCATAATTTGATATTTCATGTTTTAGTATTAAATGTATGCTTTAGGTTTTGGCATTGGAATGCATAACTTATTCTCATTTTTCATCATCTTAAATTTTTAAAATGGAAATTACTAATGTCTCAATCAAGAATCTGGTCAAGAACACATATCATCTCAAAGATTTGAATGCTATAAGTTTGAAGTGGAATTCAAACTCTCCATTCAATTGTAGATTTCTCTATACATGTTTAAACATGTTGCACTGGGCACAGAGTAGCGGGATATTTGCAACTGCATATTTGTAATCTTAAAGAGCTAGCAACAATGTAATACTAATAGAAAATGACCGATAAATTTGTTTTTCCAAAGAGTAAGCAAAAAATAAGTATTAAAGTCAATACAACCTATGGTAAAGAAATATGGGACAGGTTTATTCTAGATTAATAGAAAATCTTTGAAATGTGATAAAAAAAGGTATAAGGGAAATTTTCTAATGAAACACTGGAGAGTGGTCCTAAAAACATAAAAATATGCTGAGGCAAAGGACTTTCTTAGACAGGGGTGTCCAACCTGTGGCCCATGGGCCTCATTTAGCTCAGGATGGCTATGAACACAGTCCAACACAAAATTGTGAATTTACTTAAAACTTTGAGATTTTTTGTGATTATGTGTTGTAATGTATTTACTGTGTGGCCCATGACAACTCTTTTTCTTCTGGTGTGGCCCAGGGATGCCAAAAGTTAGGACACCCCTGCTAGAAGATTTCTATGAATGGGCTAGCCTGGAAAGTGATCTAACTTGGAGTTGGTTCTGATCAGTTTAGCTTCATGGGGATAAGGTGCTTTTAGGGTGAGAAGGGGATGGAGGCACAGGCAAGGCAGCTTTGAGTTTAAGTGAGAGGTTAAGTGAATCATCTCAATGTTCATTTTCTGGGAAGACTGAAGTTGCCTATGTAGTTCAGAATTCAACTCATCAGCCTTGGGGTGCTCAAACCCTGCATATTTCCCAGAAATGACTAACCTTAGATTGGATCTTATGACATTAACTCTGAACCCTTGGAAAAAGGTCTGGACAGATAAGAGTATCTTTGTATACCTGAGGCCATAGGCCACATCAGATAGTTTAGGCTAAATAATATTACTTAGAGTGAATATTTGATGTTTATCCCTGGGACACTAGTGCACACTGTATCAGTTTACCTTCTGGGGCTGTGCAGGCCTGGAGACTAGCTAAAGTCAGTCACGTGAACAGTCCATGGCTAAATGACTGACTTCCAACAAAATCCTGGTCACCAAAGTCTTGAGTGAGCTTCTCTGCTTGCAAACACTGTCTCAATGTTGACTCATGATATACATAAATTGTCTCAATTAACTTTGTCCTGCCCCAACTGATATTGGAACAAATGGGGATTTTTGTCAGCATATTCAAGGTAAAGAAAGTGAGGAAGGAAGAAAGAAATGACTTACCTCAAATTACTCATATAGGTGGTGTGTGACAGAACAAGTGTTTGAAATTATACTATATGATTCTTAATTTTTTTATGTTGCACAACATATACACAACATGAAAATGAAAAAATCCAATTTATCTTTTGTTCCCTTTTACTTCTGTCATGTTTTGTAAAATCCTTGTTGAAATGGAATATCAGTTGTGTAGTACCTGACAGTTCTGGCTGTGACAGAGCTTGCTAAAACTGTTTTAACATTGAAAACACAATATCTGGGGACTAGGTGTGTTGGTGACAGCTGGAAGAATCAAAGTCAGAGAGTCTCAAATGACAAAGCTCAAAGGGACAAAGCCAACAGACCAAATCAATTGCAGATGTCCATCTGTTAAAACTGGCTTTTACAATCTGGATTGTACAACAGATATAAGGTGGTGGTTGGCACACTGACCATAGCTTTTCAACCCCTGCTCTGGAGAAATCAGTGGGGTAGTCAATGGTTAGAGCAGAAAGAGAGGTTTTTATTCACAGTTTACATTCCATCCATCTGGATGTGATAGAAAGATCCAAGGTAAAATTTCAACCCCAGAGATTCAGAGGCCGTACAATGGATTACTGTGAGTGTTCAAGACACCTTCAGGGAAGAAAGTCCCACAGACCATGTATCTCAATCCCCTTCCCACACCAGGTGTCTCAGAACAAGTGATTCCTGCCTTATTACAGAGCAATACTAGGTCTCTAAAAACTTCTGATTGTATATTAAAGGTTTATTTCTGAACCAAAGAATTGAGACCTATCTGAGGAGGCATCTGTGCATCTCCTGTATTTTGTACCCTTTTTAGGAGAAGACTATTGACTGAAATTATCAGTTGAGGATCACAAACAGAAAATCTTTCTTGATTTGAGATTTTCAATGAAGAAAAATAGAAAATATTGTACCCACTATAAAAATGAATAATGAGATAAATTAGTTTCAATTAACTCAATGTAACAATCAATGTTATTCATGAATTCAATGTAGCAAGTTTGCCTAGAAAGAGATAATAAAGAGTTAGACTCTAGACTCTAATTTTTTTAATCCTTATCTCTTTAGCATCAATGCAAAATCAAGAAGGGGAAAAAGTGAATCATTAAAAGGTGAGATCCTATTTACTTGACTCTGAGCAATCTGAGTGAATCTTCAACTCTCCATTTAGTGATGTCCTAGGTCCACAAACTATAAGGGCATCAGCTTCTGAGCCCAGTTGTTCTCAGAAAAAAAAACAGCTACCTCAGAGCAGAGACCCAAAAAGGAAATCAGAACTGGAGCCGTTATTAGATTTTCTGCTTTGCCCATCCACAAGAATTAAACTATGATGGTTCTCTCCCACTGGTTGGTGATGTGAGATGTATTAGAAGGACTATTGGTTGGTTTTAGAGATAAGACTTTTGAGTCCAAATTTGTATAAGTTGTTAACTTCCCTAGGCATCAGACTCAGAGATCATGTAGCCTGCAGAACTCACAGGTTGTTTTGATTATTTACTAGAAAAACAGGTATTTAAAAATTGGTTGGGCATCATCCCACAAAGTGAAAGATTACCAGTTCATGCCAAGGTTGCAGGTTCAGTCCTAAGTTGGGGTGTATCCAAGAAGCAACCAATCAATGTTTCCTTCTCACATTGCTGTTTCTCTCCCTCTTTTTCTCCCTCCCATCCCATCTCTCTAAAAATAAACAAAATATTTTTTAAAAAGTTAAAACATGATAAATCATTGGATACAAATGGACTTCATTATTGTTGCCATGGATTTTTTGGTATACTAATCCCTAGAGCTCTTAGGGTCCATTATCGTAAGATTCTGTTCCATTGGACAATTCTTTTTAGTCCGCCTCCTGTAATATCAGTTTGCTTCTACAGTCACCACGTGTAATCCTCATTACTTCCAGCTTGGAGAAAGCACCTGAAAGCAGCTGAGGTGCCACCAAAACTGAGTTTTCTCAACAACAGTTGATTATTCTCTTTTTCTTCTTTCTTGTAGTCATCTTCTTTACATGGCCCATGCAATTCTGGGGTCCCAGTGTGGCCTAGTGTTGACATGGGCATTGGAATCGATAGGAAAGAATATGTGAGATAAAACCTTTGAGTAGTGTCTAATTGGAGAATTGTTAAATTAGGTTGTGGGACTATGACCCTGGCCAGACCTTCCAGGCCTTTCTGTCCATATTCTGCTTCTAGCTGCAGCTTTTATCTTCTCTTTTGCCAAGTGTGGAAGCTTCTTGTTCATTGCAATTTTCTATAATAATCACACTAAGATCCTTGATGTTAAGGATGGAAGCAAAACATCTGTTCTCCTGTGTGGAGAAGCTGTGGAAGATGCTTCTCCTTCCTTGTTACTTTGGCTTCCATAGCTTCTCTGAATCAACACTGTGCCCCACCAGTCTACCTCTGGATTGTACCATGTCCTGGACACAACCACCCTTCAATTTTATTTTATCAGCATCACCACTGGGTGCCACTCTTCCACTACATCCCCTTTTATCACTGGACCCCACATTCATTATGGTCTTTCTTCTACTCCCTTATTGTCTTTCCCCTTTACTTTCAGCATACACTCAGTCACTAGAACCTATTTCCCAACCAGAACTTGATTTTTCTCTAGACCTTCCCATCTTACCTGACTGCTAACTTTCAGGATATCAACCTTTCATTATATTTGACCCAAATTGTTGATTCCATTGATTTATTACAGTCAACCCCACCCACACTACCAATACTACACCACCACCAGACTCTATTTTAATTCTGACTCAATCTGACTTGATTCCAATACAAATAGCATAAACACTTAACCAGAGAGCTCATCTGTATGCAGCCCCCACTGGTTGACCTTTCTTGTCTTTACCATCCCATATATAGACTGTAGGTCCACTCATGTCAACCTCATCTTGGTGGCAGACATCTACTGAGGACTGACTCCATAACCTCTTCTTATTCTGGGCTCTACTGCAAGGGCTTCTTTCTCTTTCCCAATCAGGAGCTTTTTTTTTTTCCCCTTTGGACTTTGAAACAAGATCTCTGCATGCTTGTATATTCTGTTCCTCATCACTAATGGCCAGGAGCTCTTGGAGAAAAAGTTTTAAAGAGTAAATTTTGGAGGAGTAAGAAAATAAGAACTGATGGATAAATTTTCAAAAACTGATTTTAGAATATGAACTGATATTTTAGAAAGACTGGAGTCACTTGGTAGTGATCAAGACTCAAATCCTCTTCCAACATATAAGGAGGACTAAAGGAAAAATTGGTCAAAGGAAAATATTCAGGGATTCCAGGTGCATCAAAATGGTTCAGTATATCCAACATGCTGATGTTTCATTTTGTTTTGTTTGTTTTGGTTGCTGCTGTTGTCATTTTTAATCTTGTTGAGGGTATTTTGTCTCTTCCATTCAGCCAGAAACCTGGATACATTCCCTCACAAGGTGACTATTTCAAAGAAAATGGTTTAATACAATTAAAGAAAAGCTATTAGTTCTTAATGAGACTCTGAGGAGGATGGTAACTGTTATTCATAACCAAGTATATTACTTTTCCCAAATATATGTGTTTCTTCTAATAGCAGAGTATTGTCTGGGTAGCACATAGGCTTAGAATATAGGAGTTCTGACCTGGTTAAAAAAAAAGGGAATAACTTTGTCTTATATTAAGTGCCTGCTTTCATTTCTGAAAATGACCAGGATCTGGTGTGAAGTTTACAGTGGCAATAAATATCCATGTCATTATGTATTCCTTTATTTGTCCTTACACAGATATTCTATTTATAAAATCCTTTATTTTTTCACTTTATTTCATAATTCAGAAATTTCACTTTCAAGTATATATGCAGAAATATTTAAAAATATATACCCATTATAAAACATGTATAAGAATGTTCATAGCAGAATTTTATAATAATAAAAATGTAGAAGCAAACCTTATGTCTATCAATTTATAAATGGATAAGCAAAAAGTGATATATGCATAAAAGGAATATTATTCCATCACAAAAAATCACACATCACTGATGAACCTTGAAAATATTATCCTAAGTAAGGAAGCCAGAGTCAAAAGACCACGTACTGTCAGATTCTATTTATATGAAGTGGCTTGAATGGACAAATTTATAGAAATAAAAAATAGATTAATGCTTATCAGAGAATGGACATGGAGCAGGGAATAAGGTGTAAATGCTAATGGTTATGAGAACTTCTTTTTGGGGTGAAGAAATTATCATGGAATTAGGTAATGGTGATTGCTGTCTCAATTTTTGAATATACAAAACATCACTGCCTTAAAGAGTTAACTTTTATGGCATGTAAATTACATTCCAATAAAAATGGCTGTTCCATACAGCGTTATGAAAATTGACCAAGTGTTTCTCAAATTCATGTGAAAGAAATCAGGATGAAGACAAAAGCAATGTTTTGTGTGAAGAATCAAAATGAAATCTTATTTTACTTCAAGACTCATTAAGCTTCTGTTGGAATGATTACATTATTTGAAAATTTAGAAATAGATTAATGAAACAAAAAGGAGCTACAAGCAAACACATGCATCTGGGTCCTTTGTTTGAATGGGGCAGAAAAGAGCCTTAGAAATAAATGAAGAAAATCGATCTTTAAATAAATAAGCTGAGGAAAAGTTTCAAGTTAAATGGGAAATATATATAATTAGATTCATGTCTGGCACTCTATGCAAAATAAATTTCTGACAATTTATAGATCAAGTGCAAAAACCAAAATGTTAATTCTCAATAAACACATCTTCAATATTTAGTTTAAGAAACATAAAATAAGGCACAAAGAGCAACAATCGTAAAAGAACATAGCAGTAAGTAAAGTGAAAAAACAAACAGCTCTAGCCTTGGTCAGTGCCTCAGTTGGTTGGAGCATCATCCCATACACCAAAAGGTTTCAGGTTCGATCCCTGGTCAGGACACATACTTAAGTGCAAGTATGATCCCCGCTGGGCACGTACAGAGAAACCAATCAATGTTTCTCTCTCTTTTGCTCTCTCTGCTTTCCTCTCTCTCTAAAATCAATAAGCATAACCTCAGGTGAGGATTTAAAAAAAAAAAAAACTCCATGAGGTAAAAAGTAGCAAATATATGAACAGATAATTCATAAATTAAGGAAATAGATCAATAAATTAACACATTGACAGACAGCAAGTTTAGTAAAACAATGAAATACCCCTAAAATGTGACTATTTTGTTGAGAATGTAATAAATTAGAACTCTCCTTATCCCTAAGATACATTGTAGTGATACAGAGAAATCTGATCAGATTTCTGGGGAGAAGTAAGGAGGGGCCACAGGAGGAAGATGCCTAAGGAAATGGTAAACAGCCTGGGACATGGTTGGCTGAGAGCTGAATGCCTCCAGAGCACACGGAATTATGGGCAAGAGGATTTGAAATAAAAGAAGGCTCTCAGAGTGGTGCAGCTCTCTGTGACTCTCCATCTCTCTTCTTCCTCCAGGATGCCTGGATGATCATGCTGCAGCTCCCTGCGTTTCCCAAGGGATGGTATTTTGGATAAGAAGGAACTCCAGGCCCAACCTAGGATCAGGCTGGCCTGGCAGGGGGTGGCAGGGTTATTCCTTGGGTGTTAGAGAGGGGAAGAACTTGGAAACAAAAGCCTGCCATTCTTCCAAAATTGTGTACCTTTTGTATCTTATGTTGTTTTAGTTTGTAAACTAACCCTATAGAAATAAGATAATTAAAACTAACAGGGGGGATGATAGGAGAACTCAGGTGTTAAAAGAATTTAGCCTTATTCGATAAGCTTAAGTGACTGCCTTTAAATAAAGACTCCTTTCCTTTTTCACCAAACCTCTGCCTCTGGAATTTTGCCTAGTGGCTGGTGGCAGGCAGCATGACCCCAATTGCCATTTGGTAACAGTAGCATGACATTTTGGTCACAGTTCTGCACTTATAAGATGGAAAATTGTTCATTCTTCAAGAGCCAGAAATTGCCATATACAAATTTTTCCTAGAGAAATGTTTGTAGATGAGCAAACTAAGGCATACAAGAGGATGTTTAATAGCTAATGATTAGAAACAACAAACTTAATCAAATATAATAAGCTGGATAAATATAGGTGGAAAATACATATGATAGATATGTATAGTCATAATACTTATTGAATCTAAATATATCTACTTTTATAGAACTACAGAATATGATGCTGAATTAAAGAACTTGGTTAAAAATATGTAATTCATTTCTATAGCTTTTGAGAAAAAAATACTCTATAGTATTTATGCACACAAAATCTCCAGAAGAATACATAACGAATTATAATAGGAGCTGTTTTGAGGTAGAGGAAGAGAAAATAGTTGTAAAACAAAGTACAACTTCCAAAAAGAATCTGAAGACGATGAGACAAAAATATTAACTTTTGCTAATTTTAACTGTTCTTTTTAATTTCTTTGTATTTTATGTTCAAAAATTTCACTTACAAAAGTCACTCAAAATTAGCCAAGTTTTATTTCTCCCATATTTCCAGTTAAATTGCACTCCAACTATATGATACAAATTAAAATTCAAGTGCTCAGGCATAGTTGTGCTTAAAGTTAAAATCAATTTCTCCTATATTTTGCCTTTATAGTCTGACAAAGTGTTAATCATTAAATGAGGTGTCCAATAAGTTGAAAGAGAAAACAGCAGGAAACCAGTCAAGGTAGAACATAACCCTCTAATTAGAAGTAGTTATTTCTAAAATTCATCAAATGTGACATCAACTGTGGACTTCTTTATTATGTTTTTCTATAACTTATATACATTTCCTAAAAGAATGGGACTTTTCTCAGGAAATTAGAAAGTAAATTGAGGTGTCCTTATAATTTGATTAAAATCTATTTGATGGATGATAGATGTTAACTAAACTTATTATGGTGATAATTTTATAATATGAACATATTCAAATCATAATGTAATGTATCCCTGAAACTAATATAATGTTATATACCAATTATATATCAATTTTAAAACTATTTATTTTATGAAATTTCACATTTTTAACATAATCCAAAGAGCTGGCAGCACAAGGAGAGGAGAAAGCAAGTGGGAGATGAATCTATAGATTGATGTTTGGGTCTTTTTCTGTCTTGAAAAAATTCTCCTGTCTTGAAAACTCTAGAGGGAAATCAACAACTACTTCTATTAAAAAAGAAAAATAAGTCTAGCCAAGATCAAAAGGAATAGTCTGCCTCTGACTCAAAATAAATGAACTGGGACAGATATCTTAGTTTAGAAAATTTTATCTGCTACACAGAGCTGTCCCTAAATTATCATTGGTAATTTTCATGACACATTGTGAATAAAGTGAAAGGGCAAAAATGTGGAATAGTATGGATGGCATATCTTTCCATTATTTACAAATTATTATTACAGCATGTTTACTGAGATTGAGTGAAGAAAATGTTATCTGAGACTCAGCCATTAGCAAGGTATCCCATGAAATATTGCTTCAGTGCTAATATCACAAAAACTTTATGCTTAAAGTTCTATTTAAAAAGTCTTAGTAAAAATAGCCATGATGTTCGTTTGACCTCATCAGACTAATGTTTGAACACTGATTGAAACCTGGATAGTTACTAGGAGTTTTCTGTATTGCAATGGAGATGGAGTAGAAAAAAAGTATAAAAATTATATTTAAAACACATGACTTATGTCCTGGTTGACATCCTGTATTTTTCTATTAGATAGGAGTAATGAGAGCATTATAAAGTATTTGTGATTTCATTTTTCTTTTTTTTTAAAGATTTTATTTATTTACCCCTTAGAGAGGGAAGGGAGGGAGAAAGAGAGAGAGAGAGAGAGAAACATCAGTGTGCGGCCACTGGGGGACATGGCCCACAACCCAGGCACGTGCCCCGACCGGGAATCGAACCCGCGATGCCTGGTTCGCAGCCCGCACTCAATCCACTGAGCTACACCAGCCAGGGCGTGATTTCATTTTTCTAAACATGATTTCCCTTTATAGAAACCAATTTCCCAATAAACATGTTAATAGATCACACTTCTACAGGATCTCTACAAACATATATTTTGATACTCAAATCCTTCCCTTTATTCTCCTAGCCAGCAGGCTTATTTCATGAATTTTCTACCTCTGCACTTGCTGTTTTAGTTCTCTAACACAAATTTAACTAATTTCCTGTACTCAATACCCTCTTCCATATATATGATTTGATTTCTCTTTTACTGAGGCATAACCATTAAAACTTCTATAAGGATTTAATAAAATAATTAAATAATTAGCTCTCTTGTAATTTCATAAAAATTTTGTGAAAAGTATCTGTCTACCTGTGTACTTAATAACAAAAATGGAATGTCATTAATGTTAAGATCATGAACTCTGGAATTTAGGTTCCCTGGCAGTAATCCTAGCTCTGACAATTATTGTGCGGCTGGGGAAAATTTATTGTTTCATTTTCTTAATTTACCCCATGATTGTTTCTTAAGTTTGTGTATTATATTAATAGCAGTCATTATGTAAAAAAAACTGAGATAAAGTTTCCCTTACTTTGGAATTTGCATTCTACTAGAAGAAGTACAGGTAATTCAACAATAATAATGGGGTTTTGTAGGTTCCCTTAAAGGCATCTTTATAGCATACTACTTTTTTGCCATATTTTAAACTATAAAATAACTATTTACTTAAGTACACAGGTTAAAATAATGTACTCATTATTACTATGCATAGATGTAATATGATATACCCACATAGCCAATATCCAAAGTTATAAAAATGTTAACACATTTGCCTTGTTTCAGAACCTACTCTGCCTTCACCCTAACCTGGTGTTGATGTAAGTGAAACATCTTGTATTCCCTCTCCTTTTTTAGATCCTTAATTTTTCAGTGATAACCACTATTGTCACCAAATGAAACGAAGGTTTCGCCGCCAGCCACCACAAAAACCAAACTGGTGAGACAGGTGTGGTGTAAAAAGACAGAGGTTTTATTCAGGTGCCACACAACCTGGGAGAAAGGTGGACTTCTGTCTCAAAGATGATCTCAATCATCCCGCTCAAGCATGAGGTTTCATATCATAGGGATAGGAAGGGGAGGGCTTCCCCCACCCCATCCAATTACCTTTCCATCTTTTGGCTTGCCCGGGCCCTATTAATTCATATTTCTAGCTTTTGGCCCACTCGGATCCTGTCCATTATATTTCTAGCCTTTGGACACAGGTCAGTATAAGAATCTCTTCTGCCACCATCTAGGCCAGTGGAGGAGACTCCACGGGGCTCCGACTGTCTACAGTAACACTATGATAGTTATTTTGTAGGGTACACATGCAGCTGGATTGTAAGATATGTCTTTTTACACTATTTTTACATATTTTAAAATGGTTCTCTAAGATGTGTTTGTCATTTTACACTGCCACCTTCCAAGAATAGTGCTCTTGACTAGACCCTTGCTTATACTTGAATGGGAGATTAGAGCATTGATTGGTTCTGGCTGCTTCTCACACCGTGACAGTTTATTCTCCATGTCTAATGTTGTATGGCTTGACCAACAGAGTATTAACACACGTAATGATGACAGAGGCTACACACACTCCTGTGCTCACCCAGTTGTCTGTGCCTTACCTACTATACTGGATTGACCTGCCATGGGAAAGCATTTCCCACACAGCTGCTGTGTTTCCTGCGCAACAACCGCTATGGTTGGAACTCGGCTGCAGCTACTGCCTCTTTATCATATTCTGTGACAGCTAGTTCACCTCATCACAGTCACAGTGGTTGTCCCAAACAAGTTATAGATGAAACTGGATGATGTCACTGTACCATGGCAAAACATTGCAGCAGACTTCTTAATTCTAGATGTAATCATTGAGTCCTTACAACTATGTGTGTGAGCAGTGACCCAATTATGTGGCCTGCCAATTTTTTCCATATCTCTTATATTTCTTCTAAGAGGGAGTTCAAATCTTATTATGCCACTGATAATTGACCCAAACATGCATCTCTCACCATTTACATTAATCTTTTATGCCAGAAAATATTTCTGTTTAATTATTTCTTTTATTCCCTCCTCAAATATGGACATTAACTACACCTAGCTACTCTAAAATTCATGGTAACAGTAACATCCTTTTGAAGTCTGGAATATATTTGGTGAGTCTTGGCAATGCTGGGAGACAGCTGTCTGTGCTCACTATCCACCATCCTCTGAGAATGCTATGGGATACTCACAGGTCTGCTTAGTAATATAAGACCCCAAAATGATACCTAAAACTATGTGGATCTTTGTACAAGTTCCCACTTTGCTAATATCTCTAGATTTATGGCTGAGATATAGGTCACTGGGATTGAAATATTTCTTAGGCTCTACTGTAAGATTCTAAGCTTTACAAAAATCGAGCTAGAACACTGATGGCTACAAAAAGCATATACTATTATTCTTGGGAAGTCTGCAGTGGTCCACCTACATTTGTTACTGTGTTGAAGATGTAAGACATTGTTTACAATATTGTGGGAGACCCCCTGGCAGCTCCTGTGAGAGTCTACCCACAGTCTAAGTATCTTCAATCAAGAATCTATATTTCTTTGTGATTTACTGTGGCTTCTGTAAAGCCTTAACATGTGCACACATGTCATGAGTGTTACCTGACCTCCGTCAATTGCTAGTCTTGTTATTCTGTTGACGTTCATGATCACACTTACTTGATCACTCCTTTTCACATTAATTTTAAAAGGGCCAGTGAAATCCAGTCATTGCTTTGCTTCTGGGAACCAGGTTTCCTGCTTACTCCCTGAAAATTCTCAACCCCCCAAGCATTCCTTCTTAGGAAAGTTTATATAGCCAAAGTAGATCAAGACCAAATATCAATAATCAAGTATATAAATCCTCATTTTGAATTAGCCTCTCTAGTACAGGCTGGTTGCCTTAAATTTGGAAAATTTCCAGAACCAAGAGATGTAGGCTTGTGTTTTTTGTTTTTGTTTTCGAGAACTTTTATTCTTCAGAGTAATAATTATCTAGGTTCCTTAATTAGAATTTCTCTTACAGAGTTTAAGGCTTAACCAATTTCACAAACTTCACTTTTTCCTAAGTGGACAACTCTTCTTCATATAAAGAAATGTGACTACAAAATTATACATTTACAATTTGTGCATCTTTGCTTTCCAGATGAAGCTATGATTTCATCTTGCCATGCCTACTTTCTTAAAGCCCCTCAACTACTATCAAAAGCATGAAATCATTCCTTACATCTTGATAGTTTTGTTTACATACTTCTTGGGGGACTTTCTGAACTATATATCTGTTCATCATTCAGAACCCTCATCATACATCTATCATTACTTGCTCTCTTATTACAAGACTATCCATCTGTAATTCTAACATTTCTCCCAATTTAATCTAAATAGGTCACCTATATTAGGAGAGATGAACATCAGTTTTGGATATCTCAGACATATTAGTTATGCAAATAAATCCTATTTTCCTTCTCCATCTTTAATAGAGTAATTCTATTAGGAGAGTGTTTTTCCAACATTTCTCATGTCAACAACCATAATATTGATATAGAGATATTAAAATGTTTGAAATTATAATACAATAATATTTTTATTAACCTAATATATATTAATATCTAGCTCTGTGTCTAAAAACTGACATAATTTTCAACACTGCATCTAAATTAGAGCTTAGTGAAAAGCAGTATGGACATACCTCAAAAAACAAAGAGTGGATCTGTCTTTTGACCCAGCAATTCCACTTCTGGGAATATATTCAAAGGAACACAAAACATAACTTGAAAGAACATGAGCACCCCTACATTCACTGCAGTGTTATTTACAATCACAAAGATAAGGAAATAGCCCAGTGTCCATCAGTAGATGAGTGGATAAAACAACTATGCAACATTTACACAATGGAATACTACTCGGCAATACAATTTTTTTACCCTTTGAGAAATTATGGATAGACATGGAAAACATTATGCTAAGTGAAATAAGCCAGTCAGTGAATGACAGATACCATATAATTTCACTTATATGTGGAATTGAATGAACCAACTGAATTAACAAGGAAAATGGGGACAGACACATAGATGGAGAGCAGGCTGACTGCTAGTTGGGGGTGGTTAGGGGGGTAGAAGGATTGAGCAGAAAAGAAAAAAACTCATGGACAAGGAACAACAGTGAGGTGATTGCTTGGTGAAGGGGCTATAAGGGTACTAAATGGTAATGGAAACAATGCAATAAAGACTTTAAAAATTAAAAAGAAAGTTAAAATGTAAAATTTTCCCATTCGAGTTCATGAATCCTTAAGTTTTTTCCTATATGCTGTGGTGTTCACATACTCTTGGGTAAGAAAATATGACCCAGGGGTCAGTCCTCTTCAGTCCCCACTTCTAGCCCAAGCTGTGATTCTACCGATGATATCTCTGCTGGTTTGTTCACTAGCTTCATCATCCTCCTGCAGTTTCCTTTAAAAATATTTTCCCCACTTAAGTTTTGCCACAATTCAGAAATAAGAAAGACAGAAATTAGAAATAATTTTAATCTTTTATACTGATAGGCTATGGAGTATAAAGATTAGTGTAAGAAACCATTGAGCCTCAAAATTTCCTTTCTAGAAACTGGAACAGCTCGCTTCATGGAAACTCTGAGTCCAGTAAGCAGACACAATTATCCAGGTCTCTGCTTCCTTTTATTTGAAATGAAAATTTACCAAATTCCTACAGTTAGCATTTTGATATGTTAAATGCATAAAATCACATTAAAATATAAATTAATAGCTGTTCCATCCACCAAATAATTCATTTTGTCTTGTAGAGAAAAGCAGGGGCTAGAACAACAAGACACAAAATATTTGGAAAATTTATTATTAGGAGAACCAGAACCATAGAGGAACAGTGATGAAGAGTAATTCATGAAAAAAAAATCACCAGGTATATTTAATTTATTTGCTTCCATAGTATCTTATTGAATTAAAAATATTTGAGGGGGAACAATGAACAAATTTAAGTGATTGCATTATACACACACACACACGCACACATATATATGTATGAATGATTGTGTGTGGGGAACAACAATGAATAAAAAATGGTTTTCTCAATTAATTCATGGTAATATTTGGAAAATATAGTAGTTACATGTGGGAAAGTTTTCTACTCACTGGCTGTATTGCCCAAGTAGGGATATTATTAGGTGTTCAGAGTTTATAGTAATTACTCAATCACTTTGTCCCCATTCCAGCATCACTGTCCCTCAGTTACTTCAGGAAATGTAAATCAAAGTGCACAGTGAGACTGAGCAAACCTTTGTAAACAGAGCTGAGTGTTTGATTTTTAATACATCTCCAAACATTTCTCATTTTCCCCTGTTACTTTCAATTGTCCTTAAATTTCTCACTCTCTTTCACTGTCTTCTTGTATTTTTTCTTATTCTGTGTTTTAACAAAGGATAAGATTGAGCACGACAACTTTAAATAATTCTGGACTTAGACTCATAAGGTGTCATTTTGATAATGGTTCAGTCTTCTTGGAATTGATTCATTTAAAAACTTTTAAGTAGTTTTACTTATTTGGAAGAATGATAAAATATATTCTGTGCTTAGACAGAAAATAATATTGTAAGTATTCTAAACAGTACAGTTTCTCTGCTACCTGTTAACGTGATTTATGAAATTACAGTCTTTCATTTCAACGTGACCTTCCTCACTGAGCCACAGTGCCTGTTGTTTGATACAATGAATGTTATTTTCTTTTGTAAGTAAATGGACACATCATTTAGAAATTATGGTGGTTGTGAGGAGCACAAACCTGATGGCTTCAATGCATAGTCATTTTTATCTTTACTACACAAGAAGCCTGGTGTTGAGTGATTACAGAAACTATTTCAGCAGCTAAAGAAAGCAGAACCAAGGTTTCTGAAGTTCTGTTTACATTTCTCCCGTGTCCTCGGTAGGATGCTGTAGATCCATTTATCATGTCTGAAGTGTAGTAGGAAGAAGGGCTGGCAAAACAAGGAAAGAAATGTTTTAATATTATTTTTAATAGGAAAAATCAATGCAATGTTTATATATAATAATGAATCAAGACTGCGTATACTTGTCTTTACATAAACACATATAAACCTGTAATTAATCAATTAGTTAATCAATTAGCTAACTAATTAATTAAGATATACACAAAGCCAAAAAAGTGTCTGGGGTCCATGAAAGTCATGATGCGGCCCTGTAGGCTTGCCTAGGATTAAAGAGTTTCCCAGATAGGAAATGTGATCATCTGAGGCAAACTGGAATGTTTGCTCACTCTTGAAATCTCCAGATACTGCAAGGAAACTTTTGGAAGTAATGTTTTAGTTGAAAGCCTCTAAAATTGAGGAATGCCAAGGAGAAGAGGGTAGAAATGGATGCTGATCAGGAAAATGGTACCTAACATAACACATGCCTCAACTATTACACACCCATCTTCTCAAAAAATATTTTTAGAGGATTTTATTTACATGCAAAATAAACAGTGCTTAAATTGTATAAATTACTGCCTATAGGTATATATCAGTTTCTAATTACTATGTAACAAATCACTAAAAACTTAGTTATTTTAAAAAAAGATTTATTCACTGTGTTCTGCAGGTCAGAATACAAACTGGGTTTGTTGGGTTTCATTCCTAGAAACTCTAGGGAGAATCTTTGATTGCACTTTTTCCAGCTTCTAGATGTCCCTATATTCCTTGGCTCATGGTCCCTTGTTCCATCTGAAAACCAAGCAATGTAACATCTTCCCTCTTCTATGACTTCCTCTCTGTCTTTCGGTCTGTCTCTCTGCCTGCCTGTCTCTCAGTCTCTCTCTCTCTGTCTCTCTGTGTCTTTCTCTCTCTCTCTCTCTGTCTGTCTCTCTGTCTGTCTGTCTCACTCTCTCTCTCACTCTCTCTGTCTCTCTCTCTCTCTCCAGGGTCCATTGTGATTACATTGAGCCCACCTGAAAATTCTGGGGTAACCTCCATCACACAATTGTTAACTTAATCGTATCTCCTCAGATTAGGATCCGGCTCTCTTTCAGCAGACATTATTCAGCCAACCACAAAGACCAATTAAGTATTCCTAGGTCATGTACAGATGAATACTGCCTAACAAAGCCAAAATCAAAGAAGGATCTCTAAGAAAGCAAAGCCAGGTGCTGTTAGATTGATTAACAAGAGTTTTACTTCAGTATCAAGGCATGGGTCCCCACTATTCTTGACCAGTATAATGTTATTTGACTTATGACTGCTGTATATGTCTCTCATAATCTTGTCTCCATTTTTACTTCTAACATCTCTGTCCTTCAGTCTGTGTGTTTTGTTCTATCATAAAGTTTATTAATTCCATTCTAATTAGTCTAATCTGAAGTTACTATTTTCTGATTATTGTTTAGAGCTTACTATACTCTTGTAAAAGCTATTAAATTATTTAGCTTAGTGATTATACATATTTATATGTGTGATCCATAAAACTATCATTTTGCTATCTGGAAATTGTACTTCCATTGTTTCTGATTTACTTTCTCATTGGTTGCCTTTTTTTTCTAACTTGCGTTTTTATTATTTTATCATCAGACATTGTACAAAATATTATAGAGACTAATTTGGAATATAATCATAATCTGTCTATTGATCTAATCACCCCTTTATTGATGAAGGAAGATGACCTGGACCCAGTCTCACATCCTTGTTGACTCGAATTGGATAAACAAACAAATTATATTCCTTGGAAAAAGTCATAAAGTCTAATAACCTCACCACCAAATACATTGTTCTGTCCAGAAATCTCCACTATCTAATGGAATTTAACTTAGTTTTTTTAGGGCTCTCAATTTACACATGTAATCCAGTTGCATGCATGTATATGATTCTAATAAAAATAAATGTTTAACCAAAATAAAGCCTATTTTTGTCTATTTTTAATGCTTAACACTATTATGCAAATAAAAAATGTGAGTTCTTCTAGGATTTTTCTACTTTTTTTTTGCTTATGTTCAATACATAATGTCAAGTTGAATATAATGTTCAGATAGGTAACACAGAAAAATGTTACAGACAATGACTTACCATTAATATTACTTGGACTCTTCCAAAAGGGCAAGAGTGTTACCTATAAATCTTCAAAGGGTATATCAAGTCATAACTTTTAGAAAGTCCTTTTGTGTGACTAAGATATTTCTTATAGTCTTTTCTTTTGTAAACTTGGCAGGAATCCCATTATCATAGCCTAGTGCAGTCAAAATCTTCATGTTGTCCACAGTTCCTCAGTTTTATTCCTTTGTATCTAAATCTGCAGAATCTTTATATAACATCTTTAGACACATTGCTAGGAAAATAAATACTCCACTCATGTATGTCATAATTTGAAAAATTTACTGAACACTTTGGAATGATCTCTCCAAATGGTAAATTTACCAAAGTATATTTTCATCTGCCCAACTTTCATTAAGGAATAAAACTAATTGGTAAATAAACTTTTTGTTATCTACAGGAGACATTTATTTAACCCTCATCTTTCCCCCTTTACATATAATACCTAATGTCTTTAGTTCTTACGTTGATTATAGTTTATTTGGCATAGTTATAAGTCCTATCTAAATTAAGTAATGAGTTTGCATTTCTCCCCATCCTTATTGAAGCCAAAGTATTATGAACTCCTAGTAGGGGTGGGGGGGGGGACTGTTATAACCAATAAGAGATAATTTCTTTTTCCAACAGCTTGAAGTCCCTAAATATGGCTAATAGGCAAGAAGTAAAAGCACTCTTAACAAGAAAAAAAACACACAACAAAATGTGTGAATTAGCCTGTATAAACAAGGCACTCGAGACCTCAACATTCATAACAATAGGAGAAAGCTAGATAACTTAACTGAACTTCAGTACACTGGACTATCCAGTTCAAACACCACTGACTGCTGAAAACAGCAACTCTTTTAAAAGCACACATGAAAATAAACTAGCATAGTCGGTAGATAATTTATTATAGCAAATTTCCTTGCTATTTCTCTCAAGTAGTTAAACTCTTTGAATTATGCATGCTTCTTTTTCTGCCCAGAATGTTTGTCCCCTTTTTGTCAATGTGTATAAATTTTAATTATCTCCCAAAACTCAGGTATATAGATCACAACATTACACAAGTCTCCCCTACTATTCCCACTGTATTTCTGGAGAAATGAGACCATTTTTTAATTACTGATTTATGTGTCTTTTTATTCTTCTCCATATCCTGGGTTTGTTTTATTTTGTTTGAATTATTCAATGTCTAGGAAGTTAATCTAAAGTATCATGCATATTTTATAAAAATTATAATAGATTTTCAAATATTTTTATAAATCATTTTCCATTGAAAATACATGCTTCTGTTTTTTAAACAAGAGCATTGTATACATTACTGTTAACTCTCATATTAGAAAGTAGTTTAGATAAAGGAACATGATGTTGCTGTTCTTAATAATTTTCATCAACAGTTTTTAGCACAGAGCAATTACAAAATATATGTCTTCTGAACTTCCCATATTGCTCAGCAAATTAGAAATTGATGAAACATTCAGTTGATAAAGCACTAACAGGTAGAATAATAGGTAGACAGAATTTAAACTTTCTCTGAAATTACTTGGTAGATATTAGGTCTAATATTTTAATTGAAGGAAAAGAACCAGGAACTTAATCTACGTTTTCTCTTCCCCCACCCCAACTATAAGGATGATGGAATTGATGCAAAGAGGTTTCGCTCTGGACTACCTGCTTGCTGGGTAGCTCTTTGGTACCGCCCTGTAGAGCTGTTGAGAAGGTCCTTGGATTAACAGTCACATTTGTTGAAACACAATTTACCTTGAAGTGAACAATAATAAACTAACCTTTCTTGAGTGAAATTTCAGAATGTCATTAATATACCTACAAAATTTGTTAAAATAGGCCCCAAGCTCAGACCATAATTTCTACAAAGTGTATTCAGTCTACATTTTAAGAGAATTTACCAAATCAAAAATTTTGGGCTTAAAAGCTGCTTTGGATAACATTGGAACTTTGTGAAGGAACATAATTTTGATTCTGAAGCAAATAAAATTCACTCTGTGTCAAATCTGCTGAGCAACCATAAATATTCCCAATAGCATTTATAATTAGTCATCTATTAATTACTTCCTTTTCACATAGTAATTCTGTAGAATATAAGAAAGAACTCCAGATAACCAGGTATGTCCTAAGGAAAATATTACATAAGACTCTGCATTGAAAAAGGTAGTTGTCTCTGGGAGCATGAGAGTAGAAAAATTATAAAGAATCTTAATAGTTAGAAAGCAGCATTGTTAAAATTTTGGGATAATTAAATAAGGTTTCTTGGTCTACTAAACTTCTGTTATTCAATTAAAATGCTAATAGGAAATCTCTTTGTTTCTTCATAATATTTTAAAATATTTTAAACGGTTAATATACGTTGAGGTATTACCTATGTTTGTCATGAAATTTGCATGATTTTCATCTATTTATTGGAAATTAGAGTTTATTTCCTGATTACAAAATTTAAAATGTTTGTCTAGAAAATTATTGCATATGTCTCTGTTTTATGTACTCCAGGTCTAATTTTATTACTAATTATTAAATTCAATTATATTTAATCAAACATTCTATTTAACTTGGAATGGAAAAGCTTTTGTTGTCATTACAAATGCATATACAAAACATAACTTGACTAGGTTTTATTGTAGATATTCCTATTTCTTTTTATTTGTAATATATCTGTTTGGTTTGATCTATATAATAACAATGGGAATAGTTATTTTATCACATCTAGCTCAGTGAACTGTGCTTGAATTTTCTCATCTATAAATGGTAGAGTTTAAAGGATTAAATTATAATATTTTAACACTTTAATTTGCATGAAGAAAATAAAGTTAGTGCTATTTGAAATTAACATCTTAAGAATATTATAATTTTTATATACACTTTTTATTTTTTAGGTTTGTGTAAAACCTTCTATTTAGGCCCAGTTTCATGGGAGGTCATAGGATTGAGAGTCTACTGGAAGTTAAACTTCTGGTTATTTCTACCCATCAGAATGTTGTTAGACACTCAAAGGTTGAAATGGTGTTAATTGTCCGTGTAATCTTTAGATGACAGCTAAAGTGAATTACTGTGTTACTGGTTCTGTACTATTACTTCTTTTTTCTTTTTTTTTAATTGTTCAATTACAGTTGTCCCCATTTTCCTCCCACTGCTCTCCCTCACCCTTCCCACCCCCACCTCCTACCCTCAATCCTACCCCACTTTGACTTTGTCCATGTGTCCTTTATATATGTTCCTTGACAACCCTCCCCCTTCTTTGTCCCATTATCCCCTCCCCTCACCCCTCTGGTCACTGTCAGCCTGTTCTTTATTTCCATGTCTTGGTTATATTTTGCTTGCTTGTTTGTTTTGTTGTTTAGGTTCCACTTACAGGTGACATCATGTGGTATTTGTCTTTCACTGCCTGGCTTATTTCACTTGGCATAATGTTCTCCAGTTCCATCCATACTGTCACAAAGGGTAGGAGCTTCTTTCTTTCTGCTGCATAGTATTCCACTGTGTAAATGTACCACAGTTTTTTGATCCACTCAGTTACTGATGGGCACTTAGGCTGTTTCCAGCACTTGGCTGTTGTTATATACACACTTTTCTAAGAGAGTAGTCCGATCACTTGACCAGACTACCACAGTAGTCATTCACATATTTTGCAATAAGCTCAGAAGCAGAAACCTGAAGAAAACTGCTCTAGAATTTCCTTGTCCTATTAAATTGTCTTCACATTTTAAATATACCAGTATCTTGAAGTACACTGAACAAATATTCAAAACATACAACCATTCTAATATTTTACTATCTTGAATTTTAATATTAATGACAGCTTGTGATCATCATAGTTGTGATACTCCCTGTGGTCATTATAGAACTTCCTGAAGAGCTAAGTACCTGTGGTTTTCACTAACACTTTTGTTTTGGAACCTGACCATTGAGGTTAAATGGGCTCAAAAGAACTGAATTCCATATTCTAAAGTTCATGCTTTATTGTTTAAAATTAATTTAATAATAATCATAACAAACATATTCTAGCTGTTTTTATAATAGGGAAAATATAACTCTAAAATTTTCTATAGTCCAGAATTATAAAATATTTATTTTCTATATCAGAAATTATATATTATAGAGACATTACTATCCTCTGGGATTACATATGATCAAATTACATAATATATCATCTCCTTTACTTAAGAATTTAAATTAATATTTCTAAAGGACTATATACTTTTTAGCTCCCAAAGATATATTTTTAAAAAGAAGCTAAAAAAATAGCCAAGTCATCCTTCTTGTATACTAGCCTTTTGTTTCTGACTAACAGCCACATTCTATTGAATAGCATACAGAACTCTTCAGAATCAACCCTTGTCTGTCTCTACAGGTTCATCTCTTGATATTCTCTTTCAAAATATTGTACATCAGAGCTATCAGATTAAAGCTATTCTCTTTTAAATAATATTTTCATTGCTATTTACCCCCCTGTATACCCTTTCCCATCCTCTACCCCCACAACCACTACACTGTTGTCCATACCCATGAGTCCTTTTTCCTTTTTGCTCAATCCTTCAACCCCCTAACCTCCTCCTCATTTCTCTCAGCACCTCAAGCAGTTGGCTGCCTCCTGTCAAATCCTTGCTTCCTGAAACTAGCACTAAGACAACAAGATGATAAGGTGAAGATGTACTTATTCGTACCCAGCTAAGGGAAATAACCAACTTGACAGATTCTTGGCAGAGTCTCATAAGATTAGGACAAAGTTAGAAAATTTATGAGGATTCGGAGTCTGGTGTAAGACAAGTCTTTAAAGTGAGGGCTTAATAAGTATTAGGTAAATATTATAAGATTCTAGCAAGTCACGAATTTTGAGGTGAGGGTTTGGAAGTCTCTTGAGAAATAAAGTTATTTGATTCTACCTATTGAAAAGTTGAACAGTCTGACATTTATTTAAATACATTTTATTTTCAACAGTTTCCTGAAAAATAGAAAAAGTTATTTGAAACATTTATCTTCCTAGGCAAAAGTTCCCGGTATTATTATCATATTTTCATCTTGAAAGCATTGAACTAGTAAAATCAAGTTAGTGAAGACAGCCAAATAGAAAATGAAAGTCAATGTAGCCAGTAAGCTGTATAGCCATGTGGTTGTAGGCCATTTCTGAGTCACACTTTATCTTTACATGTGTCTATCCCTCTTAGATTGTTCTCCATTTGGAAGTTTTGGGCACCTTCTTTCAATTTCTTTTTAATAATTTTCCTGTGGTCATCACTCCTGAGACATGAATTATCTAGTTTTTGTTACTATTGTCTTTACTGCTATTATTGATCTTCTAAAACAATGATAAGATTATATGGTATTTAAGAAAATGCAGTTTGCAATAAAATGATACATTTACTTACATTTAATTATTCTTTATAGTTGTAGTGCCTTTATTTTATCTTTTTGTTAAATTTATCATGGTTACATTGGTCAATAAAATTATACAGGTTTCAAGTGTACATTTTGATGATACATGACCTTCATATTGCATTATGTGCCCACCACCCAAAGTCAAATCATCTTCTTCAAGCCCCATGAAGGGATAACATAGATCACAGCAATATTCTATAACATTATTTTCTTCTTCCTGTTAATTTACTTAACACAGTACTACTTTAAACAACAACAACAACCACAGTGCCAGTCATTTTCCTCTTATTCATCATTACCACACTGGCCTTCTCCTCCATCCTATATCCATCTTTGTTCCAATCTCACCTCAGTTGCACCTATTATTTGCAGTTTCCGAATTTTGGAGATGTACTCTGGCATAGTAGACTTCCTTGTGCTCATGTGCTTGTAATGTCTGTGGGAAGGGAGCTGTTGAAGAATAAGGGAGTAAAAATAGATTTTTCTTTAGTGGGCAGAGAGAGTATACAACAAAGGAATAAACAATAGCTCTTTAAGATCTTAATTGTTAAGAGCTTACATGGTTTTTAAGACAAAAGAGTAGAACCACTAATGTGGGGCATTAAACCACAGTCTTTAAGGATCATATCTGGTTCTAATTAGGGTGGAAACACCTGGGTTTTAGTTCCCACTCAATTCTGATTTTATTTTTATATCTTCCATCCGATATTTATATTTCCTGGTTTTGAGCTCCAGAATTTATTAATTGTTTTCATTCCAAGCATTATTATATGTGAGAAATAGAAAAGGGAAATTAACAGTTTTGTCTGCCAAATTAACTGAAAGCGGCCATGGTCATTTATCTTAATTTCCCCCATTCAATCAGTCCCATCTTCATTTTCCCAAAAGTTGGCAGTTCCCTGCATAAATTCTATTTCAATAACAATGAACAAATCTTAATGTAAACAGAGCGACAATTATAAAAGTGCATTTATTAAATATTTTTTCAGAATACCAAGAAAATATTTTACCCAAGGTTCTATAACTTTTCTGTCATATGAGTGTACTGACTTAATCATGTTTATGAATGAATAAAGAAGACAAACACTGGATTCAGAGCTGAAAGAAATAACACACAGGCACTACCAACACTCTTTTCCATTCCTGTGGGAAATCAGCAGGCATCGTCGCCATGCTGGATAATACTTGAAGTGATTGGTATGTGTGAGTTTCACTTACATGGCTCTCATGGTAGAAGATAAAGCCTATCAACCCCTTGTTTGACATATATGAACTTGCATCTTGCACTATTTGAAACATCAAAAATGACATATAGACGATAAACATGAGATATAGTGGCCTCCCCAAATCCCTCTTCTGCTTCCAGAGGACCGTGGCGATGATCGACGTTTCAGTGGAATAAGGAATCAGGAGTAGGGTACCCAAACATGCCAGCTTGCCAAAGTCAGTCACAGATTACCAATGACAGTTTTAAGTCCTGGGAAATTCCATAGGTCAGACGTTCCATTATGGTTTATTATCCTAATCAGACCATAATAAATAGGGCCTGCCATGTAAGACAACGATCGGGCAATATAGTAAGCTATGAAGTTTAAGACTAATATCATGATTCTTACCCTGAAATTAATTTGAGCATTGGGACAGGCTTACTTCTAAGATGTTTCCAGAAGTTTCTACCCACAGAGCACATAAGCTGGATAATTCCCTCTGTTTGAGAACACAGCACATGATAATTTAAAAAAATTAAACTCAAAAGGTAAGTTGTTTAAAGTTTTAGAGAAATGAGATGGATTTTATGTATATTTTGGAATAGAAATTTCATTGGGTTGTTGAGTAGTAGACAGAACTTAATATATAGATTTTTTGAGGGTTTTTTTTTAAACAGCAAAGATCATTAATTTGGGGCAATGAAGAATCAGGTCATGTAATCCTATTAACTCACTATTTCATATTTGTGAAAATGTATAATATTATAGATTTTTACATAAGACTCAAAAGAAAAATTAATGTATCTTCTATTTCTTGTTCTGGGTAAATATTCATTTTAATATTAAAAGTTACTTTAAAGTGATATTTTATTAATGTTAAATTATAATAATAAACAAAATTCAGGCAGGCATATTTGCTATTGAATATTTAAGACATTATTTGAATATTGATTCAATAACCATATTGAATGAGAGATAATCTAGAGGGTACAGTTGTAAATGTTTAAATTGTGAGAAATTAAGAGAGAATATCCTCTGAAGTCACAAGGAGGAAAAACACTATTTTAGAAGCTTGTTTTTGAATTCTGAAGAACAAATGTATAACTTTGACATTATTTCTGTGACTGCCTTGGTGATATCCAGAGAGGTAAATGAGGCTTATGATCACAGGGCACGTTATGGGTAGAAATCAATACTAGGTGCCAGAGATGAAACAGTATTACTCAAGAAAACAAGAGAAGAATGAAAGAGATTGGGCTACATTTCTAATAGTGCAGTAGAGTAGAACAACAATCACAATAAAACAATATTTATAATCATGGCAAGCTATGGAACTCATAAGAATCACATGAGAAACAGGTTGACTTCTTATTGTCCTAAAAAAATTATTAAAGGACCACATGAAATGTTAACTTTCTGCTTGACACTGGACATACACCATATATATACAAAAGCAAAGGGACTCGTGGATGGAAGGCTATATTCAGCATATGGGAAAACAAAAAAAGAATATAAATGGTAGCCATTATATGACAGAATTAAAATGTCTGATTAGGTTTTTGGCTAAGAGGGAAACTTGGTAGATAACGCTTCACTTCCTTATATAATCAAAGAAAGATAATAACCATTTAAAAACAAAAATAACCAGAACTACCAGAAAACTGAACTGCGTGGAAGCCTGACAACCAAAGACTTAAAGAAGAAACAATCATCCAGACTGGTAGAAGGGGCGGAGACAGGCAGCCAGGGCAGAGGGAATGCATGGCAAGGCAGCAGCTGGAGGACCTAGAAGTCCCATAGTCGTGTGCAGAGAAGTCTGGAGGAATAACTGGGGAGTGAGACAGCCTTGGAAAACCAAGGTTCCAGTGTGGGGAAAGAAAACTCACAACCTCTAGCTGTAAAATTCTTTAAGGGTTGTGGCAAGGGGAGAAACTGCCAGGCTCAAAGGAGAGTCACTAGGAGGGGGCCATGGGATCCTAGAACATATACAAACCCAACCCAACCTTGGAATCAGCACTAGAAGGGCTCAACTTGCTTGTGGATAGCAGGGGAAGTGACTGAAAGCAGGGTGAGAGCTGAGCAAGCTTCATTGTTGCTTCTCAGACCCCTCCCCCACATACAGCACCACAACTCAGCAAAGTGGGTTGTCCTGCCTTGGTGAACACCTAAGGCTCTGCCTCTTGCAACATAACAGGTGCACTGAGACAAAGAAATATGGTCCAAATGAAAGAACAGATCAAAACTCCAGAAAAAGTACAACTAAGTGATGAAGAGATAGCCAACCTATCACATGCAGAGTTCAAAACATTGGTAATCAGGATGCTCACAGTAATGATCAAGTACAGATGCAAAATAAAGGAAGAAATGAAGGCTATGCAAAGTGAATTAAAGAAAAATAGACAGGGAACTGACAGTGAAGGGAAGGAAACCAAGACTCAAATCAATGATTTGGAGCAGAGGGAAGAAAAAACATTCAACTAGAAAGAATGAAGAAACAAGAATTCAAAAAAATGAGGAGAGGTTTAGGAACCTCCAGGACAACTTTAAATGTTCCAACACCACAATCATAAGGATGTCAGAAGGAGCAGAAGATGAGCAAGAAATTGAAAACTTATTTGAAAAAATAATGAAGAAGAACTTCCCCAATCTGTCAAAGGAAATGGACGTCCAGGAAATCCAGGAACCTCAGAGAGTCCCAAAGAAGTGGGATCCAAGGAAGCACACACCAAGGCACATCACAATTACATCACCTAAAATTAAAGATAAGGAGAGAATCTTAAAAACAGTAAGCAAAAAGGAAACAGTTACCTACAAAGGAGTCCCCATAAGACTATCAGTTGATTTCTCAAAAGAAACCTTACAGGCAAGAAGGGGCTGGGAAGAAGTATTCAAAATCATAAAAGGCAAGGGTGTACATCCAATATTACTCTATGCAGCAAAGCTTTCATTTAGAATGGAAGGGCAGATAAAGTGCTTCCCAGATAAGGTCAAGTTAAAGGAGTTTATCAGCACTTAGCCCTTATTGTGTGAAATGTTACAGTGATTTTTCTAAGAAAAAGAGGAAGATAAAAAATACGAACAGTAAAATGACAACAAACTCACAACTATCAACAACTGAACTTGAAAACAAACTAAGCAAACAACTAGACCAGCAACAGAATCACAGAAATGAACATCACATGGAGGGTTATCAGCAGAAGGGTAGGGGAAAGAATGGGGGAAAAGGTACAGGGAATAAGAAATATAAATGGTAAGTACAAAATAGGCATGGGAGGTTAATAATATGGAGAAATGGAAAAGCTAAAGAATTTATATGTATGACCCATGAACATGAACTAAGGCGGGGGGAGTGTTGGTGGAAGGGGTGGTGCAGGGCAGAGGAGAATAAAGGGGAGAAAAAATTGGGACAACTATAATAACATAATCAATAAAATATACTTTAAAAATATAACCTAATGAGATGCCTGCCCTTTTCTCTTTTTAAAATTCTTTTACTTATAACTGTAGCAAACGACTTAAAATCAAACATTTTGAAATTCTAATGTTCATGTACAGAATAGTTATCTTTTTAAAAAAGATAAATTATTGTGTATAATTATCAACTTCCAAAAGAGTTCTTACTCATAATCTGGCATCAGTTTTCATCAATCTGCAAACTCTTCCTGCAGACTACAAAGAAAATAAAAAGTTACAATATCTTACTGTTTATTCTATCCAAATGCTTCTGTGATGCATTGAAGCATTTGGTGAATATTCAATAAACTGAATTCTCTTATTTCCTTTCCCTTGTCTTCCTACAACAAAAGAATATAGAAAGTTTTCACAAAATACTGTTCTCTAATTAACCAGATTATCATTAACCTAGAAAATGAAAAAATGACAGTAAGAAATGAGAATTGAAGCAAAACAGAATATATATTTGCAAACTTGAGAGAAATAAAAAACAACTCTATTATGATTTGCATGAAGTTATCAAAGGCTACATAATGTGCATTAAGAAGAGTATTCACCCCTTTGTCATTGTGAATGTATGCTAGTAAAATCTATCTAAAACTTTTAATTCCTTAAGCATTCAAATTTCTTTATGCCTCTAAAGACAGAATAATTAGGAGTTCCTATTTAACCTTCAGATTAAGTAGTCTCATTTAGCCACACATATATTTAATAAATGTATCAAATACTCTCTATGGGGCATTATGCTGTGTAATGAGTATACATAAAGGTGAAGGGACAGTCTGTATTGAGGTCTGTCTGGAAAAAGTCCAGCCATTGTTAACATAAGGAGAATGGTTTGAGTGATATTGATATAACCTGGTAGCCAAGGAGAGTGGACTTGTGAATTCATGAACAATGATGACTTCATGGTATTAGTAAGTGGGGGTGGTAGATGCCATTGAGTGAGCATGGGTACTGTGTGACTGTCACATTCAAAATGACTGAAAGAGTAGAGCAACAAATCTGCATCACATTTTGTGTTAATCTTGAACATTCCTTAGAAACTAGTCAGATGACTCAGAAGGCCACAGCTATGGGCAAATGGTGATTAGCAGCTTCATCACAACAATGTGCCTGCTCATGCATCACATCTTGTGCAGAGGTCTTTTGTGAAACATCAAATCACCCAGGTGATTCAGCTCCCCTACAGCCCAGATTTGGCACCCTGTGACTTCTGGCTTTTCTCAAAACTAAAATCACCTTTAAAAGGGAAAACGATGAGACAGGAAAATACAACAGGGCAGCTGATGGTAATTGGGAGAACTGTGTGAGATCCCAAGGTGCCTATTTTGAAGGAAACTGAGGCATCATTGTCCTACATACAATGTTTCTTGTATCTTGTGTATTCTTCAATGCAAGTCTATTTTTCATAGTATTTTCGATGTGGATGGATACTTTCTGGACAGACTACACCCATATACAACACTGAGAGTTATCTTACTTTAATTGGAGGCTTTCTGTTTTAATAAATAATTAAAATTTTACTTTGATAATGTTAAGTTAAAAATGACAGGAAATTTTTGATATAATTTATAGAAATTAATATAGTAAATGAAAATTACAGTATAAATTGATTCTGTGATTGTTTGTGAATACATTTCATTAAGTGAATAATATTTTATTCCAGGGATGAGAACTAAACTTGGTGTCCATAATGTTTAAAGTATTGATTAAACTGATAACAATAAAATAAAATATTTTTGAACCCTGTGTTATAACTGTGCTATATATATACTTTCAATTTTGGAAATTCTTTTGGCTTAATTATATGTCTTTTCATTTATACTTATGTATGATTATCAAGAGAAGCAATCATAAGGGAGGGGAAAACAAAAAAATAAAATTAACATACAAGAGAAAGGGCATATTGGTTTTGCTTCTTCCATAGAGATTCATGCTAAATCCTACTTTAAAACTGAGCTTTTAATAATATGATTATTTTTTAGAGCCATGTTATTATGTATGCTTAAGTATTATGTGTCATGATGTTAGCAATTGCTTTCAAATTATTCACCAAAAAATAGTCTGTAAATATATGGAGATTAAGCAAATGTGGCAAAATGTAAAAGCTGGTAGACAAAAGTTAAAGGTATACAGGTATTCACTGTATTATTCTTTCAATTTGTCTATAGGTTGCAACATTTCAAATAAATAATATATAAAAATGGTATAAATAATGTTTCTGAAAGGTTTGTAAGTCTACCACAAGGAAGATCATCTTACAGTCATTTTAAACTGAATTATACAGTTTTTGATGCATGAATAAGCATGTACATAAATTTTAAAATAAATGATAAGGATTCCTATTACATAAGTGTATCTGTCTGGTTTCTTGCATTTGACCTACTTTTCATTATGCTCTCAGATATGCAACTATTGCTTCCTTTCAGGTCTCAGCAGTCATAGAATTTTAACCATTCAGAACATCTTCAACTTCACTTAAGGACATTTTATGTTTAAGTTGAATTGAGCAACCCTTTTAATACTATCACATTCAGTATATTTCTGTTTAATGGTATAAATCTGTTTTCGTTGGAGACTTCAAATAAGGAGATTTTCAGCATTCTGATGCAGAAGTAAAACCTGCTACATCCACCAAACACACAGAGAAGTCAGACAGAGTGTATAGGTAAAGTCGACAACATTAGCCATAGCACATTGGCATGGATGCAGGCAACATTTCATTTCTCTAGTTAACAAAATTGCAAATAAAATAATTTTTGAACAAGAAAGTAATTAAACTGGGCTTTGGGAACTAAATAGAAGAGAGAGGCCCTGCCCAGCCTAGCAGAGGACCAAGAGAATGCAGGGTTAGGGCTATGTAAAGCAAAAAGGAATCAGCCAGATCCATAAATATAGTGTTGACTTCCCTCTATCTGGGGGAAGGTTTTCACTAGTTTTTCTTTAAACAAGGAAGAATAAAAATTTGCATTATAATCTTTAAAAAGAAAGAAAGAAGGCTGATTTCCACATCATTCATTTCTGAAAACCATGACACCTATTTCCAATAAGGTAATTTCAGCTTTATTTAGCTTAATATACTTTAGTATTTTTGAGCATTTCACCCCAATTTATTTGTATGTGCATAATATATCAATATATTCACTACTATGGATATTTCTACTTAAATACAGGTTGGTTTATATATAGTTTTCTAAAAATTATTATGCTGTATGGTTGTCTTATTTTAGTTCAATGACTTTCTTAGCAATTATAATTATATTAGTCAGAATTTGTGATATTATTTGTGAGCATAGATAGACATCTTATCAGTCAACATGCACAACAGGTTTCATTGAACTCAACTGGTTTCAGTTCAGACCCTGAATGGTGTCTACTCTCAGTTTGACCTTGTTTGTGTAAGGGCAGATCCTTTGATGTTCATTCTCTGTAGACATTAACTCTCAAGTGTTTTGCTAAAGGGCACTTACCCAGTTTCAGGGGCTGCAAAGGATTCCCAAGTGGAACTGACACATTGTTTTAAACAGTCCTTGCTTTCAGGCTCACTTTATGCAGTTCTTTCATGGTCATGTGGACCCTAGATTTACTGAGTTTCCAGAGTTCCTCTAACAGTTACTTCTTCCCACTTTTCATGACAGAGTTCAGCTTTGTCTGCTCTGATAAACTTTTTAACATTTGTCTATCACTTTTCCATCCTCAGGATTTTGTTGACACTTTTTTTTCTGATTTCTTTGACAGTATACATCTGTACATATTGTCTCTTTTACCTCATTTTACTGGAGTTCAGAAGGAGCAGAAGAGCACATGTGTGTCTAAAAGGTGTTTGGGTTTTTTGTCTGTTTTGTTTTAGTTGTGGTAAGAACACTTGACATGAGATCTACACTCTTAAATTTTTAAGAGCATATTACAGTTTTGAAAACTATAGAAATAAAGCTGTGCAGAGATCTCCACAATGTATTCATCTCATATAACGGAAACTTTTTACCTATTGAACGGCGACCCCATTTTCTCCTCTGTTCAGCCCCTGACAACCATCCTCTACTCTCTGTTTCTAGGAGTTTAACTAGTTTAGTGGAATCATGCAGTGTTTATCATTCTATGAAGGACTTGTTTCAATAAGCACAGTGTCCTCAAGTTCATTCGCTTGCCCCATAGGGCAGAATTTCCTTCTTTTTAAAGGCTAAATATTATTCCATTGCTTGTAAATGCCATTTTTTAAAATCTATTCATCCATTGATAGACATTTAGTTGATTCCACGTCTTAGCCACTGTGAGTAATGCTCTAATCAACACAGGAGCACAGATATACTTCAAGAGCATGATTTCAATTATGTGGGATCATGCCCAGAAGAAGGGTTGCTGGACGATATGGTAGTTTTATTTTTATTTTTTTTATTTCTGATAAAATTCCATACTGCATTTTTTCCAAAACTGTTACACAATTTTACATCTTCTCTACCATTTTACAAGGTCCAAATTTCTTCACATCTTCACCAACACTTCTCTCTCACTCTCTCTCTCTCTCTCTGTCTTTCTCTCTTTAATATAATAGCCATTTTAGCAGGCGTGAGTTGAATCTCAATGTTGTTTTGTTTTGTGTTTCCCCAAATGATTATGATAGCAAGCATCTTTTCAGGTACCTTTTAGCTATTTGCATATCTTCTTTGGGGAAATGTTTGAGTCCTTCATCTGTTTTTCGATCTAGTTATTTTTGGATTTTTTTTCTGTTGAGCTTTAGGAGTTCCTTTTATATTTTGTATATTAACCCCTTATTGTAAACGAAAGCAGGCCCAGTTGCCTGCTGCTACAAAAGTCAATACTTGAGAGGCAGGTTCTGATATAAAGGAAAATGGTTCATTTGCAGATTCTGGCCATTTGGAAGATGGGGGGCTCACAGATCAAAGCCCATCTTCTGAAAGATAAGGGACTTCTGTTACAAAGCCCATCTTCATCTTTCATTAAGGGCAGAGCTTTGTGATAAGGAGGGAGAGGGGAACCAAACAAAGAGATCAAGGAAGGGTGTGAAAGGTTCTCTACGTGCAGACAAACACAGTTCATTCCGATAAGGCAAGTGATGGTTCGGTGTGCATCATCTGTTTAGTCATCCCAGCTTCACACCATCAATCTGGCACCATGGAAGGTCAGTGAGCTGGAGCTGGGATGCTTGAAGATTGGGGAAGTTAGTTCCTAGGATTCTTCTACAAATATACTGTTTATCTGTAAGTTACATTATCAGAGTCAGTAGCTGCCAAACAATGTCAAAAGAATGGTGGATGGGTTACAATTTCCTACTGTTAGAATTTTCCACTGTTACATTATCAGATATATATTATTTGCAAATATTTTCTGGTTTTGTGTAGGTTGCCTTTCATTCTGTCCCTTAATTCCTTTGCTGTACAGAAGCTTTTTAGTTTGACCACACCTGTTTTTGCTCTTGCTGTGCTTTTGAGGTCACATACTAAAAAAAAATTGCTTAGTTCAATGTCATAAACCTTGCCCCTGTTTTCTTCTAGGAGTTTCATGTTTTATTTCTTAATTTTATTTTATTTTTATTGATGACAGAGAGGGGAGATAGAAAAACATTAATTTATTGTTCTTATCGGGGCAACACTCTTACAAACCAAACTACCTGGCCAGGGCTTATTTCTTACATTTAAATCTTTATTTCAATTTTAGTTGTTCTGTGTATTGTGTAAAATAAGGTTTTTTTCTTCTGCATGTGTATATCCAATTTTTACAATATTATTTATTGGAGATACTATTATTTCCCCACTTACAATAACATCAAAAAGAATTGAGAAATAATTTAACCAAGAAGGTAAACAATTTTACACTCAAAACTACATAAAATTGATGAAAAAATGAAGTAAGACAAAATTGGAAGACATCTCATGTTCATTTATTGGAAGAATTAATATTGCTAAAATGTCCATACCACCAAAAGTTATTTATAGATTCCATGCAATTTTATCAATATTCTAATGGCATTTTTTTTACAGAAATGGAAAACACAATTCTAATATTTTTCTTAAACCACAGAAGTCCAAAAATAGCCAAAGCAACATTAAGAAAGAAGGACAAAGCAGGAGGTATCATTTTCCTGATTTTAACTTATACTACAAAGCTACACTATAACAGATTAGTGTTGGTGGAGGAAAAATACTTTATGTCATTCAAGGTAAACTGCTCTTCACTAGAGAATGTCTTTGTGTTTAGGTACAATTCTGTGTCTATTTTCAGAAAGAATCTGACAGTTAAACTTTTATAATAAGGAAAAGCTAGGAGACAAATCACCCAAAGCTGTAGGAAGCTGCAACAATAGACTAAAGCTTTGCAATAGTTCAAATTAAGACAATTCAACTTCCCAGTATCCCATTCATCAGGACCAAATGTTTTAGCAGAACTTTTTGGCCACACAAATAGACTTACAAGTCCAGTGATTTTTAATTTTTTTTCATTTAATAGGAAATAGAAAAAAACATTATTCAATTTAGTACTTAGTGTTAGAAAAAGACAATAGTGTATAATTTCATAGGTAGCATCTAAGAAAACAAAACTAATAGAAACAGACAGAATTGTTGATTACCAAGGATAATAAGGTTAGGAAAATGGGTACTGTTGACCAAAGGGTACACAATTCCAGTTATAAGTTCTGAGCATCTAATGTATAGCATTGTAACTGTAGTTAAAAACACTGTGTTGTATATTTATAACTTGTTAAGAGATAATATCTTAAAAGTTCTCACCACATACTAAAAAAAATGCACGTATGTGAGGTTATGTGCTAACAAACCTCCTGGTGGCAATCATGTTGCAATATATACATATACCAGTCATCGCATTGGATATCTGAAACTCACATGCGCTTGTCAATTATAGCTTAATACAGCTGGGAAACAAACAGTGTCATTGGGCACATTGTAATTTTATTTAAATATATTTTAATATGAATCTAGTGATAGGAAAAAAAATGATTAGAATGATTTAAATATATAAAAAGATAATCATCTTAACCCTAATTAAATACTAGCTTCCTTCTCATGGTGTAATTTACACTGTGTAAATTATATGACTTTAATCAAGTGACTTGTTTGCTCTTTAAAAAAGTCTGTCATACATTTTATTTGTTCACATGATCTCTCTTCTAATCATATAACTTCAAGCTCAGTCATACAGATAGTAATTTTAAGTCAGGGAAACTACAGTATGGGGATACTGTAAGAGCTCATTTATTTCTTATTTCTTTTTGTTTTTTTTTTTTTTCAGTTGAAATATATTTAGCGTGAAACATTGTGAAAATGTAAGGTATGTGACATGTTAACTTAATACATTTATATGTTGTAATATTGCCATTGAAGTGATCATTAGCATCCCTATCATGTTGCATAATGATCCTTTGTTTTCAGTGGCTGGAGTCATTAGGTACCAGTCTCTTTACAAGTTTGATGATTGTATACAATACTGCTGTCTAATGTTGACTAGACTGTGCACTGGATCTCTGGGGCTTATTTACTACTCATTGCAACCTAGTGCCCTTAAACATCTGTCCTATTACCCTACACAGCATCCCTTGGTAACCAACACTTACCTTTTGTTTTGATGAGTTTGGCTGTTTTAGATTCACATATAAGTCACACAGTTGTCACACAGTTGCCTTTCCCTGTCTGACCTATCTCTCTTAACATGATATGCTCAAGCGACATCCATTTGGGATTTTTTTGTATTTCATATAATCTTTAATGTATTTTTATATTACCAATTAGGCCCCTTATAGCCCCTGCCATTAGTAATCACCACACTGTTGTCCATGTCTATGAGTCCTTTTCCCTTTTTGGTCAGTTCCTCCACCTTCTACCCTCACCTCACACTAGCTGTTATCTGCTCTCCACCTGTGAGTCTGTCCACATTTTTTTGTTAGTTCGGTTTGTTCTTAGATTCCACATATGAATGAAATTATATGGTATTTGTCTGTCTCTGACTGGCTTATTTCACTTAGCATAAGATTCTCCAGGTCCATCCATGCTGTCACAAAAGTTAAAATGTTCTTTTTTTAAGGATCATGTAGTATTCCATTGTGTAAATGTCCCATAGTTGTTTTATCCACTCATCTACCAAGTGTTTGAGCACTTGGGCAGCTTCCATATCCTGGCAGTTGTAAATAACTCTGCAATGAACACAGGGGTGCTTATGTGTTTTCAGGCTAGTGTTTTGGGTTCCTTCAGATATCTTCCCAAAAGTGAGATTGTTGGGTCAAAAGGCAATTCCACTTTTAATTGTTTGAGGTATCTCCATACTGCTTTCCACAGTGGCTGTACCGCTTTGTATTCCCACCAACAGTGCAAAAGGATTCCCCTTTCTCCACATCCTCACCAGTACCTATTGTTTGTTGATTTATTGATGATAGCCATTTTGACAGGTGTGAGATGGTATCTCATTGTGGTTTTCATTTGCATTTCTCTGATGATTAGTGATATTGAGCATCTTTTCATATGGCTATCAGCCATCTGAACGTCCTCTGTGGAGCAGTGTCTATTCAGGTCCTTTCCTCATTTTTTTAATTGACTTTTTTTGGTGTTGAGTTTTGTAAGTACTTTGTAAATTTTGGATATTAACTCCTTATCAGATTTATTGGCGAATGTGTTCTCCCATTCTGTGGGTTGTCTTTTCATTTTGTTGATGATTTCCTTTGCTGTGCAAAAACTTTTTAGTTTAATGTAGTTTCATTTTTTTATTTTTTTCTTCTGTTTCCATTGCCTGCATAGAAATATCTGATAAAATATTGCTGCAAGCAATGTCTGAGATTTTGCAGCTTATGTTTTCTTCTAGGATTTTATGGTTTAGGGTCTAACATTTAAGTCTTTGATCCATTTTGAATTTCTTCTTGTGTGTGGTGTAAGAAGGTGGTCTAGTTTCAATTTTGTGCACACATCTGTCCAATCTTTCCAAAACCATTTATTGAAATAAACTATCTTTAGCTCATTGTATGTGCTTGCTTCCTTTGTTGAATATTAATTGACTATAAAGTGTGGGTTTATTTCTGAACTCTCTATTGTGCTCCATTGATCTATGTGTCTGTTTTTATGCTTGTATCATGCTGTTTTGATTACTATGCCCTTATAGTATACTTTGATATTATGTAGGGTGATTCCTCCAAGTTGTTCTGCTTTCTTAGGATCGCTGTTGCTATGAGGGGCCTTTTGTGGCTCCCAATACAAAGGTCAATACCTTGCTATATAACAGTAGTAAACAGTGGATTTTGAAATTAAAAACATAACCATGTACATTAGCAACCAAATTTTAAAAAAAAATTAATTACAAATCTAGTAAAATATATACAAAATTTATATTAGGAAAACTACAAAACTCTGATAAAAATGAAAAACTAACTAAATAGAGGGATATTCAATATTCCCATATCATATTCAATATGATAGGAAGACAGGGTTGTCAAGATGTCCCTTCTTCCCAACTTGGTCTGTAGACTCAGTGAAATTGCAATCCTAGCAAGTTATTTTGTGAGTATACAAAACTGATTTTAAGTTTTATGTGGAAATACAAAAGACACAGAATAGCCAACACAATACTGAGGAAGACCAACATTTGAAACTGACACTATTAATCTACCAGACTTAATAACTACAACATTTGAAACTGACACTATTAATCTACCAGACTTTAAAACTACAATAATCAAGACAGTATGGTATTAGTGAAAAAATAGAGAAATATATAAATCAGTCTATGGCCATAGCACCCTGAACATGCCTGATCTCATCTGATCTCAGAAGCTAAGCAAGATCAGGCCTGGTTAGTACTGTGATGGGAGAAATATATAAATTAAACAGAATAGAAAGTCCAGTAATAGACTCACACAAATATGTTCAACTGATCTTTGACTAGGAAGCAAGTTCAATACAATAAAGAAGGATTTTTTTAAATCAATGCTGATAGAACAACTGGATATTCACATGTTAAAAAAAAAAATCTAGTTACAGACCTTACACCCTTTAAAAACACTAAAATGGACTATAAACTAATTATAAATAGAAAAATTATAAATATCCAGAAGCTAACAAGGAAAAATTCTAGATGAGTTTGGTGATGACTTTTTAGATACTATACCAAAAGCACAGCTCATGAAATAAAGAAGTAGATAAGTTCTACTTCGTTAAAGTTAAACCTTGTTCTCTGCAAAAGACAATTTCAAGACAATGAGAAGTGATTCCATAAGTTGGGAGAATGTGCTTGCAAAAGATATATCTGATAATGAATCATTATCCAAAATATACAAAAAAATCTTAAAACTCAACAATAAGAAACTGAACAATCTAGTTTAAAAATAAACAAAGATCTAAATAAAAACCTCACAAATATGATGTGCAAGTAGAAAATTACCATATTTAAAAAGACCAAAATCACCTATTATTAGAGCTATTTGAAACAACAATTTGATGCCACTGTATACTTATTAGAATATTGAAAATCTAAAACAATGACACCACCCAATGCTCGTGATGGAGCAATAAGAGCAATAGGAGCTCTTTTTCATTGCTGATAGGGATACAAAACTGATTCAGACACTTTGGAAAGAGGTTTGGCAGTTACGGAACTAAATAAATTCTTACCATACCACACAGCAATCTCTCCCAAGGTTTTTACTCAAAGTAGTTATACACTTATATTATATTTATATAAAACCTGCACACAGATGTTTACAGCAGCTTTATTCATAGTTTTCAAAATTAGAAAATTAGATATATGTAAACACCTATACAGTAAAATATTACTTAGCACTATAAATAAATGAGTTACCAAGCCATACAAAGAATAGGACAAATCTTAAATGCATATTACTAAGTAAAATAAGTCAGTCTGAAAAGACCCGATACTGTATGATTCCAACAGTATGAAATCCTGGAAAGCCAAACCTATGGAGACAGTAAAACTATCAGTGATTGTCAGTGGGGAGCAAAGAAGGAGGGATGAATAGGTGTAACAGTGAATATTTTTAAAGCAGTAAAAATACTCTGAATGATAGTATAATGTTGGATGCATGTCATTATACAATTGTCACAACCCAGAAACTATAACATCAAGAGTGCACCCCAATGAAAACAAGGACTTTCATTAATAATGGTGTGTCAACACAGGTTCATTAATTATAACGAATATATGCCTCTGATATGACATATTGATAATGAGAGATATCGAAGTGCCTAAGCAGGGGTATGTACTACATGGAATATTCTGTACTTTCTACTCATTTGCTGTGGAACCAAAACCATTCTAAAAATAAAGTCTATTTAAGAGTGAAGGTATTATTAAAATATAATTAAAACATGTAATTATTTATGTATGTGTAATATAATTAATGTCAAATTAATTTAATGGCAAAGAATTATTAGCAGTAATGCTGAGTGAAACCTAATTATTATACAAATATGTTTCCTATACTTTATGCTTATACTTTTGAACAAAGTGGAAGGTTAAAAGGCTCTGATATGTTTTCTTTTTAAAAATTCTACATAATAGCTGCTCTTCTAACCTTTTCCAGATTAAGTAAGTCAAACCTGAGAGTTGCCTAATATCCAAGTAAATTAGATATTGATCCATATGGAAAGTTCCTTTCTGTCCTTACCCTAGAGACCACAGTGTTCCCAGAGAGATGATCAAGTTCTCTTTTCAAGGAAGTAATCTCAGAATATTTGATTGCTCTGCATTGTAAACATGCCACTTGAAAACAGATGACTTTGTAGATCACCTTTCTTTAAATAAATGAATATCGTTCAGATTGTGAAGTCAACAAGCTAAAGAGATATAGATATTAAATTACCCTAGATATATTTTTACAATTTTAATTTACTTTTCTCAAAACCAAGTGAGGGAAAGGTAATATGTTGAATGGCAATAATTTAAAAAATATTATCAACTTGTTAAATATATTTAGAATTTTATTTTCAGAATTAGAACATTATTCTTTTTAATGTTTTGTGTTCAAGAAGTGGAAACTTCACACAGTTGGGGAATGTGTCATATTAGCACTTATTACAGTGTTTTCTGAACTTTATGTAAATTCTCACCCATTTAATCAAGTTGTTAATACAGTAAAAGTCTATAATTAAAGAAAGGCCAAAAATATATAAATCTTCACCCCACATATTTACTGGTGTTACTGCCTATATGCTTGTTCAGAAAAATGATGCCTCTTCACCCACCAACTTGCTGTAAAAGATCAGCCTAGGCAAGAGTGTTTGGGGAAAAATATGTGCTTCCTAGACAGGCATAAAAGGCACGCATTATATCAACATATAAATCATTTCAGGTACAAATATCAGCCTTAAGATTTAACTATAAAGCAAAGGCTATGTACTTGGTTTAGCTACTAAACCAGAAGATGCTCTGTTTAGTCTGCAACAGCCTACTTTGGTATGGGAACTCTTATTTATCTTGAAAATCCACACAACAGCAGCCTGGACAATAAGATAAATGAATTAAACTTACTGTCCATGTGGAATCTAAATAGATTTACCCAGCTTTTTTTCATATTAGCCTTTCAGAGACAAACAATGATTTATAAAATGTATGGGAGAAAAATTAAATGATCATGTGTATAATAGACCTCAGGACAGGTGAAAGTTATAAGTTGGACAATTATCTAAGAGACCAGTTTAATCTTGGCACTGACAAGTGCCTGAAATATCTTCATTCTACTTAGAAGATGCAATGTGCTGCACTAAATTCTCTAGTAGTTAAGAAAACAGGAACCCAAGGTAAAACAAACCAGGACAAACAAACAAATAAACAAACAAAAACATGATTTGAATCCTTTCTCCACCTTTATGAACCATGGAAAAGTAATTTAATTTGAGTCTCCTAGAAGTTTTTGTTTCTTAGTCTAATTGTTTTCATCTGTAAAACGGTTGTAATGTTACCTAAGAATCTCATAAGGGTATCACATAAGCACATAGTAAATATAGTAAATCTTAAACAAGATATTCCTTGTGACCTATCTAGCACAGTGACTGACAAATAGTAATTGCTTAATAAATATTTATTTATTTGGAATACAATTCCTCACTTGAAATGCATTGCAAGAAGTTGTTTAGAAGAGCTTTGTATACAACAATATAGAATCAGATGAAACTTGAATGATCATGGGGCAACAGAAACCAAAATAAAAATTGCAGTGTTAATTACCTATATCCTTGAGACTCCCAGTGTGAGACAAATAATAAACTCAGATGAATTTCAAACACAACTTCCAGCAAGACTACATCTACCAGCCTGATTTCACTTAAAGTCCATTATGTTGAATACAAAAAAATAGAATTTGAAGTACTCCAGGCTGAAACATTTCATATTTACTCACCTATTTAAGTTCTAATTTCTTTTCATCATCTATGATAGAAAATTAATGTTAAATCATAGATATGTATGTTAAATGTTAGTTACCTATATCAGTGAGGAGTGATATGAAGATTTTCTTTTTATATGCAATTCTACTGAACTCTGAAGATTCACCTTTGAGTCTCTCTCTTTTTTAAATATTTAAGAGAACATTTAAAATGTATTTCCCTTTAAATATTTTTTTTTGTATATCATTGTACAGTTTCTCCTAAAGTAGTCTGCCTCATTTATTCTAATGACTAAAGTCTTTAACTGGCCCTTCACTAAGTCAGGAGTTCCTTTCAGCTCTGAAGCTTCACTTTCTAAAGTGGTATGGACTCAATCAGCACTTCAGTTGCTAAATTTCAAGAGATTAAGTCTTACTGTAAAGCATCTCCAGTGTTGTTGTTCTAAGCACTTAATTATCTAACACTATTTTTGCCCAGAAATTATTCATTGGCTTTCTACTATGAACTGCCCTTTAATTCAAAAGTTAAAAAAAAAATGTTATGAATATTTTGGGCTCAGTTCATTTCCACACAGGTGCTACAAATCATGTTGAGAAAAAGATATGAAAGGACTGGATCTTTTAATCTCTTTATTCACTAAAGATTTTTCAAAAACTTTTTAATACATGGAATATTAAGGTTTTTTAGTAAAATCATGACTTCCATGCAAATATAAAATGAACACAAGGATTTTAACTCATTAATAAATGGGTGAACCAAAACAAAAAAATTGAGAAGCATTTCCTATGAGAATCCTAAGATCAGATGCATGTAAGAAATCTGTAATAGTGTCAACAATTTTTAAAAAACCCTAAATCCAAAATGTTAAGATAAATTTATTAGTAAATACCTTCTTATGTGTGATGTGGTTTGTATCTTCATCTGAAAAATGTATTTGCATAACTGTAGACAATCATGTCATTTGTGTAACCAGCAGTTTGGTGTAATTTGAAGAGATAGAAAAAAGCTGAAACACAAAATGAGAGCTCTGGAAGGCAATAAGAAAGCATGCACTGAGCAACACATAGAATTCAATTCCACTGTTTTTCATGATGTACCATAAAATGACTGGGAAACAGGGTAATGTGGAAAAAGTTAAAGGAGAATGACTGCATTGGATTTTTACCAGTATTCATAGGATACACAGAGGCAAAGAAAGGGAAAATGCAATGAACACTGACTGCCCACAACATATAGGTCCTTATTAATCTGTTTGAATATAATATTGTATTTATATTTCCTAAAATACATTTTTCTTTAGCTATTTTTTGAGGTTGACTGTACCACCCCTCCCCCAAAAGCATATTATGTCGAAGTTCTTACTCCTTCTACCTGTGAATGCAATCTTACTTGGAAATAAGTGTTGGGAACCACCCTGACTGGTGTCAGAAGCTGTAACCCCTGCCTAGGCTAAGGCTGAGGGAACGGCCTTTGAACTGTAAGCCAGCAAGGACACAAGCTTATCTCCCTGCCAGGAGCGCTGCTTCTGCTCCTTTTACTTCACCGTGCTTGGACCCCAGTGCTTGGTCAGTTAGCCAGTGAAGGGTAAGATTTCCCAAGGCGAGAACGACTTAAAACATGCACTATCTCATGGGAGGACCCCAAGGAAGGTCTTTCAGGGCCAAGGCAAAAGGGGGTGATGGACCCTCACCCCTCGGCTTTGACAAAGTGTGAGTGCTCATAGTCTGCGAGAGAATCTCCTTATCTCTTGGCTGCTTTAGTTCCCTTGCTCCACCTAAGCCTGAAACAATGACAGGGTGGTGCAGCCCTGTGCTGAAAAGGGCAGGTTCCCCAGGTGATCAGGCCTAAGAAAGAATATGTAAAATCCTATGAAACCTGCTTTGTTTAGAATGCTCTCCGTTGAATGAGAAGGGTCCAAGGAGGAAGTAAGTTTGTTCCTCAAAGTTTTACAGCTCTTTGATCCTGTCTCAAAATAGGCCCTCAGACTTCCTTGTTGTCTATTGTTTAATCCTTACCTCCTGGCAATGAGTAATGAGCTTTACCTGAATTCTTTTGCAAATGAAACCAATAAAATCTGCTGGGACAGGAGAATGGCACGCTCTCTCCTAGGGGCTCTGTCCCCTAGGGAGGGTGGCCTGGTACACTCCCCACGAGAGAGAGTGGCCGAATTCTGTCCCTACTTCCCCTCAGAATTTGGTTGTTTCTGTGTATGTTTTTCTCTTGGGTCGTCGAGCAATCCGCAGCGTTCCGAAGTCACTGCCGGTCGGTGATCGTGTCAAATAAGGTCTTTTCCGATTTACTTAAGATGTGAATTATGAGGTCATACAGAGTCAGGTGAGCCCTTAGTAATATGATCTGACTGGTGTTCTTAGAGGAAGAGAAAAAGAGACAGACACAATCCACAGTGGCAGAAGCAGAGACAGGAATGATGTATGTATGAACCAAGGAACTCTGAGGAATGTCAATGACAGTGGAAGCAAAGAGAAGGGCATAGATCAGATTACCCTCTAGAGCTTTGAAAAATGCATGACTCTGCCTGCACCTTAATGTTAGACTTCTAACCTATTTATTGATTTATTAGTAAATCAATAAATCCCCATTGATTTAAGTCACTTAGCTTGTGGTAATATGTTACAGCTGCCCTAAGAAACTTATACAGTAATTTTATAACAATTTTATATTTTAATATAATAGTAACAAAAAGGATTAAAAATTGGCAAGCATCGCACAGATTCAAGTAACAGAGTGAAAACCTTTTGCAGGTACATTGACACAAATACAGCTTTTTATTCACTGTGCCCTAGAACATTTTTGTTTGATAAATGTTTTGAGTCATATCACTTATTCGAATTTTTATTAAAATTTAAAATCAGTTTTTAAATTTATTTCTAAATCATAATTATTAATAAAAATCCCTGTAACTGGTGATACCTAATATAAATAAAACAGGTAATAATTGTATTGCATCTTAGCTAATAATTATTGTATTTTTCTCTCTTTGTGTAACATTAAACACTCTACTTAAAATGGGTTAAGAACATATGCTTCCAAATATAATTTGAAAACAACAAAAAAAAGGCAGGTAAAAAAAAAGTTCTGGAATTATAAAGGACATATCTCTGTTTTATTTACTTTGCTGCCTTTTATAATATGCTAATAATTCATCAGAGAAGCCAAGGGAATTATACATTAATACCAAGAAAATGAGATGATATTTGATATAAAGTCTAATTTCATTTAGGTATTTGCTGTGGTGCTAGGTTCTCAATTTTAGTTCTGTGAGCTTTGGTTGTATACACCACACAGGAAAATTTCGATTTCTGGTTTGTGGTAAATATGGTTATAAAAGTGATGACAACAGAACACAAGTCTATTAAACTACACAAAATTCACCAAACATTTTGCTATAATTGACATATTTTGGTATATTTCTTTACCTGGTTGACATCACCATACACACATGCACACACACATACACACAAATTTTGTGCTTTGCTTTTTTTTTACATATCATTATACTGTTATGTAATTTAAATTATATAATTAGGAAATTCACAAATGTTTTTGTGGAAGAGGGTATAAGGGGGATAAATGATAATAGAAAAATAATAAAAAAGAAACTATAAAAATATATAAAAGCATGTTATTTTAGTTTGATATCTATTGACTTCATGGTAATTTTATTTTAGTGAGAAATCTTGTAATAACCAGTGCTTTACATGTAGTAACATGTTTATTAGGTGATACAATTTTAAAAACATGTTTAATAGTCATACATATGAAAAATTCTTTGAAAATAAATGACTAGACTTATTTTATATTTTCTTAAAGACAGTGAAAGAAAAATGCTCTCTCTTCTTACCACCTTGGTCTTACGTGGTTATCTCAACAGATACACAGTGAATTAGTAAGAATTTCATTACCTATGCCAAGGCTACAACTAAAAAGTCATGTTTGTTTTTCCATTGAACTATTTGGTTTTGTTCTTGTAGATGTTAGTGATGGAGTCAATATAACTAGTCTGTTTTCTTCAGTAGTTTCTTATATGTCATAAGGCATTGTTTATGAGTAAATATGACCTCTGTCACTACTGTGCAAACACTATGGGAAAGTGAGTTAATTTTTAAAACTGTCAGAAAGATGTTCAAATATACACATCACCCCTTCAATTTTACAGCATATTTTTTTTTAATTTCTACCAATAGAACCAAGAAAGAAAAGGTAGATGTTTCAGCACAGTACAATATATTATTATGTACTTTTTTTACAGAAATAATTTAAAACATATCTAGGTGACAGTGAATTCAAAGAACTATAAAAATATTAATAAAGTGACTGCATATAAACATAAAACTTATTCAGTTGTATTACTGATTGTTCACTTATTCATAAGAGAGTAGGACATGGAGAGAGCAAAATACTCTTCTTTTCTAAAACCTATTTTCACTGAATTTGCTATAAATATCTAAGAAACAAGGACATAAATATGTGTAAGGGCCTCCTAAAATTCTCAAGTTAACAAAATCACTTTCATACTCCCTGTGAAAGTTTTCTTATGTCCATTATTATGTTTTGCTATGGAAATCAGCCCTGGTATTCAGTACATGCCTGTAGTAAAATCTAAGTAGGTTAGGGCTGGGTTCAAAAGCTATATATTAAAAGTTCCTATGAGTTAAGCCCAAAGAATCAGAAAATTACACATAGAAGTTTGTATTTCCAAATTCTGTTGTAAATTAGGTTTCACATTCCAAAAATGATCAGAAAAGAAATGAGACAAGAAAAATCAGGATGAGAGGTTTTTGTCATTTTTTTAAAAAGAGGAGACAAAATAGCATCATTATACATTGATGGAAATGATCCATTATAAAGGAAAATGATGATGCAGAAGAAAGAAAAGAAAATTTCTTAAGAGAAGAGAGTGGATTTGTACTTGTGAACAATAGAGAAGGATTCACTTTAGATTTGGGGTTTGAAAAACTATTGAGAGTGACTGTAAAGTGAGAAAATGAGAGTTCCTATCTTTTACAGTATACTTTCTGGTGTATGTTCAGAATAAAACTGTATGTATGTGGTAAATATGTCCAGATTGACCAGACTGGAGTATTAATCCTTAATTGTTTGAATTAAGTAAAATCCTTTCATGTTAAAATCCAATGACACTGTGCCTCCATTTTATTTATCTTAAAGGACTACTTTTCCTTATTCCTTATGTTCAAGCCAAGTGTTTTACATTCCGTCTGAGAAATTTAAACCTCCCTATGTCTCATGTGGTCCATAAGACCAATTATGTAGCCAATTGTATTAAGAGAAAAAAATCAGAAAAAATACCCTTCTCTTCAGAGAACTATGATCCCCTTTAGCAACTTTTTAATAAACTGCTATGATGTTATTTAGGATCACAGAGAATTAAATAATCAGAGCGTAAATTTTAATTCCCTGCTTTTATTCATAGCAATAATAGTATCTTTGGACGCTGGATGGAGAAGACTCTCATCTATAGTTTCATATTGAAGTACTATAGACCTATGCAACTGAAGGCTTTTGGTCCATATGTTATGCAGCCACATGGTGTATAAGTTGTGTAGACGAGTGTCTCACAATATCCAACATGTACACACACAGCTATGTTCTGTTCTGTAGGGCATATTTGTGATGCTAAGATACAGGGTCAGTTTAATAGATGAACCCTGAGCCAGGCCTAAAAAGCCAAGAAAGCCATCCATCTCCTAATACCAGCTCCATTCACAGAGTAGGATTCTGGCCTTCCTTTACAAGATATATCTCTATCTCATTACACCCAATGTCCCTTTCTTTGTTAATTCTAAAAACTTAGAGTTGTCAACCTCTTTTAGGTCATGAAAAAGCATTGGCTAAATGATAACTTTTGTGTGAAAACTACAATTCCTCAATACTCTGAAATGGCTTGATATCATTCCTTCCACTTGTGATTATAGACCAAGTTTCCACACCACATGAGCCCCTCCCCCAAACAAAACAAAACAGGATTTCAATATTGCAATAGTAATCTAATGTAGTTTCATTATAGTGGCTCAGATCCCCGACTACTTTTGTGGCAACCTGTTATCTCTTCCCTTTTCTTGAAGTTCTTTCGTAAGCAGATCCAGAAGTTCCTCTGTCACATCTCATCTACCCTAAAGCCATCCTTTCTTTCCACTGTTAAAACGTCATGTTACTGTGTCTTTATCTGGATCCTTGTGTAATGTCTGCTGTAAGGCTAGACTACCATTTCTAGAGCCACTGAAGACCAGATCATAGATTCAGTTACCTCTGAAAAGCCTACAAAAATCTTAAGAACAGCTAACTTCCCAGGACTGCCATACCATTTCCAAAGTCAGTATGTGTTTACTGTCAATGCATATCTTCAGATTCCACCTGCATTTTTCAGGGCCTCATGGGTCATTCTTTGGAATAGAATAGCCTGTTTTATTCCTCATGCTAAACTCTATTTATCTGCCATCTGATCTCTTTTAGCAATCGGCCTCTGCTAGTTTGTATTCACTAACCAATGCCATTTTCTCTCCATGTATTTCAAGTATATATGTATACAGGTCTGAGTCAGAGGACAATCTGAGAGAAAATTTGTAAAACAGAGCCATAATAATCTTTCTTTCCACAGCTGAAGCATTGTCCTTAGCCAACATTTGTATATCTTAAAGCTTCCTCTGGGATAAGTCTTTTCCACAAGTTTCTGCAGTCCTAATGATACAAGTTACCTGATGGTGGTGGCCCCTGTGCCCTCTAGACAGCTCATGTATATTTTATTCTGCAGCAACTTATCACTCAGAGTGCCAAGCTGAGAACTATACTAATCTATAGTTGTTATATATATATTTTTTAACTGTAATCCAGAAAGTGCTGGAAAATGTGATAGATAATAAATAGGTCCCTCACTTTCAAGGGTTTGTAGGACTGGCTGAAACCTCCAATTCATGTCAAAGTACTGCAATTCCAAAATGCCTTTTATTTTATTTGTAATTTTATTTTATTGATTATGCTATTACAGTTGTCTCGATATACCCCCCTTTGCCCCCCTCCACCCAGCACCCTCCACCCCCTCAGGTAATCCCCATACCATTGTTCATGTCCACGGGTCATGAGTATATGTCCTTTGGCTACTCCATTTCCTATACTGTACTTTACATCCCCATGGCTGTTCTGTAACTACCTGGCAAACTTACATGCACACAATTTCATTTCTTAAGCCACTTCCTTTTTCTTATGTATGACTTTTAAGTAGCTCAGGTATTTGTTAATAGGACTTTGTATACATTTTCTAAAGAATTATTTCAAGCATTCTAAAATAGGTAGAATCTTTTGTTGAACAGAGCTATACTCCAAACTGAGAAAAGGGAAAGAAAAGAAAACCTCCTGGTGACAGAACTACAAATAAGAGATGAAAATAATAGGCCCATGATTACATGGTACCATGAAGGTAGATAGATCCAATAAGCCAGGCCCACACAAGAATAGCATTAGGCGTTTAAACAACATATCTCAAAAATCCTATGTGCACAGGTTTATTAGAAATGATGAGAAAAATATCATTTAGCATTTCTTTAAAAGACAAATCTTCCAGAAAAATTACAAAGAAGAAATGATATTGATTTTACATATAAAGGTCAAAATGGAGCAAAGTTTAAACACAGTTTCTCTCCCTCAGACTACTATTCCCGAAGTTACACTGGTGGCCATGGTACACCTCTGACTTAATAGTCGCAGGAAAGCAAAAGTGTTATGAAATAATAAAGAACAGAATCTACATGACTGGAGAAGGTCGGGACATGCCTTCACTCTGAACACGCAGGTTCCAAAACTTTACTTTTGCTAAATAGACATTTGTCTCCCAGGTGTTTCTCTGCTAATATTTGACTACAAGAAACAGAACGCACCCCAGGTAAAGTAAGCAGAGTAAGAGGATGTATTTAAAACCACAAGAGGGCGAAGCCAAGTAAGTACATTAATTGCTCCAGCATAGAGAATATAGTCAGTAATATTGTAATAACTCTGCATGCTGTCAAAAGGGTACTAAACTTATTGGGGTGATCACTATGTTATACAACTAAAACTAATATCATATTGTATGTTGGCTGTAATTTAAAAATTAAAAAAAGTATTTAAAATTTCTTAGGATGAGCTGGAATCAACTGGAGCTAACTCTCCGCTGAACTTGAACAAATGCCCATTATGCCCATTTCAGCCTCAGTTACACACTAACTCCCAGATTTTATTAGTTAGAAACAGACTTTTCTGGATCCCAAAACCAAATTTCTGAGAGGTCTCAGGATGCATCAGTCATCTATTCTTGGTCCAATCAGCTGCGGACTTAGTTGTGTTTAAGAAGGCGGCAAAAGGAAGAAACATTTTGGGTGGGAAGCAGAAGGCAGACCTGGGTGGGATAAGCATTTGTCAGAGAAGTTAATGTAAAGCATCAGAATTCCCTGCCAGAGTATACAAGAAAGTCTATTCTCTTGTTGCTAAGTGCTACTGAAGTGGGAGATATGGGACTGAGATGGCTTGATAAAAAACAAAAAATCCTGACACAGAGGAAATGAGGGTCTTTTCATCCACGAGCACAGGGGTCCTTTGAAAAACCCAGACACAGGGTTTCCACACTGTTTCCAAGGGGAAGACAGGTGCCCCATTCTACCCTCATCCTCAGAACTTAACATCTTTCACATATTTTCGTTTAACAAACCTTGTGTCTGTACTTGCCTACAAAAATACAGAAAAATAACTTGTGGTTCTCACATGTTTCAAAATACCACCGGCTTCCCCTGCAGCACTGACAGCTCTGGCTGCCTCGGAGAACCTTGTTAGGGACTCAAGCCGCAGTGCATTGCAATGACATTTGACCTTGTTCTCATCACCTGGAGATTGCTTAAAGGAATTCCCCAACCATTTGTCTTACAAGCACAATAGTGTTGCTAGAATGGTATTCATGGACTTTGAAGATGATAACTAAATCTAGGTTTCATATGCCAAATATAGCCTGGCACCAGCTGGTTATAAATCTGTTCTCATCTCTCTGAGGGAGCTCTTTTTAAAATTCATGACTTAAAATAATTTCTTGTATGCTGTGCAAGTATGTGTATTCATACATATTTGTACTAAAAACAACCATACAGTATGTATTTCACTAATCTAAATTATATTCTTTTAAAAAGAAATTAAAATTAGCATGACAATACATATATATGCTGCAGAGGATGTCTCTGCTTTCCATTTCTGAGCTATCATTGTATTGCTTGAACCCAGACCCAGTTCTAGGAAGGATTGGACAGGTGGTATGTAAAATAAAATGTGTCATGCTTTTTTTCAGAATTGTTCATCTGCTCTAAGTCCAAGATAACTGGCCCAAGCTTTCTGAGAAATATTCTTTTAGCTGAATTTTCTCCTAGGAGATTTATTGCATTATGAACAAAATGTAAAAGAAGCATCATGCCAAAATAAAATCTCTGTTACATGCTGAGACACAGCAATGCTGCTTTGAAAACTCCCCCAAAGAGTATAACCCATCAAGAGGTAGACATTACTGTGCCCCTTGCATTGGGACACCAGGAGGCCGTCTTCCTATTTTTTCTAGGAGAAAAGGCAATGGCAATGATTGCAGAGCATCAGTGATGATACCTGTCCTGAGCATGAGGGTCTGTCCAGTGACAGCAGCCACAATGCCTGTTGTGGTGCATGTTTTTTAAAGGGAACACAGAGGCTAAGAATAAAAAACAACTGTGTCTAGAAAAGAGCTGTCAAAGCTGGAAGAAATGAATACAAGTCAAAGGCCCCCAACACACTGTAACTGACTTCCAGTGAGACAACACACTGAGTGGTAAAAGGACATGGCAATGTCCTGGGGTCCTGATGGAATAGTTATAAGAACAGGTAACAACACTTACAGAAAAAATAAATAATTTCCAAAATTCATTAAAAAGCCTACATAACATGAATCAAAACAAAACAAAATAGTATGCAATCAATAGGAAGCTTTTATTAACTAGTCTGGTTTAGAGTAATTTTAAAAATTATTTTATTATTATTCAATTACAGTTGTCTGTATTTTCTCCCCACCCCACCAAACCCACCTCCCTCCCTTGCTTCCACTGCCCCCACCCCCGCCTTCTTGGTTTTGTCCTTGTGCAACCTGTTTGGGTGCAGATCCCCTTCCCAGGCTTATAGGAGAGGCAGGCAATCAATGCTTCTCTCTCACATGAATGTTTCTCTCTCTCCCTTCCTCTTTCTCTAAAAGGAATGAAAAAATAATGTCCTCAGGTGTGGGAAAAAACAAACAAAACAACAACAAAACCCTCGAGACCCAACTCAAAAGGGAAGAGAAAAGACTGAAAGCATTGTTCTTCAAACATCTTAAGTTACCAACAACACTGCATAAAATGTTGATTTTTCTTCTGGAATAAATATTGTAATAAATTTTAGCATCCAGCATGGAATCAAATGACATGGGAAAAATGTTCACTATATTTCCCAATTATATTAAGTGAACCGGTAGCACAGTAAATTCAATGATTATAAACAGTTATCGTTTGGCTTAATTCTTGGATTGTCTACTTACTAACTGAATTCATTTGCTTTGTGGAGAAAAATGGCTTACATAAAGAAAACTTACTTGCTTAAAGCAGCAAACTTTATCTCCTACAATTCTGTGACTTGTAGGCATTTCTCGTTTCTAAATTTGTGTGTGGTTGATGACTCAGGACGGCCTCCCTCACATACAGCTGTAGGCAGGCTGCTTGGTCTACAGGGGTTCAGATGGGTAGAGAGCTTATGTCTATTCTAAGTGGCCTCTGAGCTGTCCTAGAGTTTTCTTTACCTGAGCAATCTTTGGATTCTAAATAGCACTGAGAAAGGAAGCCCCAATGCGCAAAGGCTTCCAAATCTCTGCTTAGGTCTTATTTGCTAATGCTCTTTGAAGGAAGTCACGCAAAGGGCAGAGCCCAAATTGGAAAGGTGGAGAATTAGACTTTACCTCTTGATGAAAGGAGTAGCAGTGTGGCATTAGAGTGGCACATACCAGGTTGGGAGGGTTTAGTAGTAATTTTTGTACTCTGCAAACTAACTGAGTTTGCTAAAATTACTTAACTGGGGTGTGCTGCATATATTATCAATTTTATAGTTTTGATACGAGTTAAGGGGAAATATATTTATACAACTTGTATGAAGACTAAAAGTCATATCTTAAGCAATAGTAAGTTAATTAGGACCTAGGAAAAGAGATAAATGAAGTATATACTGATTAATAATAAATACTATGAAAGGAACAAGTTATTAAAGTATGTAGTTTCTCACTCAGTTTATCTTTATTATTTCACCTTATATGTAACCTAACACTATTTATGGTGGCCTCTTTCACATGTTTTGCATAGGACACATGTTTTATAAATAGAGAATTCTGGGTATATCTAGTGTGTTATGGTAAATATCATGCTTATTTTATAAAAATTAATTATTCATTAAACCATTCTTTCAAATGAGCTTTGTGGGGTGGATCCTTGGTACTGTGAATAAAACGAAAAACATGGATTTTTATCTTGAGGAGCTCAGAGTTGTTGGAAAAGTAGATAAGGAAACAAATAATTATAATAAATCCTGACACCCTTATCCATTGAAATAGAGAGAACGTTTGGCCACAGGAACTCAGCCCATGTTTGTACAATTAGTGAGTGCAGTGTGGATGGAGAGGGTCATTCATTTCAGAGAAAATGAGGAGACAAGAGCATATCTACTCCTCAGAAAGCAGAATAGTTAGGGAATATGGGAGCGCATTCAGGGCATATCTGCTGGATTCTTGAGTCAGGGCTTTGCTGAGGTCATGATTTCATCACGGAAAAACTTCACGACCAAGAGTAATTTTTGCAACTTCAGGAAAAATAAACTGATTGCAAAGGAAAAATTTCAAAGCTGAATGTGAACCTGTAAAGGATTGTTGTTAATTAAACATTTTAAAATGCACAGTAGAACAGATAGATTATCAAACCTTGGACTGAAAAACAAAGAAAAGAATCAGATTTCCATGCGTAAAGTTGTAGAATAGTCACAGGGTCCATAAATAGAACAGAATAGAACAGAAAGGAATGCTGAACAAGCACTTGTTAACATTTTCTATTTAGCTAAATTATAAAATATTTAGTTAAAATTCATAATATTTTTTAAAATTACAGTTTAAATGCGTTGTCCATCTAAATTCAGTGCATGAATAAGGGTGGAAGGAATGTCACGAAGCAGGAGGAGTAGCCATATAAATTCAAAAGCAGAAATGTTCCCACTTTCCATCTTTAGCCACTGCCCTGAGAATTTAATTTAAAAGTGAACAATAAAACAGACAATTCAGAAGTTTACATGGTACTTTTTTGGTGTGAAATAATGTTGATGTTTTGGTTTGATAGGTTAAAATAGATTGCAATACACTGTAAAGGGCATGTACTCTTGGTTAAAAAGGAGATTAAAAACATGTATACCCTCTGCCAAACCAAAAATGTTATTTCTAATAATTTTGAATATGTTTGACATCCTTAAGTAGTTCCCCATGTGACAGCTAATGGTTTTATTTCCCCTTACAAAATGTTGTACAAGGTAGCGGATTTCTGTGATTTCCACTTTGGTTCTTATGGATATATTTGCTCCATAACTTAGTAAAGTACCCTGATTTGTATTCTGTTTACTGCTTGAGAGCCACTGATGAAATCGTTTCCTTTGGATTAATTCTGTTGTATTGGCGTATTAAAAATGTGGTGCAGGCTAATGTGGAGAATTTAGTCTGTCACATTAAATCAATTGTGATCTACAGAACTATGTGAGGTCAAGCCCTGTTCAGGCTACCTTTACAACAATTCATAATACCACATTAAGTACTTAGAGGGTGTTATTAACCGAAGGAAACCTCATGGGGAAAGAGAGATTTATTGAAGATAGCAGAAGGAAAGCTCTGTAGACAGATATTTAAATACATTGCATCAGAACTTAGAGCTAATGCAGCATGAGAGGGAAAACTGCAGTGATGATACCAGGTGGTTTCACAATAATGTACACATTTCTTTAGAAAGACTTTCATCTTTCAAAGGAAAGAAAGAAAAATCAGCTCTTTCACTAGGGAAGTTTGCTAATCTGAATAAGTAAATCTGTCTTATGTTCCTGAGTCAGCTTATAAGAAAATCCTCTATCATTTCAAGTTCTCAAAACAAAAAGCAAGAACATGAAGGGGCTGATGTGTGTGTGTGTGTGTGTGCGTGTGTGTGTAGTACAAAATAAGATTTGACTAATTTGTAACCTATCAAAACACTCTTAAGTAAATGTAATTGGCTGTGTCAGTTATGTTTTTAGGGTCATTTGTTTATTCATTATCATGTAGTTCAACAAATATTTAATGTCTACTGTGAACCACATACTATGCCACAAACTATATAATATATACAGGGCAAAAACCAAAAACAGAAAACTGACATAGCTTTGGTCTCTGCCCTCATGGAATGTACTGAAAGTTTACATTCTGGTGAGGGACTGCTAAGGGGATATACCTAGATGTGAGGAAGCAAAAGTTCCATTTAGACGGGAAGAGAAAGGTCAGATCAATAATAAAACAATGGATGGCTCCGTGGATAACAGGAACAGCTTGGTGAGCTACAGACTTTCACGTGGGCTAGTTGTCTTCTTGTTTGAACGCAGAAGCTGGTATTCTCTACTCTTTTCTCTAGTGGATCTGTTTCTGTCTGGTTTGCTCCATCAGTTCTCCAGTTTTGCTTCTGATTCTGGTGATTTCTATCTCTGCAGCATATTTTTATTTCTACAAAAGAGAAATTCCATTTAGTTATGTACCAACTCTATCTATCAGGATTTTTATTTATTAGCAACAATATCCACTCTAAATGTTTTAATTTAAAAATTATTAGGTAAATAAGAGAATATGCAGAATGGAGTAGAAAAATCAGACATAAACTACTCAACACAGAAAAATGTCAAATATACCCACATAAGACTAATTTAGCAGAGGGCACCAGCATCTCCAGAGTCATCACATAATCTGAACAAGTGATAATTCTCTGGTACAGCTACCTTTGGAGGCAGGTGTATATAATAGTCCCTTTAATGTGATAGATTCTTTGCCACAAATACGTTTTCATGAAATTCTGTAAACATAAGAAGGGTATTAAAATATGGCCAAATATCAAAAATCCACTATACCATCTGCTGAAATTTTCTAAACAGAAGACTCTTATTAGACAGTGTTTTGGTGTTAGACAATTCACAGGTTCCTGGACTCCACAGAACCTATTGATGAACTTTTAGCATCCATGATACTTATGAGTAAGAAAAAAAAGGAGGTTGCATTCATATTTGTTTATCACATTACAACAGTAATTTACTCTCATGAAATTCTGGACAGCTACACCTGTTTCATAATATCACCCTTGCAATGCTGATAAGTGTATTTCCATTTTTATGAGTGTCATCAAGCTATTTGAGTCACAGGTGAAGTCAGGGAAAGTGTTTAAAATATTAAATTTATTTATTTTTCTTTTCTTTTTAAATATGTTTTATTAATTATGCTGTTACAGTTATTCCATTCCCCCTTCCTTTATTCCTCTCCACCCTACACACCCCTCCCACCCTAATTCCCCTCCTTAGTTCATGTCCATGGGTCATACATATAAGTTATTCAGCTTCTCCATTTCCAATACTGTTCTTAACCTCCCCTGTCTATTTTGTACCTACCATTTAATCTTCTTATTCCTTGTACCTTTTCCCCATTCTCCCTCTTCCCCCTCCCCGCTGATAACCCTCCATGTGATCTCCATTTCTCTGATTCTGTTGCCGTTCTAGTTGTTTGTTTAGTTCGTTTTTGTTTTTTTAGTTTCAGTTGTTGCTCATCGTGAGTTTGTTGTCATTTTATAGTTCATATTTTTTATTATCTTCTTTTTCTTAGATAAGTCCCTTTAACATTTCATAGAACAAGGGCTTGGTGGTGATGAACTCCTTTAACTTTATCTTATCTGGGAAGCACTTTATCTGCCCCTTCATTCTAAATGAAAGCTTTGCTGGATAGAGTAATCTTGGATATAGGTCCTTGCCTTTCAAGACTTAGGATACTTCTTTCCAGCCCCTTCTTGTCTGCAAGGTTTCTTTTGAGAAAACAGCTGATAGTTTTATGGGAACTCCGTTGTAGGTAGCTGTCTCCTTTTCTCTTGCTGCTTTTAAGATTCTCTCCATATCTTTAATCTTGGGTAATTTAATTATGATGTGCCTTGGTGTGTGCTTCCTTGGGTCCAACTTCTTTGGGCCTCTGTGAACTTCCTGGAAGTCTATGTTTTTTGCCAAATTGGGGAAGTTCTCCATTATTTTTTTTAAAGATTTTATTTTATTATTTATTTTTAGAGAGGGAAGGGAGGGAGAAACAGAGAGAGAGAAACATCAATGTGTGGTTGCTGGGGGCCATGGCCTGCAACACATGCATGTGCCCTGACTGGGAATCGAACCTGTGATGCTTTGGTTTGCAGCCCCTGCTCAATCCACTGAGCTATGCCAGCCAAGGCTCCATTATTTTTTCAAGTAAGTTTTCAATTTCTTGTTCTTCCTCTTCTCCTTTGGCACCCCTATGATTCAGATGTTGGAACATTTAAAGTTGTCCTGGTGGTTCCTAAGCCTCTCCTCATTGTTTTAAATTCTTGTTTCTTCATTTTGATCTGGTCGAATTGTTCATTTCTTCCTTCTGCTCCAAACCATTGATTTGAGTCCCAGTTTCCTTCTCTTCACTGTTGGTTCCCTGTGCATTTTCCTTTGCATAGCCTTCACTTATTCTTCTATTTTGTGACCATACTCAATCATTTCTGTGTGCATCCTGATTACCAGTGTTTTGACCTGTGCATCTGATAGGTTGGTTATCTCTTCATCACTTAGTCGTATTTTTTTCTGGAGCTTTGATCTGTCCTTTCATTTGGGTCATTTATTTGTCTCTGTGCACCTGTTATGTAGTAAGAGGCAGAGCCTTAGGTATTTGCCAGGGTGGGGCAACCTACATTGCTGTATGTGCAGGGGGGGGGTCCAAGAGGCAACAATGACCCTTGCTCACTCTTGCTCTGCTTTTAGTCACTTCCCCCACTACCCATAAGCAAATTTCACTCTTCTGGTGCTGATTCCCAGGTGGGTTATTTTGTGTACATTCTAGGACTGTGTGGGTGTCTCCAATGAACTCTCCTGTGAAGCTGGGAGTTTTTCCCACTGCCACAACCTCCACAGGTTTTTTCAGTCAGAGGTTTTGAGGCTTTATTTCCTGTGCTGTAACCCTGGGTTTCAAGGTCTGTCTCACTCTCCAGTTGTTCTTCGAGGTTTACCTACATGCAAATGTGGGACCACCCACTCTGCCAGCCACTGCTTCACCCACCCAGGCCTTCCAGCTACCACTTTGCCTTGAGTCCTCTCCGCCCCTCTTACCAATCTGGATGAATGTTTCTTCTTTACCTTCTTGGTAGTTGGACTTCCATACATTTCAATTTTTCCGGCAGTTCTGGTTGATTTTTTGTTTTTTAAATGTGTTGTCCTTCCTTTGGTTTTGCGAGGAGGCACAGTATATCTACCTACACCTCCATCTTATCTTTTATTTTTTTTTAATTTATTGTTGTTCAAGTACAGTTGTCCCACATTTTTCCCCTTTGTTCTTCCCTGCCCCACCTTGCATCTCCCACAGTCAGTCTTCCCCCATTGTCTGAGCCCGTGAGTCCTCTGTTCATGTTCCTTTGCTTTCCCTTTCCTCCTATTTCCCCCATTATGTCTGTTCCCCTTCCCTCTGGTCACTGTCAGTTTATTCTTTATTTCCAAGTATCTTGTTCTATTTTGCTCATTTGTTTGTTCTCTTGATTAGTTTCCACTAATAGATGAGATCATATGGTATTTCTCTTTCACTGCCTGGCTTATTTAACATAGCATAATGCTCTCCAGTTCCATCTCATGCTGTTGCAAAGGGTAGGGCATTCTTTCTGCTGTGTAGTATTCCATTGTGTACATGTACCAGTTTTTTGATCCACTCATTTACTGATGGCCACTTAGGCTGTTTCCAGCACTTGGCTATTGTAAATTGTGCTGCTATGAGCTTTGGGGTGCATAGGTTTATTTGAATTGGTGATTCAAGATTTTTAAGGTATAGTCCCAGCAGTGGGATCACTGGATCAAAAGGGAGGTACAACTTTAGTTTTCTGAGGAAATTCCATACTGTTTTCCACATTGGCTGCACCAGTCTGCATACTACCAACAGTGTACTAGAGTTCCATTTAAATTTTGAATGACTGGATAGTAAGTTAAAAAAAAATGAAACCATGTTTGCTTCTAATATGTGTTCTCACACAACTCTCTTCCTAGACATGACACCTAAATCCAACAAAGCATTCATAATTACCTACCTTAGCCAAACAGGGCACAATTGACAAACACAATGAATTCTGTTTTTTTTTTTCTTTCTGTGTCTTCATTACTAATTCTTTTTATTACTTCCAGTGCATATGGCCCCAATGAAATAACCTCAGGAGCAAATCTTGTTATAAAAGTGGATTTTAGGGTATATTAAAAATGATTGTGTGTAGACAATAGCACATTAAAATGGGTTTTCTTAGGGACAGATGCCAGCCAGCAGGAAAAAACACACTTTATTGAGTTTGTAGCCAAGACACTTTATGTGTGTTCTACAAATACAATATTACATATAGGACACTTTATTGCCAGTACTGTGCTGAAAACAGTTCAAAACTGCATGTGTAAACTTGTTCTTCATTTTGCATTTCTGTTTTGTATATAGAAAAGAGAGTCTGTTTCAGGTGTTTTATAGAAAAAAACAATCATTAATTGATCAACAATAATTAATCAATAATTTAGAACTAAAATTATATTATTTAAATTGAAGGCAAAAAACAAAATCAACACTGACTACCAGTCAAAAGATTTGTATAGTATATATATCTAGAGGTAAATGACTCTTATTGGTAAAAGCTAATTTTTAGTAATGGCCATCTAATATAATACATCCTGTATGCTGTAGGAGATATGTGAGCAGTTACATGTTATAAGAAATGTTGTATTTTGGAAATGAGCGTCCTATAATGGTCCAAATAGCAGGCCATTTAGAAATTATAAGAAAACACTGAAACAGGGAAAGATCTTCTTTTATATATCGTGCTAAAAAGTTTAAAATTTGCCATCACTTCTTCTTTGAGTTTACTCCTCTACATTGCTAACTGTACCTAATTTCCTTAAGAATATCTATTTTACATGTAACTGGAGCATGAAACTGTTTGGCAATGTCTCTAGAATAGAGTTAGGTCAGTGAATGCTAGGCTCCTCTCACTCTTCTTGGTATACACAATTATTAAGACTATATAAGCAGATATTAATTCTCCCAGTAGGGTGAAGTAAATATCCCTAAAACATTTCCAATTAAAAGAAAAGAAACTAAAATAAAAGAATATCTGCCCCTTGAAAACACCAAATACAATATTTTGAAAAACCTTTAAAAATGTGTATGTAGATTTGAAGGAGAGGGAGTGTCTTGCGGAGTGACCAGGTGGGTGTGCTGGTACTCTGCTCGCTTTGTATACAAAAGGCTCTGGGTAACATAGCTGTGAATGTGCTGCAGTGACATTGCTGGTTCTATCATCTGTGTTATTTTTGTGTATGTTACTTCAATAGTCTACTGTTCCACCAGCTCTAAAACTGTGCAGTTTTTCCTAGATCCAAAGTGGTGGAGGAGTAAGTGAAATCTACACTGACATCCTCCCAAGACCAATCTGGAGTAAATTGTAGAGAAATAGTTTTGAATAACCAACTGACCACTAGCTAGAGAAACTTTACAACCACCGACAGAAGAAAACACTTCAGCACAACATGACTAGTAGGGAGTATAGAGGAGACACAAGAGGACTGGTTGGGCTCTTGTGGGCAGCACTGAAGTGCTGGAGGGATAGTTCAGTGGCTCAGTGGCTCCCCATGAGAAGTATGGGATCTAAACCCCAAGCTGGGCTCCCCAGACTATAGTACCAGAGCCAGAAAAGAACCCAGATAACATCCAGCTGTGAAAAGCAGCAGGGGTTCTGTATCCAGGAAGAGATCTCTGGAGATTCAGAGAGCCTTTTAAAGGACTAAAGCACAACATTTCATTTGCAGCCATTTACCCTGGGTGCCAACAAAGGGAGGCAGAGTGGACTTGTGACACTTGAGGAAAGTCTGGAGTGGGTGTCTCTGGGGAGAGAACTGAGGGAACAGACACAAGGATCCATGTTCTGAGTCATTCCACATACTGCGGGAGCCACTTCTCTCAGGCAGAGCATTTCTCCCTGAATGGCATCAGCATGAGGGGAAGCAATAGCCCCATCAACAGTAATTATTCTGTCCCACACTGTGGTACTTAAGCCTGTTGGCTGATACCAGATTGATTAGATTAAACACTGATATATTTAACAACTTATTAGTTTAAAGTCTAAGGTGGAAATTTCAGAGAAGCAGTCAAAATGAGAAGACAAAGAAATAGATCTCAAATGGAAGAACAAGAAAATTTTCCAGAATAAGAACAGATGAAATAGAAGCAAGAGACTTATCAGATAGTTTACAGTAATGATTGTAAGGCTACTCAAAAGTATGAAAAATACACATAGAAACCATTAAAAAGGATCAGTGAGAAGTAAAGAATACAACATCTGAATAAATAATACACAGGGAGGAATGAACAGTAGGTTAGATGAAGCAGAGGATCAAATCAATGTTTTGGAAGACAAGGTAGAAAAACACAATCAGGAAAAGCAGCAAGAAGAAAAAAAAAGAATTAAAGAAAGGATATCTTAAGAAACATCTTAGACAACATGATCTATAACAACACCATCATCATGGGAACATCAGAAGAAAAGAGTTAGCAAGGGATTAAAAATCTATTTGAATAAATAATAACTGAAAACTTCCATAATCTGGTATAGGAAAATGTCACACAAGTCCAGGAAGTTCAGAGAGTCCTGAACAAGTTAGACCCAAAGAGGCCTACACAGACATATCATAATTAAGATGACAAGGCTTAAAGATAAACAGAGAATGCTAAGAGCCTTAAGAGAAAAGCAGGTAGTTACATACAAGGGAGCACCAATTAGACTGTCATCTGATTACTCATTAGAAACATTTCAGTCCTGAAGGGAATGGCAAGAAATATTCAAAGTAATGAAAAGCAAGGACCTCCAACCAAGGCTACTTTATCCATCCCTGGCTGGTGTGGCTGAGTGAATTGATTGCCAGCCTATAAACCAAAGGGTCTCTGGTTTGACTCCCAGTCAGGGCACATGCCTGGATTGTGGGCTATATCCCCATTAGGGGCCATGTGAGAGGCAACCACTCATTCATGTTTCTCTCCCTCTCTTTCTCCCTCCCTTCCCCTCTGTCAAAAATAAATAAAATCTTAAAAAACAAAACAAAGGCTACTTTACCCAGCAAGGAGAAATAAGGAGCTTCCCAGATAAGAAAAAGCTGGAGTTTGTTAATACCAAGCCAATACTGCAACAAATGTTAAAGGGGTTGCTTTAAGAAGAAGAAAAAAGAAAGAAAAAGTTGGGGGGGGGCAGAAAATAACTGTATAACAATGAAATGATACTACATAAGTATCAATAATCACTTTAAATGCAAATGGCTTAAATGCTCCAACCAAAAGACAGAAGGTAGCTGAATGATTAGGAAAATAAAACCCATATATATGCTGTCTCCAAGAGACCCATATCAGATTGAAACATGCACACAGAGTAACAGTAAAGGGTTGAAAAAAGACATTTCATACAAATGAAAAAGAAAAAAAATACCTGGGGTAATAGTACTTATATCTAACAAAATAGACTTTAGAACCAAGGTTATAGTAAGAAACAAAGAAGGACACTACACAATGTAAATGGAATTCATTATATACTCCATACAAGAGAATATAAACCTAGTAAACAATTATGCACCCAACATAGGAGCACCTAAATATGTACAGCAAATCTTGATGGACATAAAGGGAGAGATCGACAGAAATACAGTCATAGTTGGGGATTTTAATACCCCATTGACTTTAATGGATAGATGTTCCAGGTAGACTATCAACAAAGAAACAGTGGCCTTAAACAGCACGTTGATCAAATGTATTTAACAGATATCTTCAGAGCATTTCACTCACAAGCAGGAGAATATATATACTTTTAAAGTTCACATGGAACATTTTCTAGGATAGACAACATGCAAGGACACAAAACAAGTCTCAATAAATTTAGCAAGATTAAAATCATCAAGCATCTTCTCTAATCACAATGCTATGAAACCAGAAATCAATTACAAAAAGAAGACTGAAAAACACACAAAGACATGGAAGCTAAATAATATGTTATTAAACAATGAATGTGTCAACAACAAGGTCAAGGAAGAAATCAAAAGATACCTTGAAACAATTGAAAATGAGGACACAGGATCCGAAGTCTGTGGGACACTGAGAAAGCAATCGTAAGAGGGACATTCATAACATTACAGGCCTATGTCAAAAAACAAGAAAGGCTTATACAAACAATCTAACTTCACATTTAAAGGAACTTGAAAAGGAACAACAAACAAAGCCCAATGTGAGTGTAAAGACGGAAATAATTAAGATCAGAGCAGAAATAAATTAGAGTCTAAAAAATGACACACAAAAAAAACAATGAATCCTAGAGATGGTTCTTCAAAAAGATAAGCAAGATTGACAAACCTTTAACCAGGATTGTCAAGAAAAAAATAGAGAGGACCCAAATAAATAGAATCAGAAATGAACAAGAAGAAATAACAACTGACACCAAAGAAATACAAAGGATTGTAAGAAAATATGAACAATTATATGGCAACAAACTAGACAACCTAGATGAAATAGATAAATTCCTAGAAGCACACAATCTTCCAAAAATAAATCAGGGAGAATCAGAGAATCTGAATAGATAGAGTACACCTAATGAAATTGAAGGAGTAATCAAACACTCTCAACAAACAAAAGCCCTAGAACAGATGGACTCACAGGTGAATTTTACCAAACATTCCAAGAACTAACACTTCTCCTTTTTAAGCTCTTTCATAAAACTAGAGAGGAGGGAAGGCTCTAAAACTCATTTTATGAGACCAGAATTATCCTAATTCCAAAACCAGATAAACACACTACAAAGAAAGAAAATTATAGGCCAATATCACTGATGAATGTAGATGCTAAAATCCTCAACACAATATTAGCAAACCAAATACAGCAATACATCAAAAAGATCATACACCATGATCAAGTAGGATTTATTCTGGGAATGCAAGGATGATACAATATTCTCAAATCAATAAATGTGATTCATGACATAAAAAAATGAAGGATAAATATCACAAGATTATATCAATACTTACAGAAAAGTTTTTGATAAAATTCAGTACCCATTTATGATAAAAACTCTCAGCAAAGTGGCAATACAGGGAACATAACTAAACATAATAAAGACCATATATGACAAACACACTGCCAAAATCATACTCAATGGGCAAAAACTACAAGCATTCTTCCTGAGATCAGGAGCAAGAAAAGGATGTCCGCTTTCTCCTCTCTTATTCAACATAGTACTAGAAGTCCTAGCAACAGCAATCAGACAAGAAAAAGAAATAAAAGGCATCCATATTGGAAAAGAAGAAGTAAAAATATCTTCATTTGCAGATCAGATGATACCGTATATAGAGAACCTCAAAGATTCCACCAATAAACTACTAGAACTGATAAATGAATTCAGCAAAGTAGCAGGATATAAAAATAACATTCAGATATCAGTTTCATTTTCATATGCCAATAATGAACTAAAAGAAAGGGAAATTAAGAAAAAAATCCTATTCATAATTGATTCAAAAAGAATAAAATGCCTAGGAATAAACCTAACCAAGGATATAAAAGATCAATACTTCTAAAATTATAAGATACTGAGAAAAGAAGTTGAAGAAGATACAGACAAGTGGAAGCACAAACCATGTTCATGGATTGGATGTATTAACATCATTAAAGTGTCCATACTACCCAAAGCAATCCATAGATTCAGTGTTCTTATCAAGATTCCAATGCATATTTTACAGAGTTAGTACAAATATTTCAAAAATTGATATGGAACCACAAAGGGCCCTGCATAGCAGCAGTGATCCTGAAAAAGAAGAACAAAGTTGGAGGAATCACACTACCTAATATCAAACTGTACTACAAGGCCATAGTAATCAAACAGCCTGGTACTGGCATAAAAATGGACACATAGATCAATGGAACACAACAGAGAGCCCAGAAAAAAAAACCCACAACTTTATAGTCAATTAATATTCAACAGAGGGAGCAAGCACATACAATGGACTAAAGATAGTTTATTTAATGAATGGTATTGGGGTAATTTGTCAGATACATGCAGAAAAATGAAACTAGATCATTTTCTTACACCACACACAAGAATAAATTCAAAATATATCAAAGACTTAAATATTAGACCTGAAACCATATCCTAGAAGAAAAGAGAGGCAGCAAAATATCAACAGTTTCTTGTAGATTTTTTTTTTTTATCACACATATCTCCCCAGGTAAGGGAAACAAAAGAAAAAATAAGCAAATGGGACTTCGTCAAACTAAAAAGTTTTTGCACAGCGAACGAGGTCATCAACAAAATAGAAAGACACCCCACTGAATGGGATAACGTATTTGTTGATATATCTGATAAGATGTTAATATCCAAAACTTACAAAGCTCAAAATTTAGTAAGGTGTTAATATTACAAAATTTACAAAACTCAACCCCCAAACATGAACAACCCAATTAAAAAAATGGGCAAAGTACCTGAATAGGCACTACTCCAAAGATGACATACAAATGACCAATACTTATGAAAGAATGCTCAATGTTACTCATGATCAGAGAGATGCAAATTAAAACCACAAAGAGGTATCACCTCACACCTGTCAGAATGGCTATCATCAATAAATTAACAAACAAGTATGGGCAAGGATGTGGAAAAAGGGGAACTCTTTTGCACTGTTGGTGGGAATGCAGATTGGTGCAACCACTGTGGAAAGCTCTTTAGAAATACCTCAAAAAATTGAAAGTGGATCTGCCTTTTGGTTTCGCTTCTGGTAATATATCCCAAGAAACCAAAAACGCTAATTCAAAAGAACATAAGCACCCCTAAGTTCGTTGCACAGTTATTTACAATTGCCAAGATATGGAGCAGCCCAAGTGTCCATCAATAGATTAATGGATAAAACAACTATGGGACATGTACACAATGGAATTCTACTCAGCCTTAAAAAAGAAGAAAAGTTTACCTTTTGCAACAGCATGAATAGACCTGGAGAACATATACTAAGTGAAATAAGCCAGTCAGAGAAAGACAGATACCATATGATTTCACTCATCTGTGGAATCTAAGGAACAAACAGACTAACAGGCAAAATAGAGACAGACTCAGAGATGAAGAGCAGGGTGACAGCTAAGGGGGGTGGGTATGGGTGCAGGGATTGAGCAACGAGGAAAAAGGATTCAAGGACATGGCCAACAGTGTGGTGATTGGAGGGGTGAAGTGGGTATAAGGGGACTAAATGGCAATGGAAAAAATATAATAAGGATTATATATCTAAAAAAATATAGTCTTTCCCCACTCCTCAAAAAGAAAGTAAGTGAAACCCACAAGGCCCAAATTAAGCAGAAGCTGTACTGCACTGTGAAAAGCTGTGGTTAAATTATGGGTCCCCTGAGGCAGTTGCCATTCTTTGTAACCTTTGATCTTGGGTAGTGATGACTGCAGAGTGGGTATGGTAAGAGGGATCAAGTTTTTTCAACTCAGTGTCTTTGGGACACATACACTGGTATACTCTCACTTCCTTTTGAGATACTACATACTCTGTAGTTGCACTTGATTCTTCAAAACTGCCAGTTTTTAGGAACTGAAGTTTTACTTGTCTCCGGGTTTAAAAATTACAGATACACTTAATCTATTATAAATTAATTTCACCAACATGCATTGTGTGTCTATTTTTTTTTTTAAGATTTAAAGGTTCTTCTGATAGTGTATATAACAATAGCAGTTTGAGTTGAAAGGCAGATACAACTCCAAAGGAGAAAAGATGGCCAGCAGAAGAATGGCTACGCAGGGCATCCCATCTGGGGACAGGATAATAGCAGGTTGGAGCAGTAGTGGGCAGTTTATGTATGACCAGTGCAGCAGGGTTAGGTAGGTTTGTGCACTTTCTGTGAACTGGCTAATTTGAATCATTTCTGGAGGAGAATAGGAGCTGCCTCTGGGCTCATACATGCCCCTGGGGTGAATAGGGTTGGTGCAAACTGGCCTGGAGTGTGAGCCCACATAATGAAAGTGATTGGAGTGTGGATTTAATCAAATGCTCAAGAAGCGGAACTAATCAGCTTTTAGCCAGGGTCTCAATATTAGGTCAAGACAGCATTTTTTCTTTTAATTCTATTATAGTGCCCACTATATACTAAACACTTGCAGATGCAAAGGGAGAAAATTTAGAGCATTTTATAACTAAGCATGAAATAAAGATTATAATTATTTTAATGTTATAAATAAATTTATAGAAGTAGAATGCTGATAAGTTAAAAACTATATCAGAAGCTCCATAATATGATGACACAATGTTCTTTCCTCACTCCTTCAGGAGTAGTGGAAGCTACAGGACCCAGTAATAGACATTTAAAGCAGAACATTTTTCAGTAACACAGCTGAACTTGCAGTTTTGTGTACCAGTTACCCCTGCCAGCACCTGATCTTAAATTTTCCACTTGACTTTACTACTTCTCATGATCAGTTCCAGCAACTTGGCCTTAGTTCTGCTTTAAGTCTACCAGTATCATCTTTGCCCCTGGAAATTATCCCAGAATTTATCTTCAACTTTTATAATCTAAAACCTATGTAGAAGTTTTGAAGAGATCTGTTTGTGCCCCAGTAAAAGTTTTAGCATATAGTAGCAAACCATGTCAATGGTTATAGTTTGGAATACGAGCTCTTTCATATTATTTTATTGATATCAAAAATGGGTAGCTATACTTTCATTATTAAATCTAAAATAATTTAGCTTTTTCTATGTTCAGGTAATGTCTTTATTTAGTGCACATACATGAAAGTAAGATTTGAAGATGAATTGTTATTTCATGTCTAGAAGAAAATAATGACAAATATGTTAGTGCAGAGGAAGGTTCATAGGTACTAGATTTTTCATGTTTGTTTGCTGATTCATCTTTTTGCTTTCCTCAATAAATCTGCTGTCATTGGTGTAATCTCAGTAATGAAATAAAAATAACTTTTCTAGGAAGTTTGAATTTTCTAGTCTAAAAATACATATAGTTCTGATGGAAAAGATTAATGAACAAGAAAAATAAATGTACTATAAAACTTTCAGAAGGCACAGACAATTCTAAGGCATATAGCAATTTCAAGCAGTGTTGAACAGCATGAAGACCTATGTTTCTGCTTGGCAATAAAAACATAATCTGATGTGGGGATTAAGCACTGATTCAGTGTTACACTACAAAGTATGATGTTCATGTTTGGAGTGAAATCTGCCTGATTTGTCTAAGGGATTAATGGATATCACACACGACTAGCTTTTGCTGGCTCACACCAAATTCAGCTTCAGAGGTAGATAGCATTACCCGGCGATGTAGATCCTGTAACAACTGCATCATTGTATCTGCTTCTGCTTTGCTCCTTGCCTGCACACATTTATTTAGTTCTTTTAGTTCATATGAACTTCTTTCTCCAGAGAATACTAAGCCAACTTCATTTCTTACATCAATGTTATCAATCCTTTTGAGCTTTAGTAATCTTCTTCAAGAATAATTGACTTCATCATGTAATGCGGCCTTGATTTTCACTAGTCTCTACCATAGTCAAACTTCCCAGCCTCTTCTTTTGTCTTGGTGTATATTCTTATTCTCATACTAGTGTTAATGTAAAACTATATCACATATATAATGCTGGGTTGGAAAAAAGTCATGGTCAGGAATGATGTATGGTATAATAAAAAGAAAATTAGTTAAGCAAGCTTTTGAAATTTGCATTTGAAATTTCTTTGCTGGTATTAAGTTATCCCATCAAGATATCTTATAGAAATAATTTTCTCCACCTCTGTTGTAGAGTGCTCAGTAAGTCCATTAACTGCTGATCCATTTTCAAGGACAAAACTATAATCACTTTCTAAAATGATTTCAGCGCTAAGAGGAAATGAGTTACCAAGCTATGAAAAGACATGGAGGAGGACCCTTAGAGAAAACTTAAATGCACATTACTAACTGAAACAAGCTACACTGTAAAGCCTATACACTGCACACTGTATGATTCCATCTATGTAATTTATGAAAAGGGCAAAACTATGGACATAGTAAAAGATCAGGTGGAGCACAGAAAATATTCAGGGTGGTGAAAGTACTTGTAGGATACTATGATGATCAATAAATGTCATTATACATTTGTCCAAACTCACAGCCCAAGAACCAAGAGTGAATAGTAATGTAAACCATGGGCTTTGGGTGATGATGATGATGTGTCAATATTTTTATAACAAATGTACCATTCTGGTGAAGGATGCTGACAATGGTGTAGGCCTTGCATGTGCTGGGGCAGGGAGTGCTTTCTTCTCAATTTTATCAAGAACCTAAAACTACTGTGGAAAAATACAGTCTAAAAAAAATAATGACATGCTCTTTTTTCCCTCAGAGAAATTGCTGGTCTACTGTCTTTTCACCCTTCTCAATCCTTGTGCAGACTGGTTGCAATCTCTTGGCTTGGCATCCTGCTTTTCTTCTCTGCTTGGACATTTTAGATTGAGCTATCTCATGGCCCCTGTGTTTGACCATGCCCACGGACACTTATTACCACTCCTGCTTTCCTCCAGTGCCTGCTGGATACAAGGGTAAACCTAAACCATTTCTATGTCTAATTCTGTCTCCCAAAATTCCAACCATTGTTTGAATGTCTTCCTCCCTCTACCTTATTTCCATAAAAGAGTAGTTTGTGTAATATTAAACTCTATCTGTCTTTTAGTACAGTTTTTTAAAATGACATTGAACAGCATACTTACATTGTTTTCTATAATCATTGGGACATATAATTCAGCCATTATGTTAGGCATCAGCGATGTTGTAGTAAACAAGACAAACAGGTTAGTCCCTGAGCTCACATTTTAGAGAGAAATACAGAAAACAAGAAGATAACTAATATGTCACCCAGTTAAGTTTTTAATTGTGATAAATCAAAGGAAATAAACATGGTGGTTTAATGAAGATGAGCTGAAGCATAAAATAATTCTTGAGAAGCTGAAGTGTTATGTGAAAGCTGAAGAATAAGAAGAAACCATCAATGTAAATGGCCTAGTAGATGAGCACCCTTTTGAACAAGATATCGTTCTATTTGAGGAAAGAAAATTATGCCCACATGATTTGGTGAGGAGATTTGTGTAAAGTGTTATTCATGAAATGGGATTATGGTAAGGTAAAAAGTTTTTAAGCTAGAGTCTGGCATATTATCCTTTATGAATTTAATTATTACTATAAATAGAGAATGGCTTATAAAGATCAAAGTAAAAAGGAGAAGAAAATACAAGGTATTGTATTTTCTGGTGAAACAAGTGATGCAAATAAGAATTGTACAGTAGTAGATGAGAATTAAATAAGAAAAGGGTTCTGCTAAATATTTTGGAGAAAATATTTAGCAAAAAAACTACTAGAACTGATAAATGAATTAATTAAAGTAACAGGTACAAAATCAATATTCAGAAATTGATGGCATTTTTATATACCCATAATAAACTATTAGAAAAATAAATTAAGAACAACAATCCCATTTACTATTACAAGAAAATAAATAAGGCACCTAGGAATAAATTTAGCCAAAGAGGGAAAAGAACTGTACTTGGAAAATTATAGGATACTGAAGAAAGTAAGTGAGAAAGACACAAGTAAGTGGAAGCATATTCTGTGTTTATGGATAAGAAGAATTAATACCATTAAAATGTCCATACTATCCAAAGTAATCTATAGATTAATGCAATTCCTTAAAATAACAATGGCATATTTCACAGAACTGGAACAAATATTTAAAAAATTTATATGTAACCACAAAAGACCCTGAAAAGCACACAGGAATCTTGAGAAAGAACAAAATTAAAGGTAGCATACTATCTGATATTAAACTATACTACAAGACCATAATAATCAAAGCAGTATCATACTAGTGTAAGAAAAGGCATATAAATCAATGGAAAAAAATAGAGTCTGGAAATATACCCACAACTTTATAATCAATTAATATTTGTCAAAAGATGCAAGAACATACAATTGTGTAAAGACAGTCTATTTAATAAATTGTATAGAGAAAATTGGACAGATATGTGCAAAAAAAATGAAACTAGACCACCTCTATACCATACACAAGAATAAACTCGAAATAGATTAAGGACTTAAATGTAAGTTGCAAAACCATAAAAAGCCTAGAAGAAAACATAGGCACTAAAATCTCAGACATTTCTTATAGCAATAATTTTCTGGATATATCTCCTCCGGTGAAGAAAACAAAATAAAAAATAAACAATGGGACTACATCAATCAAACTAAAAGGCTTTTGCACAGCAAAAGATACAATCAACAAAATTAAAAGGCAACTCACTGAATAGGAGAAAATATTTGCCAATGATAAATCTGATAAGAGGTTAATTTCCAAAATGCATTAAAAAATACAACTCAAACAATCCAATTAAGAACATCAGCAAATGGCCTGAATGACTTCTCCAAAGAGGACATACAGATAGCCCATAGACATATGAAAAGATCCTCACCATCACCAGTCATTAGAGAGATGCAAATTAAAACCACACTGAGATATCACCTCATGCCTGTTACAATGGCTATCATCAATAAATCAACAAACAAGTGCTGGCAAGGATGTAGAGAAAAGAGAATCCTTGTGGACTACTGTTGGGAATACAGATTGGTAAAGCCACTATTAAAAACATTATGGAGTTTCCTCAGAATATTAATAATGAAACTGCCTTTTGACCCAGCCATTCTACTTTTGGGAATATATTTGAAGAATCCCTAATTCAGAAGAATATATGCATCCCTATGTTTATTGCATCATTATTTAAAATAGCCAATATTTGGAAACAACCCAAACGCCAAATCAGTGGATGAGTATGTAAAAAAGCTGTGGCACTTTTACACAATGGAATACTACTGGACTGCAAAAAAGAAGGAACTCTTACCTTTTGTGACAACATGGATAGACCAGCAGAGTATTATGCTAAGTGAAATAAGCATTCAGAGAAAGACAAATACCATGTAATCTCACTTATATGTGGAATCTAATGAACAAAATAATCTAACAAACAAAATAGATACATAGAACAGACTGACACAGGGAAGGAGTATTTTGGGGCTGGGTGAAAAAGTTGTATGAATTAAGCAGAACAAAAAATGTAACACACAGACACAGCCAACAGTATGGTGATTGTCAGAGGGAAAGGGGGTTTGGTGGAGGAGGAAGAAAGCAAAGTGTGGATAAATGGAAATGGAAAGAGACTTTATTTTGAGCAGTAAGCACATGATGCATTATGCAGATGATGTGTTACTGAGTTATACATTTGATACCTGTATGGCTTTATTAACCAATGTCACCCCAGTAACTTAAAAAATAATAATACTAGAATGAAATTATGTTATCTGGTATATTAAACAGTAATTAAAGTATGGCATTATACCAGAAAATATTAAATTTGTATGGAATTTTGTTAATATGGGATATAATTAAAAAATAAAGGAAAGCTGAAAAGAATGGCTTAAAAGTTCAAGACAAATTAAAATATCACACAAGAAGGTGTAAAACTATTTGTATCATACATCTATTTATATTTTAAAATCCTTAAAAATATGAAAAGGTATTTTTAAAATTGAAGATACTCTTTGAAGAGTATGCAGTCGCCATAAGTACACGTGCATGGATAATATATCAATAAAATATATATTTCAAAATTTATCAGGAAGTAATGAAATCTAGATAAAATGCAATTATATTTTGAATTATCCACATACATGATTCAAAGTCAAATTTTGGAACCATAAATATATAAGTATAAAAAATCCAATAACATAATCAATATATTTAATTAAATGTATAAATATATAATTTTTCCTCAAGGGCATATATATAAATATAAATGTATGCTTTTTAATCTAAGTTTATTTACCACATGAAAAAATTATGAAAATATATTTCAAATATAATAATTTTAGGAAAGCATATTCTCTAATTCTAATATGATGGAAATTAATATATATCATTTTAAACCACAATTTTTAACTATATATGTGTTATATCAAAATAAAATAAAAAATGAAATACTAAATTAACTAGGAAAATATATCGTAGCCTAGGAAATACAATAAATACTAAAAGGAAATTTTGTCCAGTCAGCAGAGATTTCTTATGTAATTTTTATTACAATAGAGGGACTATTAAAAATTTCTCATTTTCATACTTATATAATAGAGAACATTAAAATAAATAGAAGGAAATGAGAAAATAGTAATTAATAGTATAAAGATAGAAATTAGTGCCATAAACAAATAAATTATCTAAACTCTAATTCATTTTAAGGATGGAATTCAAAAAAGGGAGGCAAAGCTACACTAATAGAACTAACAAAAAGAGAGAACAGAAAAAAAATAAATTGAGAATGAGGAAAGAGCTATAACCACTATTATAGAAGAGATCAAAACAATCATAAAAGAACGCCACATAAAATTTCATTGGAAAATATTTGACATCTAAAAGGAAACAGATGATTTCTTGATAAAATATAAAATAATGAAATTAATCCAAGAAGAAGAAAACTTAATAAGACCTACATCATGAAAAATATTAGAAAAGTTAGTAAAGGTTTATCAATAGCATCTCAAAATCCATATCATATTTTTCTTATTTATAAGCAATTAAGATCATACTGCTAATATCCTTTAAACTATTCATGACCAAAAAAGGTAGATAGCTCTACTTTTATGAAGAACTGATAAGGATGATATAAAAACAAACTATATAAATATATAAACATGTTAAGTTAAAACATTCTAAATTTGTTTTCAATTGACATCTAGCAAAATATCAATGTGGTAATATAATCTGATCAATTACAACTCATTCCAGAAGTTCATGGATTATTCAATATAGGGAGCTCTTCATAAAATTAACTAAATCAAACATTAAATGAAAAATGATGTAATTCATGTGTTCACCAGTAAAGGTCAAAAAGTGGGCTCTGGTCTTTATTTGGATCCTCCATGTTCTAGATCCGAGACCTAAATCAGCAGAAGTCAAGAGGGAGATCAAAATACTGTGTGATATGTCAGGATCCCTACCCTTCCATTGCCTTACAAAGACGATCCACCTCCAGGCCATTAGGAATAATTTCTAACATCTTTTCTCTCCCCTAATAAAATACCACAGACCATCCCCCTTCCAAACCCCACTCCTCAAATCCTGCTATATGTCTACGAACTCCATGTATCAGAATCCTATTCCTCATTTGGTTCTACAGATGTATGCATTTTATTTTGATACCTTTTACCAACATTTCCATATGATGAACTTCTTCATATCTTCAAACTTTTAAAAAAAATTTTACTTCCCATTCACGTGCTAATAGAAACCCACCATTCTTCTGGCTTTGTGTTTTATATCCCTTGGACCAGAGGCTTTATGTTGAGCCTGACACCTTTTTTCTCACTTCTACTCTCAGATGAAACACACTCCCACCTCTGCTTAAAAGTACAGAGCTTTGACTATCAGTCAGATTATTGCTCCTTATTGTATTAATATACAGAATTACAAATACTTTACATTTGGATAGTTTAGCCCATGGCTCAGTTAAATCTGTAACTTTGCTCTTCCATAGTTATGATCTTATCAGTTTCTACATATATGAATTTTCAATTAGTTACTCATCAGAACTATTTCTCTTTCCTTTTGGTGAATAGCCAAACAATATTTACAATCCCTTCCATGTGGCTGTGTTACTGACTTATGAGAAGCAGAATATTTGGTTAAAAGAAGAGTCTTTAACACTCCATATATATATATATATATATATATATATATATAGTCTTCATATACATATATTATATATAGTTTTGCAACTTAAAAAATCAAATAAAATATTTTTCAAAGGATTAATATAGTGAGACTTGATGAACGCTGATAACTTGTTTCAGGAGGTATAAAGGAACAGGGTGCATGAAAGCAGATGTGAGGTCAAAGTAGAGTGGCTTTGTTGATTTTTTTCTTTTTATGATGTTATTTATATTATTTCTCTCTTTTTTATTTAGGAAGTAGGTTTTAGAACAGCTTTTTGTATGAATGGGAATGATCTTGTATAGCTGTATAGACAGAAAAATGGAAAACCAGATGACGGAAAATAAATCAAAATCAGAGAAATAAATACTGATACAAGGCTATTGATACAAGTTGGTTTGTGAATTTGGTGATGGGAACAGGAATAAATTCCCTTAGATAGACTGCACACTAAAAGAAAGTTATAAGCTAGATCATCAGCTGAGAATATGTTAGAAATGGGGTGTGAATAGACTGAGGAGAAGAGAGAAATAATATAATAGACATCTCAGAGAATGAGAATGTGAACTTATGAGGAAAATAGTATTTGACTCCAGGCCAGTGCTCAATATCCATTTGAGGCTTTTGATTATGAAGTTAAAATGTGACGGTCCGATTGATTTTTATCATTTCTTAGCAACACTTACCTATTCAGGGGCAAGGACAAAGAAATGAGTAGTTGTGAGTTTTATTTGGGTCAGGAAAACTGACAGAAAGGACAAAAGGATTGAGGATGTCTTCGAGACCACTGCATCAAAGGCAAGCAATGAATAGAGGTAAGAGAAGTGATATAAAAGGAACACCACACAAATAATATGCCCATGAGTCTAAACATTACGCCCAGGTGTGTGTAATGCAAGTAAATTAAAAGGAGAGGTGATGACTGGAGAGAGTGAGGTCTTTAAAGTAGATGTTGTAGATGGTGTATTTACTGGTAAGGATAAAGTCCACGAAATAAACATGGAAATTGCTAGGAAAGTATAATCAAGAGGAAGCTTTTTAAAGCAAGAAATCAAAACCAAAGGGGGTAGGAACAAGGGTGGGAAGTGGGAATGGCTGCGGTAGGGGGGAGTGGTGGGGAGAAAATGGAGACAACTGTACTTGAACAACGATAAAAAATGTGAACAAAAATAAAAGCAAGAGATCAAAGAACTGGAGAGACAAGAATTAGCATGGTCTGTTCAAACGAGTTTTAGAAAGGCTTTATAATAAAAGTTGAGGAAACAATATTGATATAAACTCCAAATAAGATGTATCTGCAACCTTCTTTTTCCTGTGCTGTAGGTAATTTTTTAAAAAGGTCTATTGTAGCATGAGCACATTGAAGGAATTCATTTTTTGTATACAAATACTTGTTTTTGACATTTGCATTTATAATTTCACATATGGTTGAGGTGTTAATAAATAGCTTGGGTTTCTAACTTTGAGGTTAGGCTTAAGAAGGTATACAAACTTTCTACAGGTCCAAAGCCCCAAGTGATGCTTTAGCCAAGTTGTAAAATACATGTAGTGTTTAAAATTACTGTAGGTCCTGTATCTCTATGATAGTGTTGTAGGATCCATTGTGTCCCCCCAAACAAGTTGAAATCCCAAGCTTTCGTATTTCAGAATGTGCCCTTATTTAGAAACAGAATCTTGGTAATTCAATATAATTAGTTTAAATGATAGCAGACTGGAACAGGGCAGCACTTTAATCTGGTATGACTGGTGTCCTTATGCAAAGATGACCGTGTAAATGCACAGAGACACACAGGGAGAAGCCATGTGAAGTCAGAGGAAGAGATGGAAGACTGAAATGATGCAACTTCAAGTCAAAGAACACACATAATTACCAGAAACTTGAAAAGGCAAAGAAGGATCTTTCCCTAACAATATCTTAATTTCAGATATGAAGCCTCCAGAACTGTGAGACAATAAATTCTCTTGTTTTAAGCCACCCAGAGGGTGGAACTTTGATACAGCAGCCCTAGCAAAAAAACGAGTACAGGTGAGTATATAGATTTAGAGAGGTTTGGAATTTCGTGGTTCCCCACCCCAGTTTAGTTGCATAGACTTACGTGTTTTGTTTCAGTACAAGACCATTCCTAATATGGGAGCCTGACTCCAAACTCCAAATGGTAGAACAGGCAGCAATTGGACAAGACGGCTCAGATATGAAGGAGGAAAAGCAGCTCTTTCTAGAGGGCAGGGGCTGGATGTCCTCTAGATGTCCTTCTTGATGTTAATTTCTAGAAAGGCGATTTTTTATTTCAATTGAGGAGATTTTCTGAAACCCATTCTTACAGATTTTTCTGAAATCTATTCTGTCCATTTTCCTGTTTTATCATTTCTGCCAGAAATATGTTCTGATACAAATATTAGAAATGTATGTTGTAATGAAATACATTTAACCATTGAGAACACAAAGAAAATTTTGTAACTGAATGAAGGTGACTGAACGGACAGTAGTTTAAAACTAAATATTTGCTCGGATTGGATCATTGGCATGTATGTCAAGAAGACAAAACTTCATGGATTAACTTAGTTTAATCTTGGGTCTGTGGAATACTATCTAATTAGTTTCAGAAAAAAAAAAAATCAGATGCCTGAAATTGAAAAGAGATTTAAATCATTTTACTATGCTAAGCAAAATGTGCCAGGCAGAAAAAGTTAAGGACCTTATGATTTCATTCATTGTGGCATATAATATTGAAAGCAACACATGAACAAACAAGAACAGTCAAAAACTCATAGACACAGAGAACAACATTGTGGATACCAGAAGGGAGGGGGGTGGGGAGGTGGTAAAGGGGGTCAAATGCATGGTAACAAAAGAAGATTTGACTTTGAGTGTTTGGTACACAATACAATATACAGATGATGTAGCATAGACTTACATACTTGAAACTTATGTGATATTATTAACCAATGTGACCACAATAAATTTAGTTAAAATAAATAAATATGTATACAATAAATTACCAAAGTTATCTAAATTTTTGTGAGCATTGGCTATAAATCAGGTAGTTCTGAATATCACAATTTCTGCTGACAATGAAGTGAGATATTTATTGATTATATTATTATCATTTTAAAAGTCAGAAAAATAGGACAAAAATGGTTAAACAATTTTTCCAAGGTTATATATCTAATAGGAGGCAGAGATGGGATTTGATTTAAACAGTGTATATTTCAAAGCTCCTAATATATTGTATATTGTAGCTCCTAATTCCTATGCAAAGTCTCCCACTTTACATATTATCTCATAAATCATATTTTATTAAATTAAAGAATGTTCTATTTTTGCCAAATAAATATTATGAATGCTTTATTCCACATGGATTGTAAAAGACATCTTGAATTCAGAATGTTAAAATACAAAAGAGTTAAGCTATGTGACTTAGAATTCATAAAACATTGTTACTGAAACTAAATATTATGAGTTAAGTAATATCAATTTTATGGATTAGGAAACAAAGTAAAAGAGAGATGTAGTCACCTTATTTGGTGACATAGTTGATGAGATAGCAGTTAAAATATATATCTTTTCAATACTAGAACTTATTCACTGAAACACTAAGATATTCCCTAATTCAACAATGATATACTTGAAATGATTATTTCTATATTTGCAATCCTTTTTAGGTTTTGGAATAGTTCTATTGTTACAGAATGCTTTAGTAAAGAATAAGCTTGCTGCCCTCTCTTCATTAAAGACATAAAGGGCAACTTCGTTATAGGAGCTGTTATAGAGATTAAAAGCACCTTTCCTTCCAAAGGAGGTTTCAGAATTTAAGACTGCCACCAATAGAAGGGAATTAGTAGATCCATTGCTTAGGAAAAGCAATGTAATTAACTATTTATGTTTTAAGAGTTAAAAATAAGGCCTCTTGATTCTTAGTGTAATATTATAAAGAAAGACCCTGACTCCATTAAGTCTGTACACCACAGGGAGTCTCAGGACAAGAAATACTTGCACAGCTTTTCATATTGGCACAGTGTTGCAATATGTAGCAAAGTGGAAACTGGACCAATATAATGATGTACATCAGGGCTATTGCAAGGTGGGACTGAAAGTCAAATGCATGACCTTTGTGAACTATGTAAGCCTCTCCATTTTAATGGGCATTGTTTTTGTTGTTGTTGTTTATGTGTTTGCTGGTTTAAAATACTTAAAGTAGAATTTGATACAGAGAGATGTGATATTGAATCTCTTAGCTGATATTAAATTCCTATTGATTTAGGTATTCCATGTGATTTTTATTTGTAAAGGTAGACAGATATAATCATAATTGCCCTGAGAACATTAGAGAGAAAAAATGACATTCTAGTTACTTTTTATTCATGGGCAAAGAGGAGCATCCAGAAAGGAAAATAGAAAAGTTTGTATATCACAGCAGGTCCTTGTGGAGAGGATGCCAATGTGCAGAGTTTAAGGTGGTAGTAATCAAGAGGAAAGGAAGACAACTGAGTCTCAGGGGATTGAAATAAAAGAGAAAACAGGAGACTTCTGGTCAAGATGGTGACATGGGTAAACACGGCTCACCTCCTTGCACAACCATATCAGAATTACAACTAAACTATAGAACAACCATCACTTAGAACCACCAAAAATCAAGTTTAATGGAAGTCTGGCAACTACAGAATTAAAGAAACCACATCCATCCAGACAGGTAGGGAGGGCGGATACACAGAACAGACTGGTTCCCCATCCACATGCAGTGAATTCAGGAGGGATATCTCAGAAACAAGGAGTCACAACCCCACACAAGGACCCCAGGCCTAGATTTCCAGTGCCAGGAAGATAAGTCCCCACAACTTCTGACTGTAAAATGCAGAAAAAATTAAGTTGGTGGAAGAAACCTCTGGAGTCCCAAGCAGTTCCCTTTAAAAAACCCACACAGAAACTTACTCAGACTAACTCCCTCTGAACTCCAGCACCAGGATAGCAGTTTGAAAGGCACCAGTGGCATACAGGGAGGGACTGAAAAGTCTGTCATCAAGGCAGGATGTGGAGGTCAGCTTTCTCCTAGACAGACATGTGAGCAGAAGCCATTGTCTCTTTTCTGAGCCTCCCCTCACAGAGCCACAGGCAGGCAGGCTGGTGCCATATCTGAGACTCTTTCAATCTAGCTAAAGAGTTCCCCACTCTGAAGATCCCCTAAGACTCTGTCCCACTCAACATATGGGTCCACCCAAACTGTTAACCATGACTTTTCCATATGAATGGCTGAGATTGGCTCCTGACTCACAACTTTTAAGTCCTATCAAACAAGCAACAGTTGGCCTCAGTATGCCCTGAGTCTCCATCTTGCTAAGTGGCCCAGGCCCAACACTAGCAGCAACCAGCCTAGATTTACAACCTGACTTCACATGAGAATCTCCAAGCCCAGCATAAGTAGCAGCCAACTCAGATTGATTTATAGCTCATTCAGGGTGGCCCCAGGCAAAACACAGGTGAGGACTGACCTTGGCCTGCACCACCCAGGGAAACCTCAGGGCCAGGGCACTCAATGGATAGCTGCAGATCATGTCTGAGCACCACCACCCTGCCTCTGCACAGCTGATCTTCCATGGAGAGTAGAGCTTGGTAGTCAGTGGTTATAGACAGTTCTTGCAGCAAACTGGTCTGTATAAATCCCTTCCATTGACCTTCCAACAGTAATAAATGCTCAATTACAAGAGGACAGTGTACTCAGCCCACACAAAAGGTACACCTTAAATATCCAGCTTGGGTTTCAGTAGAAGCTCTGCCACTGGACTCTATAGGATACCTACTACATTAGACCCTGCTACAAAGATTAGATGAAGTCATAGCAGCTCTACCTAAATCATAGAAATGAACACAGGGAGGCTGCCAAAATGAGGAGTCAAAGAAACATGGCCCAAATGAAAGAACAGATCAAAACTCCAGAAAAAGAACTAAACAAAAAAGAGATAAACAATCTATCATATGCAGAGTTCAAAACACTGGTTATAAAGATGTTCAAGGAACTAGTGATGGCCTCAGCAGCATAAAAATGATCCAGTCAGAAATGAAAGATATACTAATTGCAATAAAGAACAATTTTCAGGAAGCAACACAGGAGTGAATGAAGCCAAGAATCAAATCAATGATTTGGAACATAAAGAAGAAGAAAAAAAAAATCAGAACAATAAGAAGAAAAAGAGCCCCCCCCCAAAAAAAAAAAAGATGTGGACAGTGTAAGCAGCCTTGGGACAACTTCAAGTGTTCCAATGTTCACATCATAGGGGTACCAGAAGGAGAAAAGAAAGAAAGAGCAAGAAATTGGAAATCTATCTGAAAAAATAATGAAAGAAAACTTCCCTAATTTGGTGAAGAAAATAGACATACAAGTCCAGGAAGCACAGAGAATCCCAAACAAGAAGGATTCAAAGACACCCACTCCAAGACACATCATAACTAAAGTGCCAAAGGTTAAAAGCAGCAATAGAATAGCAGTTAGTTCCTATAAGACTGGGGAGATCGAATAAGACTGTCAACTGATTTCTCAAAAGGAACTTTGTAGGCTAGAAGGAGTTGGCAAGAAATATTCAACATCATGAAAAGCTAGCACCTACAGACAAGACTGAAAGATTGCTCAATGCAACAATGATATCATTTACAATCAAAGGGCAGATAAAGATATTCCCAGGCAAGAAAAAAAACTAAAGGAGTTCATCATCACCAAATGATTATTATATGAAATGTTAAATAGACTTACTTAAGAAAAAGATCAAAACTATGAACAATAAAATGGCAAAAATACATATCTATCAACAATTGAATCTAAAAAACAAACTAAGCAAACAAGAACACAGATAGCATCATGGATATAGAGAGCATTTTGATGGTTGCCAGATGGGAGAGGGGGTAGGGAAATGGGTGAAATGTGAGGGGATTAAGAAATACAAATTTGTAGTTACAAAATAGCCACGGGGATACAAAGTACAGTATAGGATTTATATGCATGACCCATGGACGTGAAGAATGGTGTGGGGATTGCCTGAGGGAGTGGGAAGTGCTGGGAAGAGGGCTGCTACAGGGAAAATTGAGAAAACTGTAATAGCAGAATCATATAATATAATTAAAGCAAAAATTCCAATGGCAGATAGTAACAAGACCAGAAATTTGTAACGGAAAATTTGATCTTAATGAAAGTAAAATAAAAATCTGCAAATACGTGCAAATAAAGAGTCAAAAGTAAAACAGAAAAAATAACACATGAATGGGGTCAAAGATGCTGATCCAACTACTTAATAATAAAAAGGATCTGCTTGGAATCTTCAGAGGGGCAAGCTCAAGAAACCATTTAAGTTTTAAAATAAACATCTAAAGCTGAAAATAAACACAGATGCAAACAGGTATTGTTTTATTTTCATGCTTTATTATCTACTTTTAATAAAATACACAACATATTTGTCATATTTTACTTTTGAAAGGTATTATTACACTTTGAGTTTATAGAGCAATTCTGCTGTTTTATTCATATATTCAAACATATATATATTAAAATAAACTTGTGGTCAAAACATAGGAAAAAGAATTATTCAATGCTTTGTCAAACTGTTAAACTAGGCAATATAAAAATATTGCATACTATATTAAAATATTTATTTATTGAATTTTTGAGAACTAAACCCTAAGTTCAAAACCAATTAAAAATTCTAATGTTCAGTGTAAACTGTGAAAATATACTATCTAGCATTTAGTTCATCTCTGGGCCACATAGTAGACACTCAATAATGCTGCTTGAGTTTCTGGTTGTATACAAGGAATTTAGTTGGGCCCAGAAATCATAATTTTCCCTATTTTATGATTATTATATAGAAACATTTGGATAAATTCAGAATCATCAGTTTCTGAAATCAGAATATAATCTATGCTAACACATGGCTTTTAAAACTTTATAGTCCTAAAAAGTCTATTAGCTTCACTTTATAATCTTTCATGTGGCTGAGAGAAAGTTGAAAAAAATGAAAAATCATGATCTGCAATATTGTTTGGGAGCTTGGGAAAGGTGTATATATTGCAGGTTTTGTAAAATAAAAAGTTAAGCTAGTAGAAACCTTATGTAATGCAACATCTGCATACAGGTAAACTAATTCCTTAATGTAACTATTGTTTATTGCATTCTGATGGAAATGGGGAAAATGGAGTTTTTACAGAGTCTTAGAACTTACTGAACTGTTTTATTTCCCAGCTACACAATGAAATAAATGATCCAATTAGTATATTTTATAAAGTGAATTGCATTATTCCTGAAATTTTCATATATTTTTCAAAAAGATATTTCTTAAAATTTTAGCTGGCTAATTGTTATTGGTTTATATACTAATATCAGTTGGCCACAAGTCCAGGACAGCAATACTGGTAACAATACTTAGACTGCGATGCTGCCGTGAGTGATGATGATGACATTAGCTCACATTTATAGCATGTACACTCTATCCCACAGAAAGCCTATTACTTATATACATGCTAAATTTCCTCATTTCTCAAAGGAAAAAAGGAGGCTGAGATAAGTAAATAAGTTGCACAAACTTACATACAAAGTTGTTGACCAGAGCTGGAATTTGTACCTATGTCTATGTAAGTCTGCAGCCTGCGTGCTTAACTGAAACCGATTACAATTTCTCAAAGAGTAGTTATATCCCTTTGTTTTCTGGTGATCCGTGTGAATATTGCTTCTCTGGTCTGGTTTTAAATAATTGTACTCGTCTGGTTTTTAACACATCTGATAGTGTGCCAATGCCACGGAAGCGTTACCAGACAGGAACCGGTCTGGTCTGCCTTAGGCCTGCCTATAGTATGTTGCTTCTTGACTCTGTGTAGGAAAGATTTATTTATTCATTTATTTCATAACATGAGTCTGGTGATTTTGAGAGTGCATTTATTAAGGCTGGGGACAGTGAAACAAGGAAGAACTTAGGGTAGAAGAAGTAAGAGGAGAGAGCTGAGGTGGTGCTCTGCTTTGGCTCCCTAGAAAAGTTATAGGAAAGCAGTGAGCCAAGGTGGGGTGGCTGTTAGCTCACTGGGAAGCCAGAGAAAAAGGGGCTCTGGAGACAGGATCAGGGGGTAAGCTTGGGTCCAACTGTTGCTGACACTGCTCGCCTGGCTGCAAGTCCCCTTGGGACCCTTAGACTTTTGGAGGAAATAAAAAGTTCATTCATGCCTGGGAAGGGGCATGGACATGCTCTAGAGCAAGCTCATCCTGACTCTTTGTCTTGAAGGCTTTTTATGATTTTTCTGCAGGTGAGAATCTTAGAGGAGGGTTTCAGCAGAATATTCCTCAGCTTTCCAGGTGCATTTTTCATCATATGATGGTGCATCGGGTGCTGATGCATCATAATGAACACATAGCTGGGTTTGGGGATATTCTTTGGTCTAATATACTGATTTACTTTTATCTTGGGTCTGACTGGATTTTAATGGGGTTTTTGTTATTTGTTCCTCTGACTTCCTCTGTCCTTGGATTTAGCTGGCACAAATGCCATTAACTGGGTCTCTGTTCCCTATTTCCCAAACCTGGGAGATTTAAGCTTGTTTTCTTTGGTTAGGGAGCAGAGAAATAAACCATTTGCTCTCAAGTGTCCTTGGCTAGGGGTGATAAGGTGATTCACTGGCTGGCTATAAGTTGCTCACATTATTTGTCCTTGCTCAATTTTATTGTCTGAGTTTTCCCATTCCACTAGCCTAGGAATTTTCCCAGCTTCTTGCTATCCTGTCACAAAAGCAAGGTCAACACTGAGTTATACAGTGTCCAGCAGAAGTAATGCCTGCATGAATGTGGTTGGTAGGGTAATGATATGAGTGTAATAATTTTTAGTTCTAATTTGAACACTTCACCTAAACTGTCATATAGTGTGCTTGAGTATGATATTGTTATGTTACAGAATTACATGCTTATGATTTTGTAATAAAAGATTTTGTAAAAGAAAAAAAAAGGGGGGGGAGAGGCATTGTCTGTGTTCAACCCTGTATATCAAACAAAACAGTAATGCTAACTACACATAGAGCTTATAATTTTGTTTTCAGATTGACTAATTATTAACTAGTTAAGCTAAGTTTGTTTTGATATAAATGTTAGTTAAATGTTATTTACTTTCTAATCATACTATTAAATTTTAGTTTATTGCAAATTTGACATCAGTGAAGCTGCCATTACTACTAATAGCTGTGTTTACTACTTGTTTGTATGACTGGCATGATGTTAGATGGTCTAAAACATTATCACTAAAACTAAATATCACCCATTTTACAGAAGAGGAAATAAAGGCCTGAGATTTTTGTTATATATTGTTATTAAATAATGACTCCACATCCTAGAACTGGAAAATAGTAGAAGTAGGATTCAAAGACATTTTACTACACAATCTATGCTCTTTAACCTGTGCCATATTGTCTTCTTTTAATTAGGTAATAAGGATCTTGAAAGCCACCATAATGTTTGATAGAACACAAAACATTTCATATTGATGAGATGTAAGTACTATCTTAAGGAAGACAGAACGAAAAAACAGGTGAGGACCATAAAGTCTCAGAGAGGACACCAGAGCTTGGAATGGGTACTGAATGTGGAAAAAATAGAAAGAGTAACACACTGTTACCCATCGAAATCAGAATTAGGATAACCATGAAATCAAAGAACTGTGAGAAAACAAGGTACATTCCTGTGGAGCTCCAGAGGACTCTTTAAAAGAGAAAGCTCTTCACATCATACAATCTGAGTTGTATGATGTGAAATTTAGTTGTATGACCTTAGAGTTGCAGACCTATAAAGGATGGTATTTTCTCCCCTAAAATGAGGTGGATGATGTTTTCTGATGTTCTCCTAACATGACATAAAATAATGACATGGTTTCTATGATCAGTTCATACAGTTGGTAAGGGTCACTAAACCTCTTCTAGTACAATCTCATATGTGTTAATGGATTCCTTTTGATACCTCCCTGTTATGTGCTGGAGTGAGTTGACTTAGCAGATAAAAGCACAAGTTTCCAACTTCAACACCATCCTAAAGAGTTATATGACTTTGGGCAAAGTTTTTAATACTTTCAAGTTTCATTTTTTTAACTGAAAAATGAAGAAGGTATTAACTCCAATCACACTATATACAACGAAAGCTTAGCACTCTCCTAACCCACAGTAGGCACTCTAAAATTGTACCAATTTTGATATCATGATAATACTGATAATGATGATCATGACAGTGAGTTTTCTGTGAATAATTTGTCTGATTTAGCAGTATATTCCTTACTAATATCTTTTCACTGTGCTATAAATGTCTTTAATCAGGTAGGATTAGACAGTGTAATTTTTTTTTCTTACATCCTACTCTCCTGTGGCTAGCTTCATTCCTAAAAAACCTATATAATTGTATTCTTCTTTTTTAAGACTTTTAAAAAGATTTTATTTATTTTTAGACAGATGAGAAGGGAGGGAGAAAGAGAGGAACAGAAACATCAATATATGCCTCTCATGTGCCCCCAGCTGGGGACCTGGCCAACAGTCCAGGCATGTGCCCTGACTCGGACTCAAACCAGACTCTTCAGTTCACAGACCAGCACTCAATCCACTGAGCCATACCAGCCAGGACTATAATTCTACTTTTTATCCACTCATTCTATTTATGAGTTATCATCCTCAAATCACTAATACATTTCATGAATTCTACCATGTATGGAACCCTTCCACAACTACTGAAATAAAATTATAATTTTCTCAGCATTAATTCCAAGGAAGTCTTTCCTCTCCAATGCTGTGCTCCTTATTTATGTCTGATTTCATTTACTGAATATGTAATATATATTCTATCTCTTCCATAGTATCAGCTTTAATACTCTAATAATGCAATGCTAAACAAGCATTCATTGAATAATGTCTCATTTAAGTTGCTTTTAGTACATGATAACATAGTGGACTAAAAATAGAAAGGAGTAGTTAGCTTTCATAGTGACAAACTGACACAGAGAACACTTGTAAAGTTGCATAAGTTCATGGAAAATTGTAGGAAAATGTTCGTTGTTGAAAAAAATCCCTCCTGTCTTGCTTCAGTGAAAACACAGTGATTGTTCGAATATCAGAAGTTGTATTAGAAAATTAGCTTGATAATAATTCTGTTGTCCTGGCTGGTGTGGCTCAGTGGATTGAGTGACAGCCTGTGAACCAAAGGGTCACTGGTTCAATTCCCAGTCAAGGCACATGCCTGGGTTGCAAACCTGGTTGGGCCCCTAGGAGAGGGTCTGCGAGAGGCAACCACACAGTGATGTTTCCCTCCCTCTCTTTCTCCTTCCCTTCCCCTCTCTCTAAAAATAAATGACTAAAATGTTAAAAAAAGAATTATGTTTACTTGAGAACAGGAATAATAATAGCATCTTTAATTACATGAAAATAATTGAAAAAAAATTAAAATTGAAGCCAACATATTAAAACTCACAATATTACTACTTTTAAAGCTATGTTTAAAGTATTTTATTTATTTATTTATTTTTAAGATTTATTTATTTATTTTTAGAGAGGGGAGGGGGGGAGAGAGAGAGAGAGAGAGAGACATCAGTGTGCGGTTGCTGGGGGACATGGCCTGCACCTAGGCATGTGCCCTGACTGGTAATCGAACCTGCGATGCCTGGTTCGCAGCCCGCGCTCAATCCACTGAGCTACACCAGCCAGGGCACAATATTACTATTTTTAAATGTTTTATTTATATCAAAACATTATTTTAATTTTACTTTTATTATCATTTTACCTGAGCTTATTACAAGCAAACTCATTAACAATATTTTCAAAATGAACTTTTTCTTACACTTTTTTGTTCTGGAAAAAGAAATTTAACACTAGATTAAACATTTATGAGTGCTCAGTTTTTCTTTCTTGCCCTAGGCTCTACATTATGGCTCTGCATGTCACTGTTGTGTCCAGTCTATTGGAAATTTTTGTTTTATTCAATGTGAATATTTTATATTCAGTTTGAATTTTTTTAATATTATATATTTAAACTCTTATTTACCCTCATTACTGAGTTTTTGGGGATCTCTAAAATTTTATGCTTCAGGCAAGTATCTCATTTATCTCATCCAAATTCCAGCCTCGGTTCCAGGCCCTTCACTTATAAAAGACCCAGGCAGAAAGCCAAATCTTGCTAACTGATAGCATGTCAGAGGGATAACTCTGCAGGTACAGTGGAACAGTGTTCTATTTTGGGATAGGATTCAATAGTGAGCTCCTAAGTCTGATAAATCCAGTGAGCAAGTAGCTTGTCTAACAGCCTAGATATTTTCATCTTCATTTTTGCCTCACCTAGTATAGTGAATAAAGAATTATACATGATAAATAATGACTTCTAAATGACTAAATCAACTAAATAATTGTAGCAATTATTTAATTGGTTTATAAATTTAGCTCTTCCAAACAAAGTTGGAACAGTCAGACTGATATATTTTTTTTATTTTATATTCAGAGCACTGTAGAAATCAGCAAGAAATAATGTACTCTTTAGAATTAAACACTCAGTTACTGTATTTAACATTTAGTTTAAATGATAAAAATGTAGTCTAACCCATAGAGAAAAAATAATTGCCATCTCAAGTAAATCCTGTAACTACTCTAATTTCAGTAGTTGATCTCAGTTTTTTTCTATGATGGTATGTCTCTGTTGTTATATAAATTTGGACACAACCTTTAAAAAGTTATTTACGGCTTAATGCAATACCAAACAAACAATAGTCAACAGAAATTTATAAAATTAATTTAGAACCCTCCAAAGAAATTACTTAATACCAAAATAATGTAGTATAGAGTAAAATTATTAAATAAATACAAAGAAATATATTTTTATTCTAATGACTTAAAAAAACTATTTCTAAAATGTGTTAATTTCAAACTATATTATATTCTTAGCATAGAATATATATATTCTGAAATGTATATGTGTATAACTATATATAATTATACACATATACATAAAATGCATGTATGCATATACATAAAATGCATATGTATATAATTATGTCACATCTTTGATATAAGTGATTTTACTATAAAAGCCCTTAGTCATTTTTTAAATGTGTGTTTAGTTTGAGGGTCTTCGTTTTCAATAGTTGCATGGAGGATATGTGAAGGATCACAAACAAGCATGAGATTGTGGGAGGTAGCACGGTATTATGCTGGTATCTATGAGAAACTCTGAATTGAGATGAGATAGATGAAAATTTTAAGCATCTGTTATGTGTCTAGAATGAATCTAGAATCCTTAAACATATAAACATATTAAATTTTTATGACAACCCTGTTTAATAGATTTTATTTATTTACCCCAATGTAAATTAAGGAAAATAAGAGAAAAAGATGAATTAAGATTAATTAACTTCCCTAAGGTCACAGATATATTAATTGTCAAGATACAAAATGCTTTGTATCTATTGCACAGGATCATGTTTACTAATCTATACTGCTTCTCTTAATCTTACTGCTGGGTGAATAAAAGCCAGGCTAAGAATTAAATGGTGGTCCTAGAGACAGCAACAAATTACTGGATAAAGTTTCAAAAACAGTGCATAAGAATATGATATCCTTATGTATACCATAGAAATGTAGTTTTAAATTTTTCTTGTAAGCGTATCAGGAAAGAAGAATCTGTAAGCAGATATGTTTGTAAATCTTAGGTTTATAAAATGCCAAACTCTGTGTTTTATCTGCCAAATTACTGATTATAATTTACATGCTAATATGCATTAAGACTATTTAAGAATATAAAACATTTTTCAAACTTGGAATAGTTTTTTGTTCATGTTTCTTGTGGGAGGAACATTTAAGAAAACATTGTTTCTGGGGCTTTTTTAACATTCCTATGTAGATTATGCTGTTTGGTGCTTATCCATATATTCAGATGATAGAAAAAAATTAATGGTCATTAGGGCATAGCTAAAGCAGGAGATCTATAGAAATGTACTGTTTTAAATACATTTATAAGGAAAGAAAATAGTGAAAAATAAACACACTAAATTCAAAATAAAGAAAAGAACAAAAAGAGCAAGCCAAAAAAATACAAAGTATGTAGTGGAAACATTGAACATATCTATTCAATTAAGACAAAATACAAAAAAAAAAGAAAATTTATTATATAAAAATATACTTTAAAAGATTTAAATACACAGATCTTTGGCAGTGTGGATTAGAGAATAAGATAGATTATACATAGAAAATATGGAATAAAAGATAAGATAAATTACATATATGACATTTTATAATAACATTTCTGGATTTCAGATTTTAGGAAAAATATGGAAAGATCTAACAGTCCTAATATGACACATTAAAAAGTAAGGTTAAATTAGAAAATTATAATTTTAAAGTCATTAGAGATTTATGGAACAATGAGAGCAAGATAGAATTTCAGAAAGGAACATATTGTTCTGAGATGGGTAAATAATCACTGGCAATTTTCTACCTGGAGAAACTTGTTGATCCTGGGTGCAGGCTGAGGATTTGGCTTTCTCATTCAGAGGAACTGATAGTGGAAATAAATATCAACCAAAATTTTATGGTTGTATGGAGTTTTCCTGATAGTTTGAAAACTAAAGGGGCTGCAGTTACACTTGTTTTCCCTCGTGAACATTTGCTGAACTTGAAAACTATATATGGTAGTGTGGGGAATTAGGCCAAAGGCTTTCAAAATTAAACTAAAACATGCCAAGGCAAAAATCCAAAGAACTAAGGTTAAAATTTTCACCAGATAGAACTGGATTATTTCATAGTCCTTCAGGATGAGGATAAAGGCACTCTCAAGAATCTCAATTAAGAAGCCAAAATAGAACATTAATAAGCCAGTGATTAATAATGAAAATTTCAAACACACTCAAGTCAGGTCAATTCTGAAGAGCATCAGTTCTTCACTATCTCTGCATAACAGACAAAAACATTGTCATTGATATTATTAGATGATATTATTTGAAACACTTGAAGTTGTTCTATAAAAGAAAAATGTCCAGTTTAAAATTAAGCATTACTGAATATATGAAAAGAAAAAATATAATAGAAAATTATTTGAACCATATATTTTATTTATTAGTAAAGGTCCTCCCCAATGTTCATAGATGACAATTTATAATAGCCAAGTGCTAGGAGCAACCTAAGTGCCCACCACTAAATGAGTGGATAAAAAAACTGTGGTACATTTACACAATGGAATCCTATGCAGCAGAAAGAAAGAAGAAGCTCCTACTCTTCATGACAGCATGGATGGAACTGTAGAGCATTATGCTAAGGGAAATAAGTGAGGCAGTGAAAGACAAATACCATATTATCTCACCTATAACTGGAAGCTAATCAACAAAACAAACAAGTAAGCAAAATATAACCACAAACACTGAAATAAAGAACAACATGAGTAACCAGAGGGTAGAGGGGAGAGAGAAAAATGAGGGAAAAATAGAGAAAGGACCATCAAGGGACATGTATAAAGGACACATGGACAAAGCCAAAGGGGGTAGGTTTGAAGGTGGGACATGGGGATGGGTGGGACAGGAAGGCATGGTATGGAAAAAATGAAGACAACTGGACTTGAACAACAATAAGAAATAAATTTAAAAAAAGATTCAAAAGAAAAGGTCCTCAGATAATCATTATTGTTAAAGAAATAAAAATATCAACAACATAAATGAAATCATGAAAAATTTCAACAGAATTTAGAATCTGTAAGAGAAGAGATTAGTGGTGCTGGAGGAAAGAGGGGTGCGAGTGTAAAAAATGGGTGTAGGGGGTTAAAAGATGCAACTTTCCATTATAAAATAAATCATGGGGAAAGGTGTATAGCATGGTGACTATAGTTAACAATACATTGCATATTGGAAAGCTGCTAAGAGAATAAATTGTAAAAATTCTTATCACAAGGAAAAAACCTAAAGATGATGATTTACCTAATAAATTAATTAAACTTAACTGGATATAGGTGTATCAATGCAATTGATGCAAAAAATCACTTGTAATTATTTGTATTATTACAAATGTAATTAGATAAACATTAAATATAACCACACATAATAAGATAGCTAACAACCAACTACCAATAAATAAACCTACTGACAAATCTAAAACATTACTGAGGACAATTCAAAAATAATTAAATAAATGAATGAACATACCATATTTATAGACTGTAATACTCATTCTCCTATTCCTCATTGCTAGATTTAATGAAATATTGAGGTAGAAGGAAGGAAGAATAACAAAAGGAAGAAAGGATGGATGGAAGGAAGTGTTATGGGAGAAACTCCCAGAAACTCAGTTCTTCTTGTCAATGCAATAAAAAAATAAAGATCAGCAAGTCTATTATCACACAAACAGGGTTTATTGGTAACCTGTTCTCATGGAAGAGAATGGGCCAAGCTAAGGTGGGGGTGGGGGCTGAAAGGCATAGATTCAGGAAGAAATGGGATAACATAGGCCAAAGGCTGGGGTGGTAAGCAAGTACAGGGGTGGTGACAGCCAGGGTGGCAAGCACAAGAGTGGCCAGAAGCAAGGTGACCTAGTCAGAGAGCCAAGAGCACCAAGCCCTTGAGTCCATTGTCCTGAGCACTCATATAGTTGGTGGGATGGAGGAGGATGAAGAAAATACATAGTGTCTGACAGGTAGAAGTGGCGTTAGCTTTCTGGAGTGGGGGCTGATGAATATGGAAAGGATTAATGGACTTCTTCCTTTAGGCACTATGGGCCCTTCCTGTCTTTTCAGGCCTTGGGTAGTTTCCAAGGACTTTCTTTCCCAGATCATGGAAAAGATACATAGCATTTCAAGGACTGCTGAGTGAGTGGGTGGGACACGTATTCCTCCTCCTCCCTGCCTTTGTTTCCCCTCTGGCTGCTCTTCCTACCACAAAAGCAGGAAGGAAAGAAGGAAGGAGGAAAGGAGCCTTTGAATTGTATTCTGTTAAGAAAATATTACTGGGCATCAGAAATATTTTAGTTGTAAGACTGATAAATATAAGGAAAAGGAAATGGATTAAATTCTATATTCTATATTTGAAATCCCTAGTTGTTAAGATATTAAACAATTATTATTCAAACAGGTCTCTTGGTGAACTTCTAGACTTAAGAAAGGCAGCAGGCTAAAACTCTTGAAGTTTCTCTAACATAAATGAATCTAGTATATTCATGAACAGATACCTAAATCTGATATTTTTAAATAAAGGCAAAAGATTTATTAAAATAAATAGAACAGGAACATTCAATTGAAATAGTGTTTTGCCTTAATTTATACATTACATATTGGAAAACCTCAAACATGCTTTTATTTGCTCCATTTAAAGAACCCCATATCACCAGTCCCAGTTTAATCTGTTTCTTCTACTTTAAAGTACTAAATATTATCTCACCTTTAACTGTAACCTAATCAACAAAATGAACAAGCAAGCAAAATATAACCAAAGACATTGAAATTGAGAACAGGATGATAGTGACCAGAGGGGAGAGGGGAGAGGGGAAGGGATAATGGGGGAAAAGAGTGAAGGGTTTACAGGAACAATTATAAAGGACACATGGACAATAACAAAGGTGGGGGTGGAAACAGGGGAAGGAGGTGGGGAGGGCTGAGGTTTATGAGGAGGGGTGGGGGGCGAAGGCAGAAAACTGTACTTGAATAAAAGTAAAAGAAAACATAAGAATAAATACAAAAAAGTACCAAATATTGTCTTTCAGATTCAACTTGTAAGTTGTTTCTTTCAAATTCATAATATATCTTTTTCTCTATTTTTCAAATGTGACCACAATTTTACAAATGATGTTTTACAAGCTGTTAGAATTGTTCTCAGTTTTCTCCCCTTCCCCTCCCTTACCCAGCCCCATACTATGGCTTGTACCCACCCAAAGCCATGGCTTGTTCTTTAGGATGAGAACATCTTTCTTAGCCCAGTAAAATGCTTCATAAACTGCCATTTTCTTATAGTTCATTTGTTAGGGTACTATTGATATATAAGGGATTGCTTATAATGTTATTATGAAAAAAATAAAAAGAAAGATAAGTTTACTTACAATTTTGCAAAATGTGCTTTTCTTGTGATTATGTTAAGTTTGCATTGTCCTAAATAAGTATGTGTATATATATAAAGTAAAATATGCAATTCATATATAAATTATCTATACAATGGATGACAATAGTAGTTTACTAAAATCTGGGCTACAATAACCAATAAAGTGCTTAATTAAATTTCATACTAGATGCTTGGAAACTTAGCATATATTTTTAAACAGATAGAATAACCTGAGCCTATGTAAAATAATCAGGGAGATCTATACATGTGTTTGAACTTAGATTCTTGGAGTGTGATTGTTATTTATACGTATTTGTGAAGGGTGTATTCTTCCATTTATTTATTCATTCACCTGCAAATTTTTTTCTCCTAAACAAATATAATCCCTTCGATGTCTCAGCCACCGACCGGCAATGACTGTGGAACGCTGTAGATGGCTCCTGGAAACACAAGAAAAACATACACAGAGACAACTGCATCCTGTGGAGAAATACGGATGAAACGGCCCCTCCCTCTAGTGGGGAGTGCTGGGCCACCCTCCATAGGGGAGAGCGCCCCGTTCTCCTGTCCCAGCAGGCTTTTATTGGGTTTGTTTGCGTAAGAATTCAGGTAAAGCTCATTACTCATTGCCAGGAAGAAGGTATCAAACAATAGACAACAAGGAAGTTTGAGGGCTTATTTTGAGTCAGGGTCAAAGAGTTGTAAAAGACTTTGAGGAACAAACTTACTTCCTCCTTGGACCCTTCTCATTCAACCGAGAGCATTCTAAACAAAGCAGGTTTCATAGGATTTTACATATTCTTTCTTAGGCCTGATCACCCTGGGAACCCACCCTTTCCAGCACAGAGCTGCACCACCCTGTCATTGTTTTAGGCTTAAGTGGAGCAGGGGAAGTAAGGCAGCCAAGAGATTAGGAGATTTCTCGCAGATGGAATGAGGACTCAGGCTTTGTCAAAGCCAAGAGGAGAGGGTCCATTACCCCCTTTTGCCATAACCACCAAAGTCCATCCGTGGGGGCCTCCCACATGATCATGCCTGTCTTAGGTTGTTCCCACTTGCGGAATCTCACCCATCATTGGCTAACTGACTAAGCATTGGGGGCCAGGCAGGGTGAAGTAAAAAGGAGCAGAAGGGGTGTTCCTGCCAGGGAGATAAGCTTTTGTCTCCTTGCTGGCTTATGGTTCCAAGATTGTTCCCTCAGTCTTAGCCTAGGTGGGGGTTACAGCTTCTCATACCAGCCAGGGCAGTTCCCAACACTTTGATGCAAATAACATAGAATATTATAACTAATCTGTGTGAATCCTCTCACACTTCACAAACTGAGATTCATGTTGTGTGCATGCACATGCTGATATCTGAAGTACATACACTTTAAGTACTCCCCTCATCCTATGCACATGTACTCACACACACATGTTCATGAACAGACTGCCCCTCAATATTTACTATATATACTGGTTAGTTCTTTAGAGGTTAAAATTTTGTTCTGCAAGACACAATATGTTTGGTTAGAAATCTACTTCAAGAAATCACATGAAATAAAAATGTCAATGGGAATCATAATAAATTCATCCTATCTTTAAGGCTGCTTAGGGCCTATTTTACTTGCCATCATATTGTAATGCATAGCACAGTCCAAGACTGGTATTGATCATAAAAGCTAGCTGAATAAATGCATAAATAAGTATCTTTTGGTAAAAAACCAGATTCCAGAGGCAGAAAGACTGAGAGTTAATTGATAATTCCTTTACTTAGTCTTATTTGACTATTGGAGCATTATTTAATTTCCCGAATCTTAATGTCTAAGCCCCAAAATGGACATAATTATGTAGAGCTCCCAAGGTCGTTCCAAAGATGAACAGAAAAAATAGTGTAGTACAGTTGGGCTATCAACTAATGACAATAGTCATTAATGTTACCCATTTTGCACTATTTACAGAAACATCATTCTCAACAGGCTGAGGGAATTGGAGTGACCAAGAGGAAATGCATGAGGAAGCTATAGGGAAAGATACTACCTAAACAAAATGTGCCTGTTGTTATGTATTCCCAAGTCAATGAAAACCGAGGTAATATTTAGGACTGTCCTCAAATTCAAAATTTTAATGCAGCTATTGTTCTTATATTACAAGAATTCGAAGGTTGTGTTGAGGGGGGGAAAAGTAGTTTTCCTGCTAGAGGAAGTTAAGTATTAAATAATTAAAAAGCAAAAGGAGACTTAGGTGCTAAATAAGACCTAGAATCTCATGATGCTCTACCTCAGCAGGAAACTAATAAACTAGAAAAATCACTCTCAATTTTTTGGCCATTGTACAGAACCATTTGCCTCTAGCATCTTCCTGGCTACAGGTCAGCGACGTTTTCTTTGCCACCATCATAGTTTTGTGGTTTTGAGACCATCGTTAAATTAATCACATCAAGACTATTAGTATTTAAAATATCCTTCTATTGCAAGACACACATAAAGCTTTGCTGGAAGTTTATTTCTGCCATTAAAAGAAGGCATTTCATAGGAAGATATCTATGTTTTGAATAGAGGTTTGCCATGCTTGTGCTTTCTTCAGTCATTGGTAATTCAATCAGTTGCTTATAAAGTTCTGACATTGAAATGCAGAAGCAGAAGTTCTACTCTCTCAACCTTAAAGGTATCTAAATTCAATCTTGCCATGGCTGGTGTGGCCAATGGATTGCACATTGGCCTGTGAACCAAAGGGTTACTGGTTCAATTCCCATTCAGGGTACATGCCTGGGTTGCAGGCCAGGTCCCCAGTGGAGTCATGCGAGAGGCAACTATGCATTGATGTTTCTCTTTCTCTTTCCCTTCCTCTCTCTTTAAAAATAATGAAATAAAATATTTTTAAATAAAAAAATAATAATTCTAGCTCTGGTTAGTAATGGACATGCCAACACTCTGAATGCTGCCTAGACGTAAAAGGAGGTTGTTTTAAAATGGTTTGAAGTTTGTAGCAAAACATGTTTCCATCTCACTTTTAAAATATCATGTAATAGGCACAGAACCCATATTTTCTTTAAAAAAGTCATTGAGGGACACAGAGAGAGTATAAATAATGTGGCTGCCATCATAAGTGCACTCACATCAATATATAGGAGGATAGAAAGCAGTCCCTAATTTGTGAGCTGGAATTAAGTATTAAATAATTCATAAACAAGTGACTCCATTATATATAGTGTATATATATTTAGTATTCCAATACATAGAAATCTAGTATTATATATTATATTTAGAGAAAAGCAGCTATTGGATTGAATCTCTCTCCTTTTGGCATGGTAGAAATGTTCTTATTCATTCTCTTCAACTCCTACAATCCATTTGTCTAACCAAGGTAAGTATTCAATAAATGTTTATTGAATGAATGTTTGGTGCTCTTTAAGTGATTCCTGAATGGCAGGTCAATTATCCTTGCACATAGGTTACTTGCTGCTCATATTCACTAGCATGAATAAATTTTCATTGATGGCCAAAGAAACAGAAATAAAATGTTGCATATAGGAAAAATACAACTTGGCTAAATTAAAATATAAAGGAAAAAAAATAACACCCTGATGATAAACAAGTGCTGAAGAACTCATTTCTTTCTGGTAACTGTCAGGAAAATCAGTGCTGTCTTTGGAAGAAATGAGTTAGTACAAGTTCTGTGTGAAATGTCATCAGGTCTGCAATATAAAGTGAGCCAATAAAACTAATCTACAAGGGGCTTTTAGATTTTGATTAGATGGTAGATTGCAAGCATTTTGTGAAGTTTTTGTAAAATAGCAATTGATTTCCCCTCTAACCAAGCAATTTAATCTATGGTACAAGTTGCAAAGCTAGCTGTGGGATAGTGAGTTTCCCTGCAGGATCAGTGAGCTAGAAGCAGTACACCTGCCACTGAGCTTCTAAAAGAATCATTTGGCAAAGATAATTTTAATAGGCAGGAATAAAGGTTAACAGCCTTTGCTAAGGCTCTTTAGAGCCAGACTGATTCACTGTCACATTCATCTCCCCATTCCTTCCTCTTTCAGCCTCATTCCATTCTGAGACCAGCAGATTTTAGTTATACACTCCATCATGCTGGTTCAAATATGCATGTATTCATGCAGAATATATTAAATGTATGGCATAATCTGACCACTATGCCAGAAAATGGGAGGTGAATATGACAGAAGCGAAAGATCTTATAGTGGTCGTTATACAAGCATGTGGGAAAAAAAGAAAGAAAAGCTAAATCTGGATTAATTGGCCCCATATATACATTTTGCTTTTTCCCTGGAAAAGGGGAAGCGGTGAGTGCTCACAAATCATACCGGCCTAGACCCTGAGATGGAATTTCTAATGACAACTTGATTCTATTGCCCTGAAGGAGTCCTCTGCCTGGGAATGAAGTCTTTTCTCCAGAAAACATTGAGTAATAGGTCCCAGAGACTGCAGAGGGAGGAGAAAATGGACTGGAAAAGAACAACTGGAGTGATGATGAGGGAGAGGGAATGGCAGGAGGGGATACACTGTGTGAGAGCAGAGTGTCACATAGCAATCCACTGTCCCACCACACAAATGCAGTAGCTCTGCTGTTGCATCCTGGGAAGATACACAAATCCACTCTTGTGGGTTCTTGCTGGGAGCCAGCACCATGCTGTGTTAGAGGGGCTCCATGCAAGTTAGTAAATCCACAGCTGCAGATGTGCTAGGGGTAGGCCAGCGATGACTCTGACATAGTCCTGGTGTTAACTTAAGTGTTACTTTGAGCAACACATAACTATTATGTATGAGTGCTTGTTTCTTTATTTGAGGACATGAAAAAAATGACTCCTGTCTGAAATGTTTTGTAGACAGATATTCTGAGGATTCACAGACTACCATATAAATATTTTAATATCATCATTATCGTTGTATTAGCTTATCATGTATTGAACACCTAAAATGTCTCTGACATTGTTTCTAACATTTTACATTAATTGGCTCAATATAGCAAACCAAAAATCTGAGGTAGAAGTTACTAAAATTCCTATAATATTCCCACTCATGAAAAAAATAAGTTACATAAAAATACTATTTTATTTTTTTAAGCCATCACACATTCTTATTGGAGAATGATGAGGTATTTGTACATGTGTATGTGTACATATAAGTGAACATATTTATAAATAAATTTGCATGAAATAAAAAAATTGCTACTTGTTATGCAAGTATTAATTGTCAAAGCTATAATTGAAATCCAGATGGTGAGACTTTAAATCCCCTGTTCTTAATCATTGTGTTAAGTACATATAAAATAGTTTGACATATGCTAAACAAAAATAAGTAAAATGTAGAATTATTTCAATTACCAAGAAGAAGAGTACAGAGCAATATAAGTTTGTACACGCTTTTCATCTCCTTTGGAGAGTAAACAGTTCCACTACTAGGGATCAAGAATAAGATAATAGTGCAGAATTGTGTGTGGAACAAGTGCTACCCTCCAGGCCCACAGCCCTTGGTGAAACTTCATCTTCTCATTGCCACCTTTTCATTTATGACTCAGTTCAGGGGTAATTCCCAAGTAGATTGGAAACCAGGAAGGTAGGCTTCTCTGGGGTCCCTGGTTCATTTTCTCAAGGATATGATGGATCTTTGCTTTCCTTCCTTGTTTTGACTGCAGGAGACCTCAGAGCAAATGCTGTTGCTGCCTTCCTCTAGAAACTGTACCCAATAAAATGATCTGCTTCTTTGGGTAGTAATTTTACTTTTGGTTTCAAATTAATTTTACATTTTATTTGTGCTTTGCTTATATGTATTAGTTAAGTTATATAGTTACTACATTAAGTACATAATTTATTTTTGTAGGTGTTTTTCACTGTTCAATTACAGCATTGATTTTTCTCTATGTTCCAAAGATGGAGTAACTCATAATGGAAAAGATATTGCTCATCAGTTTTTTCTCTAATGTTGCTTGCCAATTTTAAGTAAAAAGTGTCTCTTATTTGAAATAATGTTTGTTCTGTTTTGCTTTTGGTTACCATTTATCATAAAGAGGACAGAAATGAGAAAACATATTTAATTGACATTCATTCTTATCAACAGGAAAAATGTTTTTCAGTTGTATATTTTCTAAATACAGCATCTCAGCATTCTGTTATTCATGCTGCTTTTAGCTCTCTACCAGAATCAATGGCCTGAAAACTGTACAAGACCTTCTTGTGGCTTTTTAGATGAAAGGGCCTATCAAGTCCTGGCATAGTACATATTTTCAGAATTTCTGTCAGATTCTGTGCCTTACAACATAGTGTTCTCTAAATTCTATTGTATAACTCCAATGAACCTAACAGCCCAGTATATGCTATATTTTTGCACCTTTACCTGTTGTAGTCATAGGTAAATTACAAACATAACAGATTTAGACATAGTCTAGAGATGGGAGAAAAATGTGCCAGGGCACAAAGGGACTGAAAGCATATTGAATTATGTTGCCTAGAAATCCAGTCTATTAAGAAATTCTCATTCTCTCTATCTCTCACTCTCACTCCCTCAATACATTTTTTCCACCAATAAACAAAATGTATACTCATTGTTAATTTTGACAAATATAGAATAGAGAATGGAAAAAGTAACCATATTTTGACCATCCAAAGACAATTTTTAATATTTATACTCACAAGTATGCCCTACTATCTAAATTTCTTGTGTATTGAGTTCAAGTAATGCAAATTTGGATGGCAAGTTCAAATACTTATACTGCATTATTCAAAAATTGTTTCAGATAACAATTGGGGAGATACAAACAGATTCATACAAAATGTTGCCCGAATCTGTTCACTAGGTTCAATTATTCAGATTTCAAAGAGTATACTTATTGAAGTATATATTGTATTTTTAAATATTTCAAGTGTATGCATGTGTACATATAAATAAATAAGAAACCGGAATGCAATATATAAATATACATATATAATTTTGTTATATATAGTGCTTTCTTACATTTTAAACTTGACGTTGTAAGATAATTATATACCTAATTGAACCACTGTAAAACATTTCATAGACTGTAATTTTTATAGTTTACTTAGCCATTTCTCTATTCTTGAATATTTGGTGTGTGTTTTCTTCCAAAATTAACCTATTCTAATTAAGCTACAATAAATTTATTGTGAATGTGTATCTTTTACATATGTCTTGAGGACAGATTCTAAAACTAGGAGAGATTTTAAACCTTTTACATTCTTATCTTTTACATACTGTCCTAAGGATAGATTCTAAAACTTTTTGATATTTAGTTATAATAGTCTTTTATTGGCTTAACCACATTTCTGTCATATTTCACAGTGTCCTGTATAAAGCAGATACGCTGCCTTAAATTTGAATTCTCTTACTTTATTTTATTGTTTAGGTAGGTTTCCACCCTCCCCCACATATAGTTCTGCCATTTATCTTTTTAAATTAAAAGTCTGATGCTAACTAATATCCAAAATCTCATGTTCATTATTATAATAACCAGCACTTTCATAGTTGTTTTGTATGATATATTAAAAATATAAAGATAGCATTAATGAGAAAAAATTTGTTATTGGCCTTTTTTAAAGATTTTATTTATTTTTAGAGAGAGGGGAAGAGAGGGAGAAAGAGAAGAAGAGAACCATCAATGTGTGGTTGCCTGTAATGTACCCCCTACAGGGAATATGGCCTACAACCCAGGCATGTGCCCTGACTGGGAATCAAACCAGCGACGTTTTGGTTCACAGGCCTGCACTCAATCCACTGAGCCACACGAACCAGGGCCTTGTTATAAAGATCATATATTTGCTATTGGGTAGTGTGGGTGATTGTTTTTCTTAACATTAGTTATCTCAGCCTCATGTATTTTCAAAGAATTAATGATTTTTTCACAGTGTAATAATTATTTAGGTAATAAACAGAGTGATTTAGTGCAATGAATGCTCAAATGACTTTAATTTACACATTTTTGTATAGCTTGGATAAAATGTAAAAGTGTAGCAATAAAGAGAAATTGAATCTATTGTGTAAAATGAGCCCTGCCTTAAAAATTTTAATTTTTAAAGACATACTACACTTTACTATTTTTTAAAAATATTTTATTTATTTTTAGAAAGAAGGGAAAGGAGGGAGAAAGACAGGGAAACATCAATATGTGGTTCCTTCCTGTGTGCCCCCTACTGAGGACCTGGCCTGCAACCCAGGTTATGACACCCCAATACCCTAAATGGGAATTGAACCAGTAACCCTATGGTTCACAGGCCACTAAGCCACTCAATACACGGAGCCACACCAGCCAGGGCCCACTCTTTACTATTTCATATTTTTCTTATATATGTATTTCACAAAGTTTCATTTATCTGTGTTAAGTATAATAAAGTATATAGTAGAATTTGATTTATATAAATTATTTATAAAATACACATAAATTTTGAATATTATAAATTATATAATACCATTTTAAATTGTGAGTGACATAAAGTAACTTTAGAAAATGTATTTATTATGATTGATATAAAGTCATTTGAGTTATTTATCACAAAACATTTTTATGCAGAGATTTCTAAATACATTTTTGGAATAAATTATTTTACTAGCTCTGATACCCCAACAGTTTGATGATTGACAAAATATTATAAGCTGTCTGATGACTATTTTGATAGTAACCCTTTTTGTCCCTGTCCTAGTTAGTCAGATCTGATTTACTTTAATAAAGACCTTGGCGTGTCTTTTAATTATACCTCAAATTATCACTTGACAATACATGTTTCAAACCATCTTTCTTCAATGCTAATTGGCAAAAACGTTTGGATTCATAAACCATTTACAATCTATTCTACTGCATGCCCTGCAATTAATCAGAAGCCAAGTCATAATAAAATGCAATTAGCTCATTAACTACAATTTTTAAAAAATCATCTCATAAAAAAGTATAAAGTCAAATGGAGAAATAATTTTCACTCTAGGATGGAATGTAAGAAAAAGCAATCCTCCATCTTTCTAAGTTCTTTAATTCTTATCTTCTTCAGCCATTTTAATTAACATGTTAATATATATCCCAATAGATGTGATAGCAAGTGGCAGTTGCAAAGTGCAAACTGAAATAAAATCTAACACAACGAACTTGTTACTCTTAAAAAATAGCATTATTGCATAGTCAAGCATATCTCCGTCTGTCTCTCTCTGTCTCTGTCTGTCTCTCTCTCCCACTCAGGAAAGGTTGCTATGTTGAAGAAGATTTAAGCTTCAGCCCCCACATATTAAGCAGAATTAATGATCTATTTGCTTAGAAACCATATATTAGCTCCAGTTTATCTGTCTGCTGGGTAAAACGGTAGACATTACTTGGTCACTATGATAGATTTGAATGCAGGCAAAGCATCCATCAGCGTCGGCCGCTGATTGGTTGTTGGTGCCTCTGACAGGCTCTTCCATCTCAGTGAGTAAAAGCCAGCTGATTGCTCTCACTTCTCTTTACACCCATTGCTCTTGAAGCCACTATATTACACAGCTAATGCTGAGGGTTGAAATTTCTCTCTGTGCTAGCAGTGAATTTCTCCCCCTCACTTATGATTACCTCGTCGTCCTCCTACTTCAAATTACAGAATAAAGCTTGTCAACAGTGTGTGGTAATGGAAACCTTTCTGAAACAATGGGTAGTAATGGGTAAAAACAGTTGTGTTTTAATAATAACAGCTGTTCTTCTTAAGGCAGAAAAGTGACATGAAGTATACTTTCTTAGATGACAAAATAAAAATTAGATATGTCAAAATTAAAAGGGCTGATAGTTGAGAAAAAAAAAAAAAACATTGTAATGAGAGGAAAACATTACCCTTGAGATGAATTTAGGTTCTGGAAGTACAATAGTAATTAGCACAAAAATGATCACTAAATTTATGTTCATTTTATGTTAATGTCTGTTCAAGCCAGTCTTTTATTACTAGGGTATGTATTTAAACTCCTTTATAAACAATGTATCTTTTCCATGAGACTGAAAAACAGATGGATTGAATTTATTTCAGAAATATTTGAGCAAGTGGAAAAATATGAATTTTGGCTTTTTTGACACCCAGAATTATTTAGCATATGCACAATTCTTGTTCCTAAACACAAAGTCAGAAGAAACAAACCATCTGTAAGCAGAACTAAGAGTTCATACATTTTAACATTTATTTGTTTATAGAATTTAGGGCAATAGCATCAAGTACTAAGAAACCATTAGATGTGATTCAAATGACACTATATAGATTTAATAAGAATATAAATCCATGTTCTTCCTGTTTTCTTTCTTTTATATATGCAATATATTTATGTCCAGTGCTTGAGATCATTTGACAAAAAGATATGGGTACCCACAGTCTTTAATATGCAATAACATTCTAATTTCTAGTCAATAACCTGTAATTGACAGAAGTAAAAATTGAATACAAACTCATGAATCACTAAACTTTATTAAAATTATTTTTTAAGAAATGAAAGTAAAATAAAGACAAAGATATGAACAATAATTATAAATATATAATCACAATGGTATTAATTTTAAATTTTATTTCAATTATCTAAATATGGCTCAATTGATCATTTTTCTTGAGCAGTAATAGAATATTTGTGCATAAATGTAGTCACTTTGATCTGAAATGTGAAGATTTCAAATTTTATGAAGACGTGAGACTGATATTGGGCACTAATTAACTGAGATGATGTCTTCTCAGAAGAGTTGTTCAGACCCGATGCATTATCCAAGCATAAATTCCAGTAAAGACTAATGATGCTCAAGTATCATTAATTAAAATAATGAGTAACTAATTTTTATCTTATAAATAATCATGTGAAGAAAAATATTTATGGTTGACAATCTTATGTAGTTCAATTTTATTTACTTTAAATATGGCGGTCAGAGGAGAGAGAGTAGTTCATTTTAAAACGCTATTGTCTACTTCATAAAGTGTTAGAAAATTTGTGAGGATAATGCAATATTAAAACGGGTAAATGTAAACATTTTATGCTCATAGTAAAATGTTAGTCAAAAGGATGGCTAAAAATGTAATATTCAAGTTTAACTAATGTACAGGACAGATTTTCCCTGGCTTCAGCCAGTCTAATAAAATAAAGCATTCTCCATTAAGACCTGTATAAGAAAAAAGTCTTACCCTGAATTAACTTATGACACATAACGTAGTTAGTCAGAGTCCTGATCAGCAAATACTGGCCAAACAAAACAAATTTATCTTGGAAAAGTTCCAACTAAGGAACTTTTTGGCGCATGGCTTAACACCACTCTCCTTCCCCTCTGTCATCCAAGAGTCTGACTACAGTAGATTAAAAAATTGTGAAACCATATGTGAACACACTCTGACCATGTTAACTATCAATCTCAGGATTCTTAGACACAAACCAGTGATTAATTAAAGTAAAACTTATCCATGATCAATTAAGTCAATAACCTACTTCCTATTTTAAACTAAAGATGTTTTCAAAAGTACAGATGAAAGCTTTAGAACACTTTTTTTCTTATACTAAACCTATAATAGAAAAATTTGGAAATAACTTGAATTGAAAAAAATGGAATTGGTAGTTACACAGAGTTATAGCCACTCATAATACTGGCCTTCTAGAAGTGGCGTCAAACACCCAGACTTGGACCTGCAGGAGGAAGCTCCTTTGATAATCATCAGCATCACCTTGTCCCACACTGAACACTCATGTGGGTGCCAGGGTTGTCTGAGATAATTTGCCATATGTAAGAAGGCGGCGTTGTGTAGTTGCTACTTTAATCAGGAAGGAACGGGAGCCCAGAAGAGTTGTTCAGTGCCCCAAAAGAGCAGCAAAAGGAGGACCACACGCCTGGCAGGATCTCTCCTCTAACTGGCATTATACACAGTTTATAATTTCATGGGGTGCCCTAGGTGAACTTGGAAAACATGGCACTTTCTGGGAATACTGTGTTTTACTCCTGCATTATGTAGCCAAATACTCAACTTCTCTATCCTTGGTTATTATAGAATCTTTGTCTGTTTCTGGAATCTGACAACCTCCTTACAATCCTATTTGACATAGTAAAATTATAATGTCATTAAAATTTGTATTTATAAATACAAAATAATTAAACACTTATTTCATAATGTTACACAAAAAATAGTATAATGCAAACATGAATATACAGTACTAAAAAAGGAACAATGAATCTTTAAAAAAGAGACAGAGAGCCCTAGTTGAGTTGCTATGTAGGTTAGAGCTTCATCCTGATACTCCAAGGTTGCAAGTTTGATCTCCTGTCAAGACACATACAAGGAGCAACCAATGAATGCATAAATAAGTGGAACAACAAATCAATGTCTCTCTCTCTCTCTCTCAAATCAATAAAATCAATCAATCAATCAATAATAAAAAGACAGAGATTGAACAATACTTTTGTATACTAATAATCTGTGTAAAAATAAGGGCATTTTTCTTCTTAGTTAATATCTATAATGAAGATAGACAACTTTAAATAGAAATATAAAGTGTATTTAGTTTTAGCCATCTTGCCTCAATTATCTCCCCCTATTAAAAATGTTCTGTACGATTTAAAGGATGTATTTTCAGCTGTGCAATAATTTGCAGTATGTTAAACACATATTCAAGTCGGAGACTGAGGGTGAAAAATAATGCTATAGCTAGAATATATAGATAGATTTGTTAAACATGTATTTGGAAAATAATTACAACTTCAAAAATAATTGGTTATTTTTATAAAATCATAGGTTATAGAATTTTCCAAAGTACATGCTACTTTAATATCATTAGCTTAGAGCAAATTTGTTCGAATAGCAGAGGTAAAATTACAATGGGTTGAGACATACTAGATCATTGCATAGTTTTATTTTTCTGGAAAGATGAGTGGTATGGAAATGAGATAAGGATTATTAATGGAGAAAATATTTGTTCAAAAGTAACATTTACTGAACAAATGTCCTAGAAAAATTGGGTGCCTATGTATTTAAAAAAGAAACCTACGCAGAGACTCTAGACCATTCACAAAACTCAATATGAATCTTAAATCTAAATATACTTGCTAAAATATGAACATTCTAGAAAAAAATCAGAAAAATCTCGGGTTTCATAACAACATTTTAGATACAACATTGAAATATGACCTAGAAGGAACACTTGACATGTTGAAGCATATTACAATAAAAAATTTATAATCTGCTAAAGTCCTTACAGAGAAGATGAATAGACAAGTCAAAAACTGGAAGAAAATGATGGCAAAATACATATCTAATAGAGCTAATATTCAAAACATGTAAGGAACTCCTAAAACTTAATGACTAAAATATACAACCAACTATAATAATGGACAAAATATCTAAACAAATAACTCATCAAATGATATTTGATGTGTAAACTTGTGAAGAGATTGTTAACATAATTTGTCGTTTAGAACTGCAAATTAAAGTAATATACCCCTACACATCTGTTAAATTGGTGACAGTCTAAACCTAATAGTACCGATCACCCACAAGAATGTAAAACAGTAAGAGAACTCTCATCAGATGCTGTTGGAAATGTTACTATAAAATGATAGAGGTGCAGTTGAAAACAGTATGGTAGTTTCTTACAACGGCAAACAAAATATTATTATATAATTCAGCAATTGAATTATTAGATGTTTACACAACTAATTTGAAAACTTATGTTCACATAAAACCATTAAGAAAATGTTTATGGTAGCTTCTTAATCATTAATTACTGAAAGCAGATAAGATGGCTTCCACAGATGAATATTCCACGCAATGGAATATTATTTTACAGTAAGGATAAATGTGCCAGTACACCACACACAGGGCCAAACTTGCCTTGATTCAGGGTGGGCCTCTCTTTGGCATAACTTCTAATGAGCACAACTGTGATTATATTTAGAAATATATTTTGGGTTTTTTTGAATAACACCAATAGTTACTTCTTCCATAAGAAATTAATGGTTGTTTCCCCCATTTACTTTCTAATTTTTTATCAAAATTCCTATTGGCATCTCTATACCTTTTGAAATAATAATGTAGTTTTTGATGCTATTGTGTATGTATTTATTTCATCTCCCCATGCCAGCTAATCCTTTAACAGTTACAACTGCAGCTCCCTCATGTAGATGATAAACCTCTGAAATGAAGCCCTGTGGCATTTCCTTACTTTTCTTGCCTACACTCCCTTGCTGAGACTGATGAATCATTTTTGACCCCAGATCCGCTTCCTCTCCCGTATGAGGCCATTTTACCTGTAACCACAGCTCTTTGTGTGACTTCTGCTTCACCATAGTCTCCCACCAAAACAAGGTACGCTGTAAGCCGCCCCCTCTCCCTTATCCTCCCCTGACTGCCAGAGGTATCTCTGTTCAGAAAAATCCCTCTGCTTAGCTTTGTACTTTGGTATCATTTTCTTTTTCTTTTTTAAGATTTTATTTATTTTTAGAGAGGGAAGGGAGAGATGGAGAGAGAGAGAAACATCAATGTGCGGTTGCTGGGGGGCACAGCCTGCAACCTAGGCATGTGCCCTGACTGGGAATTGAACCTGAGATGCCTGGTTGGCAGCCCGCGCTCAATCCACTTAGCTACACCAGCCAGGGCTCCGGTATCATTTTCTTAAAGCAAGACTGCCCCTGACTGTCCCTAAGGTCCCCAAAACTCACAGCCATTAAAACATCCTTTAAGACCTCAGCAAGACAAGCCACACCAAAAAAATTTTCCAGGTGAGAAGGCATTATAAAAATGGCAAATTAAATATATTCTTCAAAAAATGGCTTTGTCATAAAAAGGAAAGGCTGAGAACCTGACACAGATTAAAGGAGACTAAAGACACCTGACAACTCAATGCAGTATGTGCTTCTAGATGAATCCTGTAATGGAGGCTTTTCTTTTTAAAGCCACAGTGGATATTACTTGATAAATTGACAAAAATAGACTGTGAATGAGAGATAAAACTTTTTATGTGAAATGAAAGGAAAAACTGTACTGTGTATAAGAGAATCTTTTTCTTAAAAAGTACAATAAAATATTGAAGAGAAAGTACATGACTCATGAACTCAGGTGTGCAGGAATGCAGGTCGATTTTTCATACGTGTGTGTGTGTGCACTCCTATACAGAGAGAACAGGAAGGGATGGAAGGAGACGGAAACAGACATAAAGAGATGGAGAGAAGTCACAAATGCACCAAATGTTATTAGGTAAGTCTGGGTAAAGGGTTTATGGTTTTATTATGCATGCGACTTTCCCACAAGTTTACTTACTTTCAAATAAATATATTTGAAAACTGGATTGTTTTCCTGAATTTTGCCTGATCTTGAGATTTCCAGCTTTGATCCCACAGCTACTGCCACCTGGGACCCAGACGCCAGAAGTGGGCAACACTAGCTTGAGACAGAGTCTGATTCCATGCCAGGGGGGATAGACCTGGCATCCGCTGCACATTTGAAGCCTGCAAACTGTTCAAAGGACTTTACCAATTACTGGAGAAGGTCCCCACCCCCAAGAGAGAATAGTAGATTTAAAAACTTTTACATAATATAAAACAAAAATAAAAGAGAACAATAAATTCAAGATGTTTACTGCATGGAACCCCTCATTTCTTGTCTGGTGCCCCCAGGCCTTGGTCTTTGGGGTTTTGTGATGTGAATGGGTTTGCCAGCACTTCCTCCGCTCTGCTGCTCACTTGCCTCTCCTCACCTGCACTCCCAGCTTCCCGAAATGCGTTGACGTCTTTTGTCTTATTTTCTCCTGTATTTTTCCTTCTCCAGCACTTATTCTTTTCAAATCCTTTACTTGTTTGAACAACTTTATTTAAATATAGTTCACATACCATGTAGTTCACCCACTAAAATATGTATTTTTTAAATTTTAGTATAGTCACAGATATGTACATCCCCAGTCAATTTGAAAACATCTTCATGACCTCAAAAAGAAACCTTATAAACCTTAGTTATCATCGCTCCCCTCCCCTCTCCCCCTCCAGCCCTAAACAATTATTAATGGATTTCTATTTCCCTATTTTTCTCTGTTTTGGACATTTCACGTGAATGGAATCATACCTGATCATTTGTGACTGGCTTTTTTCACTTAACACAATGGTTTCAAGGTTCATCCATATTGTACCATGTATTAATGCTTTTCATTGTCAAAATATATTACATTATATGGATATATCATGTTTTATATACCCATTCATCAGTTGATGAATCTTTTAATTATTTGTACCTTTTCACTTTTATGAAAACTGCACACTAGGGCTATGGACTTTTTTTGGTGTGGACATGCATTTTCACTTTTCATGAGTACATACTGAGAGGTAGAATTGCTGGGTCATATGGTAACTTGCTGTTTGACATTTTGAGGAAGTGCCAGACTATTTGTCAAAGTGGCTTCACCCTTTCTCATTCCCACCAGCAACATATGAGGGTTCCCGTTGCTCCATGTTCTCAGTGTCACTTCTCTGACCTTTTCATTCTAGCCATTTCTTTGTGTGTGTTGCAATATCATAGTGTTTTTTGATATGCATTATTTCTGATGGCAAATTATGTTGCTCATCTTTTTTATCCAATCTTTTACTTTTAATGGCATTTTGGGAAGAAACAGATAAACAAATGTCTCTGTGTTTAATTCATTTTCATGTGTAACAGTAACAAATTTCTTCTTCGAAATACTTGTAAACACATATAGCAATGCCAATTCTGTAGTTTTCTACTTCTATATATTTAGCATGTTGTTTTCTGGGTAATTAAGGAACAGCAATACTGTGCCCTGGATTTACTCTGTAAGATTACCTCTTGCATGGAGTTGAGGCAAAAATTCACTCAAATGACTCCTCAGGGCTGAGTAAAAGGCAGAGCAGAAGTGATTGCCAAAGCCATTAAAGCTCAATGCTATTTACATCTGTGGTGCATAAGCGTGGTCTACACCTGATGAATATCAACCAAAAATGAGGACACTGATGTGAACCCATAGCATTTTCTGAGAGATGGATGGCAAGAAGTTTTAATGGGCTTTCCCACTTTATCGTATTGTAAAAATGGGATGTATTACACATGCAAAATGATAATTTTGAAAGTTGGGTGAGGGTAGTGGGAAGATATATTGTTCTATCTGTTCTTATGAATGTTTGAAGATTTCTGTTAAGAAGCTTTAACAAAGCAAAAGATATTATGTTTCTCATAAGGAGAGGGAGGGGGGAAAGTGTCACTGGCAAAGGGCATCAGTCCATCACGGATGGGTATTTAGCTGTCTCTTCAGAAGGTGATTTCAGGAAGAGCATTTCCTTTGACATTGGGAAGGAAACCCCTTTTTATATAACAGGAAGAAAAAGAGGAAAAAATAATGTGAAAATGCTTTTTTTTCAAGTGTTTTGTTGACAAGTTCCTGTCTTATAGCTTCTTACTCCTCTGTGGACAGGGGTCCAGGACACCTGTTGAACCAAGGGTTGAACATTTTGAGGAAAGGGAGATTTGAAATAAATTTTAGCAGCTCTGGGGAGAAAATAGACTGAGGAAATGGGCCTAAACTGCATTTGTTTTGCTCACATGTTAGTAAGCATGAGATCGATATTTGTGGAATGAATGAATGATTTCCAAGTATTCTGGGGGCATCAGTAGAAAGGATTATGAGATTTTATCCAATAATGATCTATTACTTACAGGAAGACATTTCCAAAAAAATACAGAGTTGAACTTTTGCTATATGGGAAGGATTAAAGGAGGTTGGTGGCGGGGGGTGGGGCACCGTAGAGCTTGTGAAATGGTAGTGATCCAATAGACAATCAAGTCCATCTTGGTAAGGAAGAAGACAAGAGCTTTGAGTGGATGTGGAAAAATGAAAGAGCTGGAGTTGAAAAATTAACAAGGGTCATCTATGCTGGAACAATAGGAGACAAGGCCACAGGGTGGAAGGTCAGACTGAATTATTCCCGATGGCAGAGGCGTTCCTGGGAACTGGCTCCACGTGTGGCAGTGAGTGCACTGAGAGGAGGTGAAGGCCCTGCAATGAGATGATGTAGGAACTGGGGGGCTGGGTTATTGCTGCTTGGTCCACGTGGATACGAGAGCCTCCCCTGCCTGCTCACCTCTTCCAGTTCCCTGCCTTGGGCCCCATTCCACATTTGTCTCCCTATTAGGACTTTCACAAAGTCTGCATTTTTCCTGTGACCCCAAGCTTCCAACACTGTTGAGTCAGTGGCTTAACTCTGGACAAGCAGGTATAACATGGTAGTGAGAGGGACATCGAGTTTCTGTGTTTTGTTTTTTCCTTTTTACACTCAGAGCTCACAGGGCTTACTAGGAAAACTACCTAAAGTACTCACTAGGACACTCACTCATTTTTGTGATTCAGTCATTATGAGTGGAGTTGCCTTCCCTCCAGACTTCTTTAGGAAGGATAGGTGTGTAAGTGTGCAGATTTGGCAGAAAAAGAAAACATTCCATGGAGGTCCATGATGAGCACTGAAATATCTGTAGCCCTGGTACATAGTCTAGAACTCACCTCTGGTTCATGGGCTGCAGATGTTTAGGAGATTGCAGCCCCACCAAAACCATGAATGTCGGAGGGGGCATCTCCACCCTGCGAGGTGCTCTCTACACACTCTGGGCAAGATTTTGGACACTCCCTTCAAGCATGGGTAGAAGGAAGGCACCAAGTTTCCCTTTCCCAAAGACAGGGAGCCATGCCTGAAGACATCTCTGCAAATACTGTATCAGTGCTCAAGGACAGCCCATGCATTTTTGGTGTAAGGCATCAGTATGCTGTGCAGTGCTCTGATCAGCCTCGGCAGGTGGAGCTTAGATCAATTTGAGAAGCTGGGAGCCAGACAGGGTCCCTGTGTGGGTCCAAAGAGACAGAAACCTCTGTCCCCCAGCAAGACCACTCTTCCTTTATCTTTTGTTCTTACTTTCTCATTCACTCGAAGGCATGTTCTCCTTACTTTCACATTTATTTTACTCTGATAGGCAGATGGCTGCCTGGTTGACTGACATTCCTACCACTGATAGCTGAGTGGTATTTTTCTCAGCCAAAAAATATCTGAATTTCAGATAACATGAGACATTCTAATTCATTCTGGGGTCCATGGAAATGCACTTCACTGGCCCTATTCTTGGGTATGAAGCCCTATGATAAGACTGGTAGTAGGGGTTGAAGGTGAGCCTGCAGTTGGATCTGAGTGAGAGGTAGGGCTGGGATTGGGACACGGTTTGAGTGTGCTTCCCCAACACATGCACATGGTGCATGATCCACTGCTGTAATATCACCCTAAATACTCCCATCAGGGTTCACTCATTTTCAGGATCTTCTGATTACTGACTTGTAAATAATGATTAACCCACTGTCCCTTCTTCATTAATATTTTCTGAAAAATATACCTGTCCTTGACCTTTTTCAGGTATAGGCCTGTCTTGTCTACCACCCAAAAGGGTATAAAACATTCCCGGAGGGGGAAGGTGTGGGCTGCTATCCATGTTCATTAAGGCTACACTATGAGACAAGACCAGAACCCATCTCCTCAAACCTCATCAGGGAGGGAGTGGGCTCGGGAAGGGCACATGATATCTCCTTCTCAGTGAGAGCTCCAGGGTACCGGTCACTTTTGGAAGCAGAGGAAGCAATCAGTAGCAGCTGAACTAACTCCTTCCTTTCCCTCAGCACAAGACCTGCCATGGCCAAAACCCATGCCCCCAACACACTACCCAGGAAAGACAGCATTGTTAGTAGAGAAATATTTATTAGGCAAATGAGTATTGTCTCCAAGAAAGGGATTTCCTGGAAATTCTAGGGAAGCAATTTTGGTGTAATAAATAGACATGGACGTCTGAACACGGTGCCTTGCCCAGTGGTGAGAGCAGCAGGAGGCCACTGGGCAGGGTGAGGCCTGCAGGTGGGGCTTGGATGATGGGTCACAGACCCCCTGTGGGGCACAGATTGGGGGTGCTGATGATATAAGCACTGGTCCTTTCCAAATAGCCCAACTTTCTGGGGGTGTCTGCCATCGTTTCTGGTGTATATGATACTTGCAGAGCTCTGGCCAGCAAAGACAGCTGCTTGGAGGCAGGACTGACTATAGGCTGGAGCCCTGGGGTTGAGACAGGGCCACTGGACAGGCTTTGCCCAGGCTCGTGCTGCTGCCCTCCGCTGCGCTGTCTCAAACCTCACCACCCAGGGAAGGGGCTCCTGAGGGCAGGTGGTGTCTCCTGCATGCTGAGGCCCCAGTCTCTCTTCTGGGGACTTCCCAATGTCTGACGTGGCTTTCTGGGTTTCTGTTGTCCCCATAGCAGCAGCTCTGCTTCTAACTGGGCCTCTGCTCTGAGCACATGACCTGGGGCTGCCCTTCCCCTGGAGGTTTTCCTGCTTTGTGCAGATTACCCTAGGTTGAAGCCTTTGGAAAAAACTTTTCATTTTATTTATGAAAAGACTATCAAGAGGACACTGTCTCTTCTGTGACATGGTTTGGGGAGACCTGCTCCCAGCCGTCTCCTTGAATGCCACCTGAGGAGGAACTCTGTTTCCTCTAGGTTGAGATCTTACCAACCCTGCATCCCCTCCACCAAGCTCTTGTGATTTGGAGCTTGTGGGGCTCACTTTCTTTGCAGCTGGTGGGAAATTCTTATCTAGGCACAACCTTAAGGCCTGCTCAGGGACCCAAGGCCCCTGATGTTTCTCCACACTGACTGTTTGATCCCCCAAATGGACATGCAGCACCTGGGAAGCTCTGGTGTCCACAGTGGAGACATCCTGAGCACCAGGCATGGAGGCTTGGTTAGTCTCATGGGCCATGTCAGTGGGTTGGCCTTGGGTCTGTCCATTCTTTTTCTTCTCCAGTTTAGACTTTAACTCATCAAGGAGTTGCTGGTTAAGGTCTGATGACTTTGGATCTGATGTTTCTGGTGGGGTCACTTTAGTAGTCACAGGAGTTTTTCCTATAGTTTTACTCACATTTATTTTTTGGGAGATTCCCGACTTGTTGGTTGTCATGATGTCCCTGGTATTGTACTGAATAGCATGGAGTGCTTCAGCCTTGACTATGTCCCTGAACACATTGGACATGGAAGCAGGTTCTGCTTTCTCTTCCATCTTCCTGCCCAGTTGCACTTCTGCTCTGTCACTGGAATTCATGCTCTTATCTCCTGACTCACATCTGGTCCCAGCTTGACTTGAGGGCAGTTTTGGGGAGTGAATGTTGGCCATTGGAAAATGTCCCTGATTTGTTTTGCTAGTGATGCTGTTTGTGACTGGCAAAAGAGATGGTCTGGCATCCCCAATGGTCGAAACTTCTTGGACAGGCCCGTGTTTGATATTAGAGGGTGATTGTCTCAGGGTCTCCTGTCCTGAGGAGGGCCTTCCTTCCTTCCCCACAAGTGAGGTGGCAGGGAGAGGAGATTTGGGGACAGTGGCTGAGTTTTCTGTGCCCACTTTTTCTCCCTGAAGGGATTTACAGCTTTCTCTCAAGGGCATGAAGGCCCCAGATTTAGAGTTCACCTCTGTAAGCAGGTTGGTTGAGGAGGAAGTTTGGGGATCAAACAAGGAATGGGATGAATTATCTTTCAATTGAAAAATTTCCACGGATTCTAGGACCTTGGAAGGAAGGCCCCATGATATCCCTATACGCAGTTTGGTAATATGGGCTTCCAGCATCTGCTGTGTACCAGGCTCAAGGAAGGAAAGCTCCTGGGATGTATTCAGGCAGTAGTCCCCACCCGCTGATGCTGGTGACCTTCTCTGTTTTATTTCAGTGTCAGATTTTATAGAAGGAGTCTCCTCATTAGTGTGCAATGCATTGTGCACTGTCCCATGGAGCTGACTGTCACTGGTTTCCTTAAACTTTTTGCTCAGGTGTTCTTGCAGGACCTTTCTCAGGTGTCTTGGACTCTCACTCTGCCCTGACACCACTGAGCTTTCTTCTGACTGACTCATCATGAATAGGTCTTTCTCAGAGTCAGATACCACACCCTTCTCTGAAGAGCTCTCTGAGTCACAGAAGGAAACTTTTGGATCACTCTCTTGGCTTTGTCCCTCATCCACCCCCTCATCCTCCTCTAGCTGAACCATTTCTGAGCCCCTCTCATAGAAACTTCCTGGTTGGCTACACTGGCCCTTAGACATAGAGATCTGTGAGAGGCCATAACTGCTCTTTGACTCACACGGGTCTGAGCAATTGTTTGGAAGCCTTATCAGTGACAGAGACTTCTGGGCCCTGAGAGGCAGGCCCCACCTGTGTTGGATGAGCCTTTTTCTAAGGTGATGCTCCAATTTCTCTTGAAGTTCACTGTTGAGGGGAAACCCTACGGGATTGATGGAGCTTGAAACATAGGCCTTGGAGGGCCAGCACTGAGTAGATTTGGGAGCTGAAGGACAGAAATCTTCCCTAGGCTTTTGAACCATAGAGGGTAAATCCTTCAAACTTCGCTGTTTCCTCTGCAACACATTCCACTCTAGGTGTTGAATTTCAGATAATGTGAGACATTCTAATTCCTCCTGGGGTCCACGGAAATACACTCCACTGGCCCTATTCTTGGGTATGAAGCCATATGATAGGACTGGGAGTCGGGGTTGATGGCAGGCCTGCAGTTGGATCTGAGTAAGAGGTAGGGGCTGGGATTGAGACAAGGTTTGAGGCAGGAACTGAGGTTGGAGCTCAAGCAAGCATGGAGGTAAGAAAAATGGAAGCACTGGGGCTTCATGGCCTGTGGAAGCATTGGAAAGGCTGTTGAAAGTAAAGACTGAGGAATAGTCACCCAAGACAGGGACAGCAGAGGCCAAGGACTCACTGTGAAGAGATGGAAGACCCCAGAAAAGCTGGATGAGTTTTTGCTTCAAGTGGTCCTCTTTGGTCTTAGGACATGAGTACTGCTGTACTGAGCCATGCTCATCAGGGCTGAGAAACAGGCGTCCAGGATCTATAAGTCTGGCAGCAGTGTCTCCCCCAAAAGAAGTCTTTGTAGAGTGGAGGACAGGCAACTCTTGATGGAAATCATGTTGTGCCAAGTTAGAAGAGAATGAGTGTTGTGGTTGAGGTGGGGAACAGAGCAATGGGAATTTGGATTCCAAGGGAGGAAGAGGCTCTGGAGGCAGAGTTTGACCCAGTGGTGAGGGTGACAAAAAATTACCCAAGGCACTCCCTGGGTTGGGGAGGATAGCAGAGGTGGTTTGTGGCAAAGCCTCAGGCAGAGGAGGTGGGATTAGGTCTCCTGGAGGGTCTGCTGAGGAGGTAGGAGACTGAGTAAATGACAGCTCAGTCATAGGAGCTGTGCAAGCCAGAGGGCACACAGAGGGAGGAGAATCTTCCTGGGCCTCTGACAATGGTAGCAGACTGAGCTCAGCGGTTGTGTTATTATACATCTCACAGGAAGGGTCCAGACATAAACACTGATGAAAGCAGATGGTATCATGATGCTGGCCCAGGGGCCTGCAGGAGACAGGAGGTATAAAGTTGCAGACAGGACCACAACAAGGAAAGAAGGGCCCATTGGCCTGGTGGGGGTGGGGCCACCTGAAGCCTACTGCCCCTTCACATTGCTCCACATCCTTGACTTCACAATGCACTCAGTAGCACTCACCCCATGGCATTCACTCACATTCCCGTTCCTATGGCAACCCCCTCCCATTACTATGGAAGGCTGCATTGCATCCTTGAAATTCCAAAGAACAGGCTAAAGAGGGATTGGGAAAAGGGGGAAAAGTCTAGTCACCTTTTCAGGATAGGATTCAGCCTCCTATTCTTCTCTTTTTTCCTGTGGTAATATCTGAAACCTGGGAAACCAGGGGAGTGGGTTACATGTATGTAATAAAGGCAGATGCACAGGTATTACACTGAAGTCCCTTAATGGGAGAACTTTGGGTTAGTATTCTCTGAAAGCCTCAAGAATTGGTAGATGAGCTCAAATGCTCAATGGTATTTTTAAAGTCTCCGTGTGTGTTGCTTCATTTACATATTACTTTTATATACATTATCTCATTTGACATTAAAACCACCCCAGGAAGCAGAGAAGTCAATGGTTACAACAATGAAGAATCTGATTAGCCTGAAGCCAGGGTACTTTCATGAAGTCAAGGACAGAAGTTCTGACTCTGAACATCTACTAAGTCACTCCCATTGCCCAGGTCCATCACTGCTTTGTATCAGGGGCAGCAGAGCAGAGGATCTGAGAAGTCTCAGGTTCTGACTGTCTTTCCATGAGCCTCCCCTCTGAGGGCTCTGTTTTCTGAAAGAGACTATTTACCAACCAATGGAGATCATGGACCTGGTACCTCACAGAAAAAACAGAGATACAGTTCCCCTTAGGGGGCTTGGGTGAGATAGGAAGCACTTTACCTTTCAGCGTCCCACCTTTCCTTCTCCTCTTGGCTCTGCCCTGACACTGAGAATCAGAAAACAATGAGGCATTGGGATTCGTTTCTCTCACATCTCTCCCTAGAAATCCCAAACATTCACTATCCAAGAATTATGCCCCTCTGAGCCAACCAAGTTCATTTTTATCAATAGAAACATTGTGTTCCATTTTTAAACCAATTTTTAAAGCTTTAAAATGCTTTTCTTTTAATTTTTCTTCTTAGAAAAACTCAAGGATGGATTTTTATCTATGAGGTCCACACTCGATGCTCACAGGTCCTGTGCTCACGGTGGGCATAATAATCTGAGGCCTACAGTCACCTCTCTGTTCCCTCAGACAGGACCCCATAACTCCTAAACAGGAGTTTAAGCTGCACCTCTACTTAAAGGCTCTCAGAAGCTCAGCTGGGATCTCCTGATCAGCTCAACCCAGAGGCTTGGTCTAGTGATGCTTGACAGGCAAATTATGACTCATGCTGAAGTGCTGGTTAAATGTCCTGCAGAGACCCCAAAGCATCCAGAACTAGAGAATCACTGTGGTTGGGATTTTAGCCAGAAACCTGCCGACACACCCAGATGGCCTATGAGATTCATATGGTAACCTGGGTCCTCCCTGAACCCTAACCCTGCCTTGTCTCTTCCCCTGTGAGAGTGATGTTCTAGTCTCTCTTCAGGCATCCCATCTTTGTCTCTGACTCAGTCAAACTCAGGTAGAAATGGAAACAATGGTAAAGAATCTCTGTTGGGGCTTGCTCAGGGCTCTTTACCTTTTGAGTGTGTCCATTTTTCCAGCAGGTTGGGGTTGATGGAATTCCCACCATGAAACAGAAAAGCAAGAAGAGCAACCATAACACACAGATGTAAGTTAGGTTGCTGGTCTTACCTACAGGTTCTGGAAATAAGCTCAGATAAAGCTCTCGAAGGCCATTCAGAAATAGGTTGGGTCCCATTTTCCGAATGGCAAAGCTGCTTGACGCAACTGAGCTCTGAGAGCGCAGACCCTGGACTTTATTGCCAGGCCTGCATCACACAGCAGTGAGAAGTCATAAAGGGTTTCTGAGGGTGGGGCAGGGTAGGCCTTCAAGAGGGTGTGTCCACAGCCCCTCCCTTCCTCGACCGTCCTGGTCCTCTAGGTCCTTCTGCCCTAAGTACTTTAAAAACATTTCAGTGATGGCAGTGCCCAGGACAATTTAATGGATTATTTAAAATTCTTATGGGGTGAATTTTTACCAATTAATATTCATATCAAAATTAAGATGGACAAAATAAGTTTGCTAATTCCCATTGCTGTCCCCATTTGCTTATTTGTGATCTTGATGATATACTGGGATACTCATTTTCACTTATTTTTTAGGGGAAGATACCACAGTTAAAACTACAAACAAGAAAAAGAAGAAACGTTTGTTGTTATAAGATGTCCCCATTGACGGTGGAGACCAAGGGTGCTGTCTGCTGGGGAGATGTCTCTTGACATCATGGCCACTGTTCTGGGTTGCAGAACTCAGATGGGTGCCTTCCACTGGCCACCCAGCTATGTCCCCTTGGCCTGCAGCGACCAGCAGCAATACTGGGACAGCATAGATTTGTCCTAAAATCCTGAGACATTTCTCACACCACAGATGGAGCTAAGGAAGAATGAATTTTGAGGGGCTGGCTTCACGTCTGACTTTCTGGGCTATCCTGGTTACCCTGCAGCCACGAGGTGTTGGTCTCACGACCAGCAGGGGGAGCATGGGGTCTGGCGGTGGGAGGCAGCCCCTGGTGAAGAGCAGGAGCAGAGCCCTGACTCTGAACACTTGTTCCTGTTTCAGAACGTGAAATAAAGTGATTTCTTTTCCTCCGAAAAAAACATGTGATAGAAGAACAAAGTGTCTGGCAGAGTTACTGGGAGGATGGAGAGTGCTGCCTTATCTGAACCAAGGCGTGTCATTCATGAGGGTCCCAGTAGTTCTCACCTGTAAGTGCAAATGAAACCTGACAAACATTACCTCAGTCAGACGGTCAAGGATAACATTTACAATGAAATCATTGTAAATATGTATATTGTGTGTGTGTGTGTAGTATATATTGTGAATATATATTCATATATACACACTATTATGAACACACATACACCTTACACAATATACACTTTAGATATTTCCATATCTAAATTTAAAGGTATATATGTATGAGTGTATCTCAAGTAACCACGGGATTTTATTTTTGTTAAAAATAAGTAGTTGGATAAATTTAAATAAGAATAAAAAATGAACAACTTTTAGAGTCAGAATGAATTTCTGTTAAATGATTGGTGATTTTTAAATATCTGGAATTTCTGAAATTTTGTTAACTTCTTTGTGATAAGGTGATTGTAATCCTCTTGATGATAACTTTTTCCAGTGACTATAATGTATTTTCTGGTAGAGCAAAGTGTTCATTTTATTTCATTAACTATTCTTTGTAATCAAAAATTGTGGCTGATTTTCACATTATTAAGGATATACATTTTGCATAAAGTTATAAGCAAACCCCAGTTCTCTAATATTTAGTGTAAAATCTAGCAGAATAAAGTTAATTTCCCTCAATAAAAAGATAAGTAGTGTATATCCCTTAAACTACTTTTGAATTCAAATACAATCTTGCCAAAGCCTAAAAACTATATCACAAAAATATTGTCAACCTTGTGCGTCAGACACGTGCACGCATGCCCACACACAGGAGTGAGCAAAGGGGGTTGTTCCCAGTTGCTTCTCCATGTTTTGAAGAGATGATAAAATGCCACTATTTGTATTTTTAACTTCTCTACTGGAAACTGGTCACATAGGTAAGCAATTTCCTATGTGTCATATCCTAAAGTTATTATTACCATTCCCACATTTTGTGCCATAACAAAATGCACTATACCTAATGCTGTCATTATTGATTTATTAAGTTAGACAACACCTGACCTCAATGAAAACAATTTCATCTGATACTAAATTTTAAATCAGTAAATCTGGCTACCATGTACATTCACTAAGAATAATGACTTCATTATTGGGGAAGCAAACATATTTGAAATACAAATATTTTTAAGAATGCTGTATGTTGTGAAATGAGTCTGCAGAAATATCTGTAAAAAACAAATAATGTATGTTCAAATTACCTAAATTAGCAAATAGTTAATGGAGTCAGATTAATTTTCTATTTAATATTAAATACTGATACAAGTCCATTGACTCTATAACCTTTTGCAAATATTTGTTCTCATGAGAAATGTATATAATAAAAAAATAGAACAGATTACGGTTGTAACAATCATCAAATGATGGTGCAGTAACTGAGGGCTGGTGGTTTCCTCGGAGTGTGTCTTCTCATTCAAACAACTGGAAACCTATTCTTGCCCACCCCTGTATAGGGTGTGTTCACTGGTCATTTCTTTCTTGCTCATAGTTTCCAAGAATCAACTAATCCTGTGTATGTAAACAGAAGGGCTCTGGGAAAACAAAAGTGCCTCAGTCTCTTTAGCACTAATGCAAAACATTCTGTAGTATTTGAGGTACGTCTCTCATTTCCAGCTTGATAAAAAAAAGTTATTGCATCCTTAATTTTATGTAAACAAGAGGGCACATTCAGACATTGCTTATTCACTCCTTCACCCTCCTCCCCAGTTGTTTACATACAGAGCAGAAACTCAGGTTTGGTAAATATTTTCATGTATGAAGAAATAAAAATAAAATGTCATTTTGTGAATCCTTAATATGGAAAGACAACTTTCTTAATTAACCACTTTAATTTAAATCATTCAAATGTGTTTACTTATTTTTCTTAGCAAATGCAATGAGTTTAAGTTCTATCATCTATATTTATGTGTCCCGGGATCTCAGAGCACGTGTTTGTAGGAGTGTCTGAAAATATTCTCCAGTGCATGTGACAGACAAACTAATGCTAAATGGCCTACTGGAAGATTACTATTGCCTAGATTCATCATAATTCTCTAAATATTTGAACACCATAGTTAAATTTTAAAAAAGGAAAACTCTATAAAGCAAAACCGAATACAGCACATGTGACAGGCAATACATTTTACAATTGTTATAAAACTCTTTCTTAGCACTCCATTTAATCCAATAAATTAGATGCCTATTGTTTGACACTAGTTTTCCAGAAAGGTTACTCTCACCAGGGCTTCAAAAAAAAAAAGAAGAAGAAAGCTTAAAAAGCAAGACCTGAAAGGATTAAGATGATCTACAAGTAACTTAACTGCCCACACAATAAAGTGACATTAACCTAGAAAGTTGTAACAGAGGGTAACACAATCCAGATAGTAAAAACATACAACTCCTAATGCCCATCATCCAGTCAAATATAAGTAGATATGTAAACACTAATGATGTCCCATAACCAGGAGAAATATCAGTCAACAGAAACAGAGACAGAAGTGGCAGAATTAATAGCACTGCTCATAAAAACTTAAAACAACCATTGAAAGTATGTCCAAGTATTTAAAGAAGCATTGACATAATAAAAAGATAAATAAAAAATATTAAATAACATTAAAAGAACCAAAAAGAAAATCCTGCATAAAAAAACAACCAAACAGAATGTTCTAAGAAGTTTCAATGTGGCTAAAATTTAAAGGAAATGACATCATCAAATGTTGGTGAAGGTGTAGAACAACTAGAATTTTCAAGAACTTTGGAGAGTGTTTAGTCCATTTCTTATAAAATCCAGTATACACTCACCTATTACCCTACAATTCCTCTCCTTGGCATTTATTAAAAGAAACAAACACATTGGTTTACAAAAAAAAGACTCCCAGAAGAATGCTCATAGCAGCTTTACTTATAATTTCTAGATACTGTAAATGTTCCAGGTCCCCATTAAAAGAAGAATGTATAAACAATGTGATTTATTCTTATACTAATGCATACAAAACCTGGGGTTAATCTCTGAAATATTATGCTGCATATAAAAAGACATATAAAAGAGTGGACACCATATGATTCCATTTATATTAAGTAGAGAATAAACAAAATTAAACTTTGGTAAAATAAAAATCGTAATAGCCATTGCTTCTCTTGTGTGCAATAAGAAATAGCTGTGAAGGGCTGAAGGGAAATTTCTTAAGGATAATAATGTTCTGTGTTTCAATAGGGACTTGGGTTACCACCACCATCCTTATATTAGGCAAGGAGGGCCCTGCCTCAGATTTCGGCCTCAAGGACCATACATTGGAGTGCCTTCTTAAAAATTCTCTTGATACCATTTGTTGCCTAGTCCCATGGGTCCAGTAGAATCGTCTGGGTAAGGTGAACCAAATTGAAATTTGCATCTGTGTGACCCTGGTCCCTATTTCTTCTCCAATGTAATGGGTGTAAGAAACCAGAGACAGAAGAAAGAGCTCATATGGTTTGCTTCTACAGGTAATAGTCAGTACAGAAAGTATCCAGACATATACTATGAATAATAGACATTTACTGAAGAAGATACAAGATACAAGAAACACTGTATATGGGACAATGATCCCTCAGTCCCCTTCAAAGTATGCACTTTGGGACCTCACAAAGTTCTCCCAATCACCATCAGCTGCCTGTAATATTTTCCTGAATCTCATGGACGGTCTTCAATCTCTTCCCTTTCAAAGGTGATTTTAGTTTTGAGAAAAGCCAGGAGTCGGAGGATGTCAAATTTGGGCTATAGAGGGCTGAGTCACCTGGGTGAATTGATATTTCACCAAAAACCTGCATGAGACATGCTGCATGAGCTGGTACATTGTTGTGATGAAGCTGCCAATCACCAATTGCCCATAGCTGTGGCCTTTTGAATCATCCTAATAGTTTCCGCAGAGGAATGTTCAAGCTTAATGTAAAATTTGTTGCAGATTCATTACTTTACTCAAACATACAGTGGACTGGAATGCGCTGGCCACACAAGTACACATGCCCCCGCTGACTAGTACAGTGAAGTCATCATTGTTCACACATGTATGTCTCAGTCCAGTCTCCTTGGCTGCCAGATTACATCAATGTTGCACAAGCCATTCTCATCTTATTGGCAGAACACTGATTAGTAATTGCATGTGTTTGTGGGTGTAGGATTGATGGCATTCTGGAACAATGGAATTTCTGTGTTTATGGACATGTTCTAAAAGGCAACTAAGGTGGTGGCTAAATGAATGTTGTAGACACTGCCAAAATTCATCAAAATGCACAAGGAAACTGGTACATCTTATTTATGTATTTTATATGACAATAAAAAATAGATATATAATTTTTAAAAATAAGTGCTAAATATGATATAGACTAGAAATGAAAACAAATTATATAGGTTATATGGAGTTGGTCATGAAAATGTATACATTAAAAATCTGTAGCCCTGGCTGGTTTGGCTCAATGGAATGAGCACTGGCCTGTGAACCAAGGGATAGCTGGTTCAATTCCCAGTCAGGGCACATGTCTGGGCTGTGAGCCAGATCCCCCATGGGGAGCATGTGAGAGGCAACCACACATTGATGTTTCTCCCTCTCTCTTTCTCCCTCCCTTCCTCTCTAAGAATAAATAAATAAAATCTTTTTAAAAAAATCTATAGCTCTTTTTTTGTTTTGTTTTGTCTGTTTCTTGACAAGGGACTAGAAGAATGTGTCGAGTTTAACTTTGCAGTTGTGAATACCCTCCTGGATACACAATACTCATCATCATTCATAGACTCCATTCTGGGGCTTAATCTTACTCATCAAATGTGATCATCTTTCTGTCACTTGACATTAGTGTAAAGCTACAGAGTAAACCTTTGTGGAAAGTGAAGAGATTTCCCTGATAATGCAGAGATGCACCTGATACACATGGATTATTTGACAAAGAAAGCAGATTACTTTTTTTTTTCTTTTTCATTAGGACTTTGGTGCTTTCTCACAATCTGGTCAGGGCTCCTGCTAGAAATGAAAAACCTTTGGCAACAAAATTTACAGTAGGAGTATTTACATTTCCTGATAGCTAGCCTAAGAGCATTTAGATGAAATTAATTTCCATCAGTGTGCATGCTGGTGCATTTGTCCCCCTTAAATTAAAGTGAAAATGTGTCAAGGTCTATTGGAAATTTGCCTCTTAGGGTTAGAAAAGCCAATGTAGTAAAGGTAATGAATAATATTAGAAATGAAAAATGCATAGCAAAGGATTTTCTAGAATTTGTGCAGAGCCAAATGAGAGAGAAGCAGTTGTAGTCACTAGAACTTTTATTATTTTATATACCATCTCATTCAATTCCTATAAAATTATGTAGAAATGATAATTAATGTTTTTGTATTTTTTGACATTTATTTTATCATTGTGTTTTCATTTAACAAAAATAAAGTCAGTGTCATAAAGTATTATAACCTGCTATGGTTTCTTTAAAAGTTATTCTATGACAATTACTTTTTATATAGCAACTGATGCTTTTATTATTGTTTCTTCTTTCCATGCCCTCAAAGCAATTTCTCTTATTTCCTTTTTTTTCCCAAAAGGATGATTTCTTCTTGGTGCCTCAAAGCGGAAGAGCTACAGGCTGCTTTCACAAGCTAGAGTCACCTTCGGTCTGCTTGGCTGAACAGCAGTGATTGGATTTGCAAGGAGCTATCTTCTTTTTCCCTTTTTGTAGATTGCCCATAACCGCTGTTTTACCAGAACAGAATCATTGCTTTCTCCATCCTCTCACACATCCACCTTGATCTAAGCACTACAACCGTTATGTCTGAGAGCACAACAAGGAATGTAATAATAAGACTTGGTTCCAAAGGCTAACCAAACATTGAGATCAAAAGGATGCAAAACACAAGTCTGTTTTTTTTTAAGCCAACAGACACCCCTGTCAATCATGAAAATTAATTTTTATTGTCTGCCTTGTAAATTTAGTTTCTAAACAGATAGCTGCCACTAATTACTTTAGTTACTAATTACTAATTACTAAAGTGTGTTGTCTGTCTCTGGGTGGCAAAAAGGATGGGTGGAAGAGGGAAAAGAGACAGGTTGAATACATGGCACAATTCCTTAAAAATAACTAATTTAATATATTTGGATGATTTTTAATAGCATGGCATTTTGAAAATAATAGATGTAGCCACACAGTTACTTTATAGAAGGAAAAATTCTAAGTTGTCTTACATGCTGCAATATTTAATTTGTAAGAATTTACTTGCAATCTATATGACTTGGATACAATGTGACCTTGGAGAAAACTGCTGAGAGCACATCTGGACACCAAACAGGAAGTTTGAGTGTGTAGTTTCTTCAAGCAGGAAAATCCATTTTAAGCTTAGACTTAAAAGATATAGGACAAAAAAAAGTTTTTCTTCAAAGCATACCAAGAAGGATGCAAAGTGAGCAAAAAAAAAAAAAATGGTCACAAAGTGCACAAAATTCCTAATTTAGAGACATTAGTTGTGGTATCTATCAAACAGAGAATGATTGAAAGAAACAAGAAAATGTCACCAGATAACAAAAATAAAAATAGTGTAAGAAATTCTGCAGCACAAAACAGAGAACATCAAATTATAAATTTAGCTTAAATCCTTCTATTTAAATACAGAAACAGAGGTTAAGTTTTCTGTTGCAAATAAATGCCAGTGTAGAAGAGACCTCCTGGAGATATAGTAGAATGATAACACTAAGCAGGAACAATGAGCACTCTCTTATTCAAAATACCTAGACAATTTTTCTTTTGTGAATATGAACTGAAAGCATACTGCATGAAGTATTATTAAATATATTTCATTCATCAGTAAGCCCATGCAGATAAAGTATTTTTTAAAGATTTTATTTATTTATTTATTTATTTATTTATTTATTTATTTATTTATTTATTTGAGAGGGGAAGGGAGGAAGAAAGAAAGGGAGATACAGCAGTGTGTGGTTGCCTTTCCCAAATCCCCTACTGGGGAACTGGACTGCAACCCAGGCATGTGCCCTGACTAGGGATTGAACTGGCGACCCCTGCTTGATAGGCCGGCATTCAATCCACTGAGCCACACCAGCCAGGGCACAATACAGATTAAGTATTTTATTCATAAAAGCTTGCTTTTTTTGTTGAATGTTAGATGACCATGACAGCTTTAAAGTTTGTTTTGGCATGATTAAATTTCAGACCTTTACATCCCTTCTGAAGACCAAAATATCTCCTTCTTTAGAGCATTTATTTAGAAAATGTATAATTGAAAATTGTCTTTTTGAGATGTAAATCTTTTTTAAAATCTCTTTCCATTCTCTCTCTCTCTCTCTCTCTCTCTCTCTTTTCCTCAATCCCTCCATGCCTCCAGAGCTGTCAGCCTGTTCTCTATCTAAGTGTCTATTTCTATTTTGCCTGTTAGTTCATTTTGTTCAATAGATTCCACATATGAGTGAAATCACATGGTATTTGTCTTTCTCTGGCTGGCTTATTTCACAAACAGTGTGGTGATTGCCAGGAAGGAGGAGTTGAGTGGAGGTGAAAAAGGGTATAAAGGGGATAAAAGATGAAAAATTTTAAAGAATAAAAGAATAAAAATAATAAATAAATATATAAAGCATTTCTGCAGTTTACCAACCAGGACGGTCTTTCTAAAGGACCTCAGCCATCCCTTCAAAATGTAATCATCAAGGATAATACCACCAGTATTTCCTAGTTTGGGGAAGGATAGAAACTAAACTTTTGTGGACAGTTCTCCTTCTTATAAAACTTCTGTCATGAAGCTATGAGAAAGGTTACCTTTTGAGGAGGTAAAGCAAATTAGCAAACACAGATAGCCTAAGATGTCTTTATTATCTCAGCTAACCATCAGAAGCTAGTAGTAAACATTAAGAGCCTTCTTTACAGCCCCCAAAAATATAACCAATCCATCTGACACTTTGATTTCAGATTTCTAGCCTCCAAAACTGTAAGACCAAAAAAAATTGTTCTTTAGAAACTAGTTTGTGCTATTCAATTGCACCAAAAGTTTGTTTAGTTTTTGCATATGATGACTCTAGTAGTGCTTAGTTGTCTTTAACTTCATTTGAAAAAATTTTGTTAGATTATACTGTGACAGCTGTCATATCAGTGTGCATTTAAAAGAATTTATCAGAATTGGTTAATATTTGTGCAACCATTTTAATATTAAAGATGGAAGGAAATGCACAACACTTTTAGTGTATTGTGCTTTATTATTTCAAGAAAGGTAAAAATTCAACTGAGACACAAGAAAAAAGATTTGTGTATGGAGAAGGTGCTGTGACTGATTGGATGTGTCGCAAGTAGTTTATGAAGTTTCTTGGTACTATTGACACTTTTTTTGCCAAATAATTCTTTGCTGTGGGGTTATCTTATGCATTGGAAGATGTTTAGCAGCACCCCTGGCCTCTACCTACTAGAAGCTAATGGGGGAGATAGCCAACACACTCAAATTATCCAAATCAATAAAATTATCAGTGAAAATGAAAAATGTGTCTTTTATTTTATGGAGAAAAAACTAAATAGATTTTGGCAAACACAATACTTTGTTACAGCAACCATAGTGTAATCACGCAGAAACCTCATTTCTTCAATATTACCTTTTTTCTTTCCTTTTGATTAAAATCAGCCTCATCCAGTACCATGACTCACCCGTCTCCCTCCTTCCTTGCAATATGCTTCCTTCATCCTTAAGCCATCAGGACAGTTAGGTTCTGGTCTCCATCAAAGAGTCATAGGAACAATCTTCATGTCTGTTGACCATGAAAACAGTTTTCATCAAACTAAAGATAACATCTAGGCCTCTATTGTGTTTCAGCCCCAAACCCATGAAAGAGGAACAACCTATCAAACACAACCTCCCAAAACTACACAGACCTGTGCCATGGCTGACATTAGGGCCTGATATAATGATCAACTTATAATATCAACTACTTCCTACTCTGGCCCCAACCAGTCAGTAGATCCCATGACCCCAGTCCATTCGTCACCGTGAGGAATGATTTTTTCTGTATATTATCTATCCCCCAGGAGGCATTGGTAAGTCACATTGCTTGAGTAATTCCTCACCTGTGGCTCTGGATTTGGCTCAATTTCCTTATATAAAATTTTACTTTCTTTGCTGCAAATTCCTGTTTGCATTTTGTAGTCTTTGATGCATACAGGCAAATGAATTGCCTTTAGTATGGTAACAGCATTATAATACATAATAATACACATACAGCCAACATGATTTTTGAGGAGATTAAATGAGAGTACTATAATAACATAAGCATATAGGCAATAACTGTCTTAATTATCTTTGTTGCTGAAGTTCCAAAAAAAGTGCTTGCCCTATTACACTGAGTTGTTGAATAAAAAAAAAAATAAGTGAATAAAAACTAAGCAATTAGATTGTTAGAATGGGATTATTATTAGTGTTTAAAAATATAAGATGATATATTATAGAATTGTTCAGCCTAAACCTATATAATTTTATTAACCAATACCTCTCCAATAAATTCAATAATTTAAAAAAAATCTAAGACCTAAGTGAGACATGTTAACTTATTACTCAATTATAAGTTTCCCACAGATCCTCTATTTTCAGTATACTTTGTTTCTCTAATTTTGATAATTTTAGTTGTATATTTATAAGTCTAAAATCATAATCTCAGTTGTGTATTTATAAGTCTTAAAAGTATTTATGTAATGTTACCAGGTTGAATAATAAAAATACTGTCAGTCACAAACTGGTTTGAAAGAGCACATATTAATATATAAGAATGAATTTATTAGGGTAGAAATTAAAGAGTTCTAAACGTACAGACCAAAGATACTCATCACAGAATTTTGTTATGATCTTGAAGTTACATTTTTACATTGAGGATGTTTTCTATTTCCATGCACATAATGAGATTTAAAAAAGAAAAAAAATTGTAGAAGTAAATGAATTCTTGGCTGCTGAGATGATACATAAGTAGTATTTAAGAAGAATGTCACAAAATTGGAAAATTGATCTTATAGATGAAAATAATGAATATTTACAAAACAATATAAGAATGAAATAAAAATAAAAAATAGAATGCATAGATTTTAAGAGTTTCTTTTTTTGTGATTGGAATAAAATAAGATTGCCCCAGCTAAAATAGATTTTGAAGGAATATTCTTACCTTTTTGGAAAAATAGTTTATTAGTCCCAATTTCATCAGTCAATGGGCCTTAGGTATTCTTACCTCTTACTCTATAGCTCTTAGCTGATGATAATGATCACAAAGTAACTAAAATCAATCTGACCTTTTGGCTTCAGAAAGAAAGGAAACAAAGTAGATACAGAGAAGCTTTCATTAATTATGCTAACTTCAAATAAGCAAACTTTCACTGACTAACACTAGAATATGTACAGTAAAATGGTGTTTCTCGGTAAACATATGATAAAGTTAAATAAAAGTATAATTTAATTTTCTTTTGAAAATGGAGAAAAATTTGTGTGTTGTTTATAAAAAATGATGCATTATTCAAATTTTCTTTGTCACATTTTGTTCTTTGCAAAATCAAAACTCAAAGTATTCAGGAAAAGTGTATTAAAGTTGAATAGAGTGCCAAAAGGATAGCTTACAGCTTAAATGCAAGCACTATAAGGATTTATTCTCTGTGACCAGGGAAAAGAATGGATTTTGCAATGTATAAAATCACAAACTTCATGGATACAAGAAACACAGTCATTATACTTCAAAAAATTAGAGCCATGATGCACTCCTGGAAATGAATTTAAGATCAACATTAAGATGTACTTTTCACATCACAAAATAAACAGCAAACTTCTATGTTAACTCTGTAAAACAATTTAGAGCCAGAATGCCCCACAGTAATGTTTATGCCATATTTTATAGTAATTTATATTATTTGGACAATTTGAAATGTAATATATTTTTATTTATATTTAAAAGTAAAGATTGAAAATAAAAAATAGTTACCTGACACCTTTGTTACATACTGAATTGGAGCATTGAGTTTTCACACACAAATTGATGTTATGTATAATGCAATATTTCAAAAATTATTACTCATTTGTAATAATTCTCAGTCAGTGTCAAATTCCAATATGAGAGTACTTTGTTAGGTATTAATTAATTCCTCTCTAAGATGTGAAAACTATTACAAGGCCACAGTGATCAAAACATCCTGGTACTGGCATAAAAACAGGCACATAGACCAGTGGAACAGCACAGAAAACCCAAAAATAAGCCCAAGTCTCTGTGGTCAATTAATATTTGACAAAGGGGGCAGAAGCATAAAATGGGGTAAAAATAGCCTCTTAAACAGATGGTGTTGGGGGACCTGGACAGCTACATGCAAAAAAATGAAATTCGACCACCAGCTTACACAATAAACAAAAATAAACTCAAGATGGATAAAAGACTTAAATATAAGTCATGACATCATAAAAGTTCTAGAGGAAAACATAGGTAGGAAAGTCTCAGATATTCCATGCAGCAATATACTCACTGATATGTTCCCTAGAGCAAGAGACATAAAGGAAAGAATAAACAAATGTGACTTTATCAAAATAAAAAGCTTCTGCATGGCTAAAGAAATCATCAACAAAATGACAAAGGAACCAACCACATGGGAAAATATATTTGCAAATGATACCTTGGACAAGAGTTTGATCTCCGAAATATATAAAGAATTCACACAACTTCATTCTAGGACGACAAACAACCCAGTAAAGAAAAGGGCAAAGTACCTGAATAGACATGTATCCAAGGATATATAGAGGACCCAAAGTCATATGAGAGAATGCTCAGCATCACTGGCCATCAGAGAGATGCAAATTTAAACCACAATGAGATACCACTTCACACTGGTCAGAATGTCCATCATAACCAAATCAACAAACAAGAAGTATTGGCTAGGTTGTGGAGAAAAGGGAACCCTAGTGCACTGTTGGTGAGAATGCAAGTGGTACAGCCACTGTGGGAAGCAATATGGAATTTCCTCAGAAAACTAAAAATGGAATTCCTTTTGACCTGGCAATTTCACTGCTGGGATTGTACCCTAAGAATCCTGAAACACCAATTCAAAAGAACCTGTGGCCCTTGATGTTCATAGCAGCACAATTTACAATATCCAAGTGTTGGAAGCAAGCTCAGTGCCCATCAGTAAACGAGTGGATCAAAAAACTGTGGTACGTTTACATAATGGAATACTATACAGCAGAAAGAAAGAAGGAGCTCCTACCCTTCACGATGGATAGAACTGAAGAGCCTTATGCTAAATGAAGTAAGCCAGGTAGAAAGACAAATACCATATGATCTCGCCTATATGCAGAACCTGACCAACAAAACAAACAAGTGAGCAAAATATGAACAGACTTTAAAATAAAGAACAAACTGATGACCAATGGTAACCAGATGGGAGAGGGGAGGGGGATAAGTGGGAAAATAGGGGAAGGGTCATCAGGGAACATGTGTTACACATGGACAAAGCCAAAGAGAGTATGATCGAGGGAGGGACTTGGGGATATATGTTCAGGGAGCAGTGAAGGGGGGGAAATGGAGACAACTGTATTTTAAAAACAATAAAAAAAATTTAAAAAGATGTAAAAACAATACAAACTAGAGTGCAGCTCCATGCAAAGACAGAAAAAGTGGTAAATTGTTTGTAATGTGCCATTGAATTGGCGCTGACTCCTGGAGACCCTGTGAATGAGTGATGTCTACCACATACATCCCTTCCCAAATAGAACCAGTATGCTGTACCCATTCAAAAACAAAGGGGGACTCTATATGTTAAATTACATGAAATTGTTTGATTCCTATAAATAATATATATGATATATTTAAATACAATTAGCAAATTATCTACACAGAAGGACTAAATACCATAAAGGTCAGGGCAAGATGTCACTGAAAGGTGCATGTTTATTTCTCAAACTGAAAGCAGCTTTTTTTTTTTTCTTAGTACACGGTGGATGGTAAGTCAGATGATAGAAACATTACCTCCAATTATAGAGAGTATTGTCTAATTAAAAGGCAACAACAGCCAAAAGATGGGAACAGAGCAAGAGTGCTGAAAGAAATTCCTCCAAATCTCTACAGGTTTGCAACGACTGGATTGTAGCAACTCTCTGAAGGATGAGTGTGTGACAGCAAAGCTGAGTATTATGGCTTTAATAGTGCATTGAACCAAACTCATATGTTGAAGTCCTAACCTTCCAGTACATCTGCATGTACATATATTTTGGAATGAAGACACTGCAGATGTGATTAATTAAGACAATAAGGTCATCCTGGAGTAGAATGAGGCCCTATTCCAGTATGAATAGCATCCTTATAAAAATGATGAAAATTAAACACAGACATATGTACACAACTAACTGCACACACACACAGAATACCATGTGAACATAAGGAAGAGATTGATGGTTTTATAGCATTTATTATTGTACAGTTTTTACTTTTCATGAAGTATTATACTATCATTTCAGTGTAAAGTGTAATAAATAAGTTACATGGTGTAATATCTTTGGCAATTACTAAAAGTCACAGAAAGAACAAAAGAAAAAAAAAGTCATACAAAACGAAATCAGAAATTTTAAAGAGTTATTTCATTAGGTGCCAAAATAAATTTAATAAAATTTAACATCTATTTAAGGTAAAAACCCTCAGCAAATTTGGAATAAAATGGCATTTTATTAACTTTATAAAGGGTATCTATTTTTAAAAACTCAGATAACATTACATACATATAATAGTGAAGTACTGAACACTTTCTCTAACAATGCAGATGGCAGGGATGAGCATCATCACCCTTTCTTTCAACATTGTACTGAATTGCTAGCCAGTGTATTAGAACAAAGAAATGAAATAACAAGCATGTCATTTGAGAAGAAGTGAAACTGTCATTGTTAGATTATATGTCAGGCAGTGTCTTAGTATTATCTCAAGAGGGGCAGGATCAACATCCTACCCAGAATTTTGTTTGGGTGTTAAGACTGATAATGCTCCTCATGCAGCATATGTCAATTATAATATTTATTAATCACATAATGTGTCTGCCTAGGGAAAATACAGGAGTCTCCCATCTCCCAAGCAGGTCTCTAAATATCTTGATAGAGTAGAAGAGACTGGCTTTGGCTTTTACACAGTTAAGCAGTGGGGGCAGGGTAAACAATTCCAGGTTCTGGCAAGTGCTTGCATGCTTCAATTGTCAATATTATGGAGGGAGGAGTCCTGGAACTTGATCAGCTGGTCTGGAAGTGGGAAAGGAAGGGCGTGGGGTCAGGGAGTGAGAGGCTTGAAATCTGTCAGTAACCATGAAAAATTGAATAAAGCCTTGTTAGACAATCAACTCCTCATAGACTAACATTGCAATCTCTTTCCTTCTCATTAAGTGATCTTCTAGTATGAGATGTGTTGTCATTGTTCTTATTGTCGCTTGTTTTTGTTCTCTCTCTCTCTTTAGTCAATATTGTTTGATTTGCCTCATGCTCCCCATATATAATCTCTTCATTAGGTATGATTGTATAACCTTTTCATTCTCAAAACACAAGAAATCTGATTATATAACCTTCACCGAGAACAACCTGGATTAATCCCCACACCTACTGCTTTCCTAAAGATTATTTTCCTCTGTCCAAAGTGATCTTTCTAAGATAAATTAAATATTGAAAACAATGGCAAGATTTCCTCCTTTCATTTTTAATTTTTAAGGGAAAACTCTCAGGAATACTAGCATTAAAAATAAAGGAATTTAACCATTTAAAAAGACTTAAAAATAAAATTTAATCCCTAGTGGACCATCCTTTTTGTAAGTCCCTCAACTGCACTGATAAAACATTTTACAATACATAAAAATAAACTTTTATATTGATAGTTGCCATTATTTTAAGTTTCTCCTAGAAAGATACATAATATATCATCATTGAAGTCTTAATCATAACACAATAAGTTGATTACAAATTGAGATTAGAAGACAATAGAAACTAAATCACATAGTAAAATAACCTAGTCTGGTTTAGGGAGCATTGATTCCCTATGTGCCTTCATCCAGGCTCTTCTCCCCTGAATCCAATTTCTTCTCCCAATACCTTAGTTCCTTACCTTAGTTCCAATACTATAGTAGAAATAATATACTTTGTTGGGAAATTATATGCACTTCTGATAGTATAAAATGAACCTATCATACATATAATTTTCATTCTTATAATTATTATTTAATTGCCCTGATATATACTCAGACAATTTAAATGTGCTATTGCATCTCAAAATTCTAAAATAAAATTACAGAGTTACATTAAGAAAGTCAAAGCATCTGGGGAATCCTTATTTTCTTTTCTCTTAGCTAAGCCTTAGTATTAGTTTTCTTATTGGCCAGTGACCGAAACAGATTGAAGTGTGGCAAACTCCACTTGAGGCGGGTGGGTGAAATTGATTAGGCAAAATAGTATTGCAAATTCCACACTGGAAACCCTCTTAAAAAGTTTTATGGTGATAAAAGCTTGAGCACCTTCAGAATTTTCCTTGGAGCTTAACAACTTCCTAAAATTTCTCAGAATTTAGATGAGCATAACGAATACTTTTTATGTCATAAATCCTACATTCTATCAGAAATCGTTTCTTGTTAATGGTCTTTTTTTGCTTGCCAATATGTCTGCATATCCAAGTTTTCCTTTAATCTGAACTTAATCTTTCATTAGTCACAATATATGGGCTATTCCTCTTGGACCATTTCAATTTACTTCCATAAGGAGTTTTCTATGGAATCTTCTATATCTTCTCATACTCAATAAAAGCAACAAAAACAGCAAATAAAACAAAGCAAACCATAGCAAAATTTTCATGGTTCTTCCTGTTTATTATATATCATCAATATAATATTTATTATCTAATTATTGCCTTCATTAATGAGTGTTATCAATGTTAACACACACAATTTTAATAAAATGTTTTGAAATTTTGATTAGCTCTATGTCATATGAATTAAAAAAATTAAAGCTTGTGCTACAGAATGTTACTTTCCCTAGATTACCTATGAAGAAACCAAGTACTAAGAATTTGAGCATAGATCAGTTGCTAAAAGGTTTACTTTAAGTAAATGCCTTGAGGTAGTAAAGCTAAATATCAAAATCTACAGGACAAGGTAATGAGGTATGGATTCAGATTTTCATGGGTTTGGAATTTCTGATCAAAAAAAAAGAAACAGTGAAGTAGCAGGAATAGTAGCAACAGGAATACATATTTCACCCATTTCTTCTCTGGGAAACTATACTGAGTATCATCTCATGAAACACATAATGAATGAATAAGAAATAGGTACCATTTCATACACACCTGGATATGTCCATGACATTTTGCTACCTAAAAGCAAATATGTAGTATAATATACACAATATAGTAGTCACCATTTTAGAGGATTTTTATCTCAGAAAAAAAAAAATCCTGGTTACTCAAAGTCTTTCAGAAATCTTGGTTCAAATAAGTAGCTTAAAGTGGTTTGTAGATTTGAGTACTTAAGAACAGACGACTAATGAACTGCTGAAAAGTTTCGAATATGATATTTTACATAGCAAAGAGACTTGACAGATGTAATTTGGGTTAAGGACCTTATAATTGGAAGAATGACCTGGATTATATAGTGAGCCCAGTCTAATCACATAAGCACTTTATGGCTATTATCAAAAACACAAAATACAGCAAGTGTTAGCAAGGATATGGAGAAAAAGGAATGCATGTACACTCTTGGTGGGAGTATAAAATGGTGCAGCCACTCTGGACAATGTACTGAGTTTCCTCAAAAAAATCAACAGAACAATTATACTCCTACAATTGAGCAGTTGTACCTCAGGGTATTTATCCAAAGAAAATGGAAACTCTATTTTGAAGAGATACATGCACTTCTATGTTCATTGCAGCATTATTTACAGCAGCCAATCTGTGAAAAGAACCTCAATGTTATTTAATGGATAATTGGATAAAGAAGAGGTGGTACAAGGGATATAACTCAGCCATCAGAAAGAAAGAAATTTTGTCATTTATTACAACATAGATGGACTTACAGGATATTACTCTAAATAAAATAAGTGTGACAGAGACATATAAACACCATGTGATTTCACTTATATGTGCAATCTGAAAAACAACGCAAACAAAACAAAACAGAAACAGATTCGTAGAAACAGGAAATGACATAGTTTTTACCAGAGAGGGGAGGAGTTGGCGGGCAGGCAAAATAAGTGAAGGGTATTAAGAGGTACAAACTTCCAGCTGTGAAATAAATAAAACTTAAGGATGCAATATATAGCACAAGGAATATAGTCAAAAATGTTGCAATAACTTTGTATGGTGACAGATGGTACCTAGATTTACCATGGGAATCTCAAAATGATTCCCATGGTAAGTCTAGTACCCATCTTTGATACATATATATAGCAAACCACTATGCTATAAACCTAAAACTAACAGTATTTTGTGTGCCAATTATATGTCACTTTTTATAAAAGCAGCTAGAAATGGAGGATATCTGTCAAATGCAGCAGAAGAGGAGTCTGGTGAAATGCAATAAACAAGGAAGTCAAGGAGAATCCACACATGCGATGGGTTCTAAGTATCATTGCTGGTTTTGAGAAGGGGCGGGTGGTGTTCAAGAACTGGGGTGGATCCTCTAAGTGCTGAAGTCAGCCCTAGACTACCATCTGGGGGAAAAAAATGAGAATTTCTGTCATTGAACTTAAGGAGCTGAGTTCTTTCAAAAATCAGAATCATCTTGTGAGCATTTTTAAAAAAACATCAACTCTGGAAGAAAGAAACACAGCCCAGCCAACACCTTGATTTTGGTCTTGTAAGTCCCAGAGCAAATCAGTAAGCCGTGTCCCACTGTGTTAAGCCTCTCAAAACGTAAATTTTGAGGTGATATTGTTTTAAGCTTCTCAGTTTGTGACAACTTTTATGGCAACAGTAGAAAATAAACATAGATGTAGAGATAGTTTATCACGTAATGTGTTACAAGGGACTAATACCATAAACATTCACTATAAAAGGAGTTGTACTATAAATATAGCAAATGAAGAATCATACTGTATGTTGTTATGCATTGAAAAAGTTGAAAATAACTCACAAAAGTAAAAACAAAACAATGCAATAAAAGTTATTTCAGTACGGTATTTTAGTTTCATTCCTTTGTATGCATATAATATAGTGAATTTGTATAAAATATTTGATACCTATTGTTTTTATAACTATTTTAACAATGTGATCACAAAGTACAAAGGGAATATGAACAAGGGTAAGGAAATTTGCCATAACTTCTGGTGGGAGGAAAACTCCTGTACCCTGCAAGGTTCATTTGGGTTGTCTAATAATTAAATTTCCATAAGGGATTAATAAGAGAAAAAAGCAAATTTAATTATATTTATTTTATGTGGACATACTTGGATTATTTCTGTTATCCTCTGTTGTCTTGTCTTTGTCACAATTTTGTTGTACTTTTTAAAATCCAGCTTATCTTTAGTATTGATTTAAAGTTTTATTTTCTTTTTTATTCCATATCCTGTTACTGATTTGAAAGTTAAATATGCTCTGAGTTAGTATACTCAAAAATTTGTATGATATACTTAACTTTAATTAAAATTAGTAATATAGCTTTAGATGACTTCACTACAAAAATACACAGATGTTAGAAATAGCTATTATCATTCATATTTCAAAGGTAAAAAAATATAGGCTGAAAGAGGGTCAGTGACTTGCAGGCAGTTTATAGATGGAAGAGTTAGAGTTTGAGGCCAATTTTTTTCCAGTTCCCAAGCATATAATTTTTTCCATTGTGTGTGTGTATGTTTTGTTCGTACATTTTGCCTCCCAGGCATTAGACTTTGCTGACACTTTCCAAAATGCTGCTAAAAATAAAAGTGCCCTGTCACTTCATACTTTGGTATAGAAATAAATTAAGGTATAATAACAAATATCATAGGAAATTTAAGATGTATTTTATCATAGTGTTATTCTGATTATCAGTGTTGCATTTCTTGTGACGATTATTGAAAACTCTCTAAATTAAGTATTCCATACTTGAATTTAATTAGGAAGATAACTTGCATCTATTCCCATAAGAATGTCCAATGATGGAGGGTCTAACTGGAATTCAAAGCATTCATTCAGCTACTAAAGAATGGTGTTTTCAAATGTTACGTATGAACCTGCGGGGTGCTCACTGAATAGTAGCCACCAAAAGCACAAGCTCAAGGGTGACTTTCATGGCCTTTATTCTTTGTTAGACAAAGCCACTCCTCATAAGGGACCAGGCTTATTTGTAATTCATTTGCTTGACCCAGATGGCGAAGTCTAAATGTAATTGCAATATCAGGCTAAATTACCCCATGCTGTTATGGGTGATTCACATGTGCTGTACAATACGCTGTTAACAAGAGTAAAGCAATGCTTAGTTCAAATGTTTCCTAAAGAAGTGAGCACATGGGGCACAATTTGGATCTGGATTCACAGAGAATGCTCATTAAAACCACTGAACATTTTGCACGAGTAAGGGTTTTGGTATTGGGCTGTGGTGTCCATGTTGCTATGGCAATAACTATTATCACTGGAGCTAATGCATTTCTGACCTACAGTGTTTAGCTTCACTCACTCACCTTAAAGGAATGTAATCAAACTTATTAATTTTGAAATACATTGTCAATTTAAAACTGCCATATAAGAACTAAATGTAATTTTTTAGAGTTTCTTAAAAAATAGCTATGTGACAAAATTACATATGCCAACAGCTTCATTTATAATATCTTTGATATTAATTTTTTTGGTCTCTCTTTTAAATAAGCATCTCTAAAAGAAGAGTTCTGCAATTTATGGCCCTTTACTTATTTAAATTTTGTGTCAATACATTTTTTGTACCTTGCTTTTCTTTATCAGAAGAAAAAAATAAGAATACTCTTTTGAAAATATAGTGGCTTATTCCAGTTGTAAAGAGCAAGATAGAAAATTTAACACACCTGTCATTAAACATTACAGTTTTGATGTAATATATAAGTGCAGTTCTTTATTACAGAAAAATAAATTTCTTTTTATAAATTACCAGTGACACTGGTAAGTCACATATTGAAGAACAATGTATTTGGAACTTAAATGAAATGCCACTTAAACTAACCGGAATGATTGCAAAGTAAATTAAACTGCTACAGAATATAACATTTGGTTAAGCTTGATGAAGTTCAATATCCTTATACTTATACTTGAAACCTGGTACATATGATTTTTGAGCATTTGTTTATGGGTCAGACACAGTAACAATGATCTTAGTACTTTTCCTTGTTGTTGCTAGGCATCAAAGATATCAGCACTCGTTTCTGCATTTATGGGTAGTAACTTAGGATGAATGTCATGTGTGGTCTACAGTAGTAAAATTATTAGGAAATCCTGAAGAACTGACAGAATATGGATAAGAATATCTTGATTATTAGCATTACTTCAATGTCTAGCGAGTATAAGTCATCTGAGGAAGTCACTTTGAATCAGTTTCCACAACTGTATGGTGAAGTTCATCTTGGAAAGTATTTAATTATACTGTTTACCTCTAAATTCAAGAGTTCTTGTTCATTGTATGAAGGAGAACAATGGGAAAATCCAGAGACTGAAAGAAAGAGGGTGGGAAAAGGACTTTAAGTACAAAGAGATATTCATTGCTTGATCATTTGTAAATGCTGCTGGCAATGTATTTGCATGTGTGTAAGAGACTGAGAATGCAACTGCTGGAGATGTTCTAGATCTTATGGGATGCAAGAGTGGAGAGCTAAGACTTACTTTAGTAGCATAATAAGAACCAATTGGAAGGTTGGAAGTGATCAGCATCCTTGAATAAAAGTAAACTAGGTGATCTGACTGTTCTGCAGCTGTGGTTTTGCAAACTATAATTTTATATTTGGAAATTAATCATTAACAACTCATAACTATTGTTTTTTGTTTTTTAAAACATTTTTTATTGTTGTTCAATTGTAGTTGTTCCCATTTTCCCTTCATTACTCTCCCTTGCCCTACCCACCTCCCACATTCAACCTGCCCCATTGTCTTTGTCCATGGATCCATTATATATATTCCTTGACTTGACACATCCCCTTTTTTCCTGTTATCCTCCTCTCCCTTCCTCTCTGGTCACTGTCAGTTAGTTTGTTATTTCTATGTCTGTAGTTCTATTTTGCTTGCTTGTTTTTTGTGTTGATTAACTTATACTTACAGGTAAATTCATATGGTATTTGTCTTATTTCATTTAGCATAATACCCTCCAGTTCCATTCATGCTGTTGTGAAGGGTAGGAGTTCCTTCTTTCTTTCTGCTGTGTAGTACTCCATTGTGTATATGCAATTCAAAAGAACCTATGCACCACAATGTTCATAGCCATGTTATTTACAATGGCCAAGTGCTGGAAACAGCATAAGTGCCCATCACTAAATGAGTGGATCAAAAAACTGTGGTTTGTTTGTTTTAACAAGTTCAGTTCATTCATATTAAATAAAAGAATGTGGCTATATGATGTGTTTATGGAATAAAGTACTTTATGCTCTATCATATATATTTGTATAAGTGTGCCTCTGTATATACATAAGGTGGGCAAAAGTACATTTGCAATTGTGATACAATTAATTAATATAATAATAAATAAGTAATAATACAGGAATAAACTCTGTGTTTCATGTACTCACAACTGTAAGCCTACTTTTGCCAACCCATGTATATAACTGGCCACAATATGGTTATGTAACAATTACAAAATCTCAGCAATATATATATATTTATATTAAATCATGTGTTTGCAGATGAGTTTATAGTTGGCTCAGTTTACAAACTGATTGATCTATACTTGGCATGTTCTCTCTTCTGCACAAGGCTGGATGTTATCAGGTGTAGCTGGACTCAGCTGAGTGAGTGGCTCTGCTGCTCTTGACTTTCATCCCTGTTCCTTGAGCCAGTGGGCTAATCTGAGCATGTTTTTCTCATAGAATTGACAGGGTATGTGGTAGTTAATAGGTAGTATAGGTCTCCAAAGTTTAATTTTTCAAGGTAGGCTTTGCTATTCTTAATTTCTTAACCTGTGTACATTGTGTTTTAGAGTATAAACTTAGGAAGGAGTTTGCTAATGCTCAAAAAATAAAACTCCTTCTTGGGTTTATTTGGATTATGTTGAATCAATATTCACTATTAAGATACCCAGTGCATGAACATAGTGTGTTTTCTCTTATTTATGCCTTCATTAATTTATTTAAGTAATACTTAGTAGTTTAAAATATTACATGATTATATTATGTAATATTTCTAATACTTTCTCAATAGTATATAAATGATTTCTATATTTGGAACTACCTAATTCCTAGTATATGCATTCTTTGTAACCTTTCTGCAAGCAACTGTATTATCTTTTAATAATTACCTTTTAATCTATCTCTTCTTCCCCCTCTTGCTGTTTTACATTGGCTAAGGGTGTTTACTGTAATGATGAATAGGAGTGAAAAACAGCAGGTTCCATTCTCTTGTATGGGGGACTTTAGGGGGGAATATTCAATTAGTCAAAATTAAATATAGTGTTTGTAATAGTTTTTGGGAAATGATTTTTTATCAACCAAAGTGTGCTCTCTCTAGCTAAAAGATGAAGAAGGGACTGCCTAGCAGGACAAAACATGCTTAGTAAAAATTGCTCACCTTCTACATAACATAAAGGGTTTAAAACAACAGTTACCCAATTATTTAGCAAACAATAAATGCATTGATGACCATGTTTGTTTTATGATATTATAAACAATGTATTATACATTATCAAATACAAGTTATGATTTCCATTTACACATCAACTACTATGTGTCACATAAAACTGAAAAATTTCCAATGATGCTAACAATACTATCTTCACCTGGGTATATACCCCGGTGACTAGCAGAGATATTGTCTGGGATCTATGAAAGGCTAAGGCTCTGGTAAAACATGGGAAAGATGAATAGAATGATGCACAATATACTTAAATGCCATGAATAGCAAATAGAAACCTTTGGGGAGAAAAGTTGAGGTGTGACTGCAGTGAACTCTACATGTTCTTTTTGTGGACTTATGCAAAATATGTTTGCCTCCTGGCAGGCATGCAGGTCAATTATAGCAGAGTTTTTATTCAGACACTGAATTTGAGAGAAAAATCTTTCTATAGAAACTATTTTGATACTGGTATTTTCAACTGCAAAAATTCGATGTATGTTAGGTGATAGATTTTGTGATTAGAATTTATTTCATCATTTTACCCAGAAATAGTCATCCTTACTCCTATTATGATCAAGTGTTACTTGAAGTTCACATAATTAAGGTTATTTGTGTTTCTGGGTCCTTAATATCTGACTGACCAGGTCACTCAACCTGGTTATTTATCACTGAATACCGTAGTGTGCAATATGTTTATGGTATAAGTGAAAGAATTCTGAATTTAGAGTCAGAAAAATGGGATTCATTTTGTGACATAAGACTTCCAAATCTGAAATAGTCTTTTAACTTCTTGGAGGTTTTATTTCTTCAATATAGGCAAAATCAGTTTTAGATCTTTCAGAATTTTAGTGATGACATAATGAAATAAATTAGCAGTGTATTTGATAGAAGGAATTGCTAGAGAAGAATAGTATGTTAATTGGAATAAAGACCATGCACTTGCAGTTATACCTGAGGTGTGAATTTAATGCTGTCCATGTTACTGACACAGACATTCTTTTGTTTTAAGCAGCAATGCACAGCAGGGATGGAACAGGGATTTTAACCAATGGAGGAAAAAGTGCATACACCTACCCTGTGTCTTGTTGAACAAAATAAAAAGTATTGCATCCATTTTACATGTTTTTATAAATTTGAACTCCAAGTCACATATTAGAAAGTTAACATGTCTTAGCACCGTGTTAGGCAGAGCTACATACAGAAAAGTATACTTCTGTAAATCACAAGGCTTTTTATTTTTATTTTTCTTGTTAAGCCAAAATCTTTCCCATCATGTGATATTCTTTGATTGAAATGAACACTAACAATGTTTAAACTAAAATCTAATCACCTAGCCACATACATATAAAATTTTCTTAGATGAAAAAGCATTCTACATGATTATTTATTTTATGATGCTTTAGTTATTCAAATTATTTTTATGTTTTTGTTTGAAATAAAATGAAATTACACTTGTATTATCTCGTACGCATCCTCAAAATATGGAAATTCCAGTCAGTCGACTACAACAGATATGCCTTGATATGACCCTGAAATATCTCATAAGATTTATCTTGAGGTGGCAAGATGGAGCTTGTGTGTCAGTGCATGCATCTGATTTTGGACACCCATCCTTGCTGGTTTTGAACATGATGACAGATATATAGAATCACATTTTTCATACATGGCTTTAAGAATGGAAGCAGACTAAAAACTCTTAAATCCATCTTCCTAACAGGATCATTCTTAATTGAAAATGCCTCTACACTCTACAAAAATTATAGCATTATGTCCTATAATTTAAAACACAACAACAATTTTTTTTTTTTTACCTGACAAGCTCACACATAAGTATTTCCACGACGGCAATGGCAATTTTCTTAACATAAGTTATTAAAGATCACGGTATAATAGTCATAGTTTCCATTTCAGGTAGTGCTGATTTTGATGTTAGAAAAGTTGTGTAATTTGCTTTTCAATATTGGATGAGAATTATATCTTGATAAATCAGCATTTGTTATATTTTACTCATTTGGGGAGGGAGTGGCTGCAGACTAGACAAAACAAAGTTATGTTACTAATCGTATATATTTTTGCTAGATATTTTATTATATCCCCCTTCCAGTTATAGTGTAGAATTGTTTTTATCAATTCCTTTTTATTTCTAGGTGTTACAAGATTTGTTGTTGGTCATGGTTTGTGAGTACAGCGATTCATGTCATATTTAGATTGGATTCTGTAATTGTCAGTGTGAGGCACTCCAGTACTCTTCTCTTTCTCCACTAGCTTGTCCCAGAGTAAGAAGATGTGTACATGAGTCCCCAACAAACCCAAATGATATGTAGTGTAATCATAAAAGCAAACCATGTTAAAAGAATAAGCTTTGTGATTGTTGGTATCTCAATATAACCCAGCCTATCTCAGCTGATTAATACTAGAATTGCAGCACTGCCATAAAAACACACTACTGTATGTAGCAAGGGCTGGGAGCTTAACAGTAAGCAGCAAAGAATATTTTTTATTGGTAAACAGAAGGATAGCCATTTATGTTATGCAACTATAAAAAAAGAGTTAGTCAAAATGCTACCTGTGATAACATGGAGGTCATTTAACAGAGCCAATTAATTTCCACCTCCAGAATAAGAGAATGGTAAACAGAAAGCTCATTGTAGAGATTGAATGCTGTTGATTGAATCTAAAAAGGAACTGCAAGCTTTAAATGACTTCTCCAGAATTTAACAAAGAAAAAAATCTCCAATTTAAAAAATGTTTAGGTAATAGGAGTCTAGAAATTATGAGACATTTCAAGTTGGGAAGAGATATCAGCATCCAGTTTGTGAAACCTTTGAGAAACATCAAACCAAGGATGAAATAGTCACTTATATTTAAGCCCAGCATAGGGAGGATTATACGGGGACAAATATAACCATCGTGGCCTTAATGTTCTCTTCAGTTTGACTAAACTTTAGATGGGTTCCTTCCTCACTCTACGCCTTTTTAGAGCACATACTATAGAAAATTTGCAGTTATGAAATTTTTTCCTCTGCCTCTTTCAGATGTATAGTTTCTCCCAACATCTTGCCAGTTTTAGAACACAGGAATGCCTTTCACAAAAACCTGAGAGTCATCTGTTTGAAACACAATATTCACCTTAACTAGACACAATTTTTATTTGCTTAATACACCTCAAAGCTGGGGGATAAATATAAGGCCTCTAAATCCTGGTATATGTGGGGTAATAGTAAGCACCAGTTAGTCAGCACAGGTCACCTACTAGCATTTAAAAGAGCATTGCAAAACCGCCATCCTGAGCCCTCTAGTATTCTTCCACTAACTTGGCCCAGTGCTTTAAAACTCTCCCTCTGTTTCAACAGAGTTGGTTGAGTTCAATTTCTCTCTCCCATTACAGTAATCTTGAATGAAGTCTTATTTGCTTGTTTCACCAGTCCTGTGCATTTTTTCTTTGACAACTAGGCAAAATAACTAAAGCAAGGGTTCTGAGAATCTTAAATTGGAAGTAAGATTTGAATAATAAAAAATATGTCAAAGAAATCTTTAGAACTTACACTGAGGAATAAGTAGGCACTGAATATATGAAAATTGATTTGCAGTGTCAGTCTTAAGAGAACTATAATAAGACAGACATATTTAAAAATGGCCAATCAATTGTCTGTATGTCTCTCATTCAACCACAATCAAGAGTGGTACCTAGTCAAATATACCAATAATAATCAAATGCATTTGCACCATGATGAAAATCTTTGCTTTACAAATAGTCTTATATCTTGTATAGTCACATAAAAAATTAACCAACTTAAACATCAGAAAGGTAAACAAACTCCATTTTGCAATTTATTGTCTTATTCTAAAACATAAATTTTCAAGGAGAGTTTTACTGAATGCCAAGATTCTAGGAGATGTCTTTAGGTGTCACAGGTGATTCTGATGTGAAAAAAGAATCATATTTGAACATTATGTGCTACTTGATGTTAGTATTCACGACGATAGATAACAACTGAGTGGCCCAACTTGCAATTTTATTACAGGTCTTTCATCCTCATATGGTAGCACACAGTAGGACTATACTTTTGTATTTGAGTATCTTTTGGATTTTTGACATGAAGAATGGAAGGTTACTAATAATTAGTGAGTACTGAATTACACACAGGGGAAAACAGTAGACTGATGACATATCCTCTCCCTGCTAAACTGACTTTTTCAACAACTTCTTACACCCTACTGAGTGACTGTAGCAAACAAATTCTACTAGTGTAATAGAAGACTAGAGGAAATTTATATTTTAAAGGAGGAATATTATCAAATGTATTTTTTATTGTTATTCAAGTACAGTTATCTCCATTTTCACCCCACCACACTCCCCTGCCTCACCCATCCCCACCTCCACCCTCAGGGCCCGCCCCCTTTGGCTTTGTCTGTGTGTCCTTTATACATGTTCTTTGATGCCCCCCATTATCCCTCTTTCTCCTCCACCTTGATTACTGTCAAATTGTTCTTTTTTTTTAATATCTCTAGTTGTGTTTTGCTTCCTTGTTTGTCTTGTTGAGTAGGTTCCACTTATAGGTGAGATCATATGGTATTTCTCTTTCACTGCTTGGCTTGTTTTACTGAGCACCAAATGTATTGAATGTGTTGCACCTCAGCTTCTTTCTTTAATAGGATTTTTGGCAGATATGGCAAACCATGGATTGTGTAGGTCAGAAAATATACTGTCAGGTTTTTATATATTTTGTCTTTTTTTATTCATGTATTTATTTTTCACTTCTATTATGTTTATATGATGTCAGAGTTTGTATTTAAAGTATCCAACTATTCACTGTGTAAATTCCTGAAGTGAAGTTGTGAGATAGAAGAGGAGAATTTTAATCCTAGGAGTTAGAATCCTGGGAAAATGAGTGATAGGTAAATAAAGGAGAATGTAAACTTACTTGCTGAGATGTAAACTTATGAAGAGTGAAATGCTAGAAAATGCACAGTATGAGAAATTGAAAGTCTTTTTCATACAAGAAAATAAATCGGTCTTTGAATAACATGCCACATAATGCTGAAGAAGTTTGTATATTAAACTGAAAACAACAGCTTCTCTATCTTGGCTAATTAATAAATTTCACCAATAAATATTATGCTGCAGCATTAATGACATTTGTCAATGATGCTGAAATTGAAGACCACTTTTTGTAACAAAGAGCTGACTGAAATAAGTAGAGGTAGAGATATCTTTAAAGTTTTGTCTTTACATCAGAACATATAGTTCAGTCCTGAAGGGACTGTACTGACATCGACACTGGCGATGCTCCATCAGTGGTCGTTTCCATGAGAGTGCCCATGTTGTAAAGAAGTTTTTTCAAAAAGGAAACCAATGCTTTGCAAATACTGTTTTTCTTAACAGAATTGTTGGTACATAAATTCTCATAGATAAAATAAAAAAGCATCCTGGGAGATGCTATAAAAATTGTCATCTCTATCAAGCCAAGATCTGTTTATTTGACTGTTTAAAATCTGTGCAAAAAAGAAACTGGAAAGAAAGCCAATAAATTTCCTAGTGCATAAAGAAATCTAGTAACTTAACAGAACAACTATCAAAAGGGTGTATATTAGTAAAAAAAAAAAGTGATTATAGGAGCACTTCCAAAGAAATAGTAGGCAAAAAGGAAAGGTGGCATAAGTGAGAAATGAACGTTTTCATTCTAAGCTGGTGAAATTTGAAGGTTATTCGTTACAAAAACATACTTAGCTCACTAGCATCTAAGCATCCATTGGTATGAAAAAGAAAAAAAACAGCAAATATGGACAGATCATGTTTCTAGCAGAGTAGCCCAATGGAACATTCTTTCAAACACAGAATAGAATATCATTTTAAATAGAGAAATAACAAAAGAGTTCTGAGTAAAATCAGGGTAGTTACAACTAGTGACACCTATAGTTGCCAAGTTTATTCTTCAGCAGTCATAAACACAGGGTTTTATTTTTATTTTTGTTTGAATTTAGCAATGGTTTCTTTTTTATTAAATTTATTGGGGTGACATTGGTTAATAAGATTATGCAGGTTTCCCTAGGGTTTTAAAATTAAAATGTAAATAGGGATGGACTTTCTATATTCGCCTAATTCTAAAAGCTTCCTCAACTATTAACTGATATTGAGTTAATTTTATAATACATCTCTAGTTGTCTAATACTTTTCACCTTAGAAACTCAAAATTTGTATAGGGAAAAAGCTTGTTCTTAATGCTAGACTGAGAAAATTGGACATGGCCTACTAGACTGAGAGACCAATGTGGCTGACTTACAATTCTGGTTCTTGCAGGCAGAATTCTCTCATGTTGATAGAATCCCTAATAAGAACTGTTATTTCCAATGTTTTTATACTACATTTTACTATGTTAATTCTAATCCCCAGCAAATTTATCATAGCACAAATTTAAACTCATAAAATAATGAAGGATACATGTATTTTTAAATAATTAGCATGATAGATTTTGCTTATGAAAGAAGATAGCTGTTTCCCTTTTTTACTTTGGAGACAACCACAGCCCCAAACCTTCAGAATTATGGCATTAAAAATAGTTTATTCATCTCATCTACCATATAGAATGAAAAATTTGTCCAGCTACTTCTCATTTTCTTTTCAATTTTTGAAGTTTCCATCTAAGAATTGGAAAGATATCTAGAGTGTGAATTAAAATAAAATTGAAACAGAAATAAGTGCTTTCTCTCTCTACATAGAAGCTCTGAATTTTATATACAATATAGTCTTATGTGATTTGCCCTAAACCAAAGTCAATATTAAAATTCAAGATTTATTGAGATACTTCGCTGGTTATGATGATTAGTAAACAAATAAAAGAGATGAAATTTACTGATATGAGCTAATGACTTCTCCAAAGAGCATTATGAAAAAAGTACTACTTTGACCTCAATCATATTATCAGAGGATGATCTGAGTATATAATGATTAAATTATTTGATGCTATTTGCTAATTAAAGAACTTCATATGTTCTGTTTTTGTTTTAAATAACCTCTCCAACATGATATACTTGCAAATATTCCAAATTTGCTTGCATTTTATACTCTGTAATAAACTGGGTCATATATCATATAATAGTATAATATAATATAGGTATGTTAAAAGTTATACAGTGCCTCACTCTAGTTGTTCCCACTTATTATAACAATTATAAAAACCCATGTTGGGATAACTAAAATTTCCAATTGGCTATAGTCTAACTTACAATTTTTAAAGAAATATTCGTATATATGCTATGTATATGCCACATCACAAGAAGAATTAACTAAAAGGATCATGATATATTTAATGGTCTTTGAATTGGTTTTTAATGGTATTTGGAGAGAATTTAACAATATGTGTCATCCTACCTAAGTGCAGTCTCATTTTTAAAACTAAGTACTAAAAAGTTTTATATCAACATTAAAGGGAAATAGCACCAGAATAGTTAAATGTTCAATAAAATCCAAAGTTTAATTTGGAAAGAAAGAGAACAATGAAGTACCTTTGCTGTTTAACTTTGATGACACTGCTACTGTCGAAGGAAGCTGCTGGGTACAAGGTTGAGCACACTCGATACTGACATTTTTTAGAAAATGAATAGTGTGCAAAATGAGAAAGTTCAAAGCTACCTGATAATGTAAACAGGACCTCTCGTATGTAAGAGCTACACCCAGTATTTGAGAGGAAAGTTGAGATTTTGGATTATTGCAGGATTGGGAATCAGACAAACCTGAGGTTGAATGCTGGATGTGCCGTATCACTTAATTTTCATTAATTCAACAAATATATCACAAACCTGTAACAGATGTCAGTGAAATAATTCTAAGAAAATCTAAGCACGTTTCTTGTTAGTTATGCTATCTAAATGTAATGTTACCTTAAGTGTATTAATTATATAATTAAAATAAAATATTATAATACTTTAGTAAAAAAATAGCTGTAACTTTTCCTGCATGACTACTTGATCAACATATAAAAATATTGCGAGGAAGGATGATGCTATGGAAAAGAATTTTACACATCCTGAACATCAAACACTTTCACAGAGTCAGAGTCAGATTATAAGTAAACTGTGACAGCTTCAGTTAACATGCTGTTAAAAATGAGCAGTTACAAGTGGACAGTAAAAATAATTTAACTGAGTCCTCACATCTCACAGTAATTTGACAGATAGCAAGAAAAATACTATCTCGATATATGTATGATCAGATTCAGGTGTATATGCCTGTAAAATATGTGTGTATATACACGTGCATGTACAGATACATAGACATATAACACTTTTACTGCATTTCTGTTGTTTGGCATGTAAATATCAGTTATATATGGAAGATCAGTAGATAATATCCTCCTAAATCTCACAGAATTTAAGAAGTTTAACCCAGACTATCCAATACATACCTAGTGAATTGCAAAGCCAGTAGTTGAATATCATTCTAATATGACTTAAAAGTCCTGGAGTGTTTCACTATGCCACTCAAATAGTAATGACAATTTTGGCATTAGCTGATGCAAATACTTGCGATCACATAAATCTCACATTAGGGGATGGTCTCACGTAGCTATACGTAAAGTAAGCAACTGAAAATTACAGGAGGATATAGGCAATTAAAAAATAGCATCAGAAAGAAGGTGTTATAAAAATGTCTGTATGCCTTTGTTTGGTTAACTCTTTTCTTCTCCTGCCAAACATTTGTATGACCAAGGAATCAGTGGCACTAATAGGCTGCCAACAGTTTTCCCATCAGCATAAGACTGAGATACTGGTTCCATTGTTTCTCTTTTCATGATATGCCTTTGAATTCATGTTAAACAGATATTAACTATATGAGTTCTTGCTGTTGCTGTTTTTATAAAACTGGTAAAAGACATTTTACTTCATTCAGCAAATAAGAATCTGGCACATGGCAAGCAACACAGAGACAGCCATAACCCAGAGTCCATAGTGTGTGGGATATCAGATGTCATAAGTAATTAACAACAAAGTGCCGTGACCATTGTAAAGGGAAAAAATGTAATGAAATGAACAGAGAGGTTTAACCTATACTAAATAAAGGCTTCCAAAATAAAGACTAAAGGTCCTTTACAATAGGGCAGTACAAGGTAAAGGAAGGAAATCTATAGACAAAAAGGTATTCATGTTCAAAGACCCCGGGTAAGGAGGCAACTTGACACTATTTGGGTTCTGAGCCCCTGAGCCAGAGCCCTGAGAATGAGAGGAAGTGGGCGTAGGTGAAAATGAAATAAGGTAGATTGGTAGAGGCTTCAAAACTATGCTAAAGATTTTGCTAAAAATCTTTAAAAAAAGGGAAAAGTTATTTAATGATTCTGAAAGTTTTTAAAACACTGCTCTGGCAAAAAAAAACAACTACTCTGATAAATAGTTTAGAAAAATTAATGGTGGGTATGATGGAACCAGTTTAAAAATAGGTTTGAATGGTTTGAATTAAAACAATGAACATGGAGAGGCTCTGTGTGTTGGACACGAACGTAGAAGGTAAAACTGGTGGACCACGTTCATTATTCATATAGGGAACACGAACAAGAGGGCAACCTTGAGGGTGATTCGCAGATTTCTGCCAAAGATAATATAATAAATGATAAAGTCATGGTATGAATTTGAAAGTATGTTTAGTTTTAAGTCTCGTGAGTTTTTATTTGAGATACACATTTGAGACACCAAAGACAAAGTTGCAAACTCAGTTCCAGAGAGCAAACAGTGAAAATACCTTAGTATGTGAGTATTTAGAATGCTCCAGAAGTGATCATTTTTGGAAGGGAAGAAAGCAGAATGAGATACAGGAAAAACTGGGCTGTGGCAGTGGAAACTCAGCGAAGGCCACTGGACTATATGGGACTTGAAGTTGGATAGACCTTCAGAGCTTTACTTTTCTTTTTTTCATTTATATCAGTTATGTGTATTTTTTATTTATTTTTTATTTTATTGTTGTTCAAGTACAGTTTTCTTTTCCTCCCATCCCAGCCCACTCCCCAGCACTCCTCACCTCCCTCCCATTGCCCCTCCCTAGTTTTTGTCCATGTATCCTTTATACGTGTTCCTGTAAACCCTTCCCCTTTTCCCCCTGAAATTCTATTCCCTCTCCCCTCTGGTCACTGTCAGCCTGTTGTCTATTTCAGTGTCTTTGGTTATATTTTGCTTGTTTGTTTGTTTTGTTGGTTAGGTTCCTGTTAAAGGTGAGATCATATGGTATTTGTCTTTCACCACCTGAGTTATTTCACTTAGCATAATGATTTCCAGCTCCATCCATGCTGTTGCAAAGGGTAGGAGCTCCTTCTCTCTTTCTGATGCATAGTATTCTGTTGTGTAAATGTACCACAGTTTTTTGATCCATTCATTTACTGATGTGTGCCTAGGTTGCTTCCAACACTTGGCTATTGTAAATTGTGCAGCTATGAACATTGAGGTGCATAGGTTCTTTTGGATTGGTGTTTCAGGGCTCTTAGGATATGATCCTAGCAGTGGAATTCCTGGGTCAAAAGGCAGCTCCATTTTTAGTTTTCTGAGGAAATTCCTTACTGTTTTCCATAGTCGTTGCACCAGTCTGCAATCCCACCAATCAAGAGGAACCTTCAGAGCTTTTCTGTGTTGAAGCATTGGGCAGTGAAGAAGCATTTATCTCATTTCCACAACATCCTATGGAAATTCTGTCATTTAACTTCATTTAGAGTTGATATCACATCCAGGACTAGTTGAAACTTCAGCTTTCTTTGAATAACTTTGGATTTTTTTATATGATCAAGCCCCAAAGCTTGATTCCAGCCTTTTTTACCTTCAGGTTCCAAGAGATGATGACCTCTTTATTCGCTACACAGGAGGCCTTCTGGCATTCATACTTAGCTTTCAATTGCTGTTTCACAACTCTCACCCTTTAATTATCTTTTTCCAGAGCAAGTACTGAGATCAAGTACCACCTGCAGAAAGTAAAGAAAACAAGCAGGTTTGGGCAGAGAGAAGTTTCCCTGTGATGTAGTCTCAGCAGAACTCAGCCCACTCCCCTGGTGCTGGGGTAGGCTTTTACCCTTATCCCCACATAAGCATAATTCAAAGATATTTTAGGTTTTTGTCCCAGACCACCACAATAAAGTGAGCCATAATCTTTCTGTTGGTGGAGAGTTGTGCCTTCAATTTGTAAATAGGCAACATCTGTGAAGCTCAATAAAGCAAAGAGTGATAAATGAGCTCTGTCTATACAGGGTTAGAGTGCTGGGCCATGGGCCTTGTGGAGCAAGTGATTTCATGTGAGCTATGCTGGATAGATGGGATGTTCTTGGGAATGATGACTTTCTTCTGCTGAATCAATGCTTAAAACAAGTGACAGCTGAGAGTTATTTGCTGGAAGGTTCTTAGGAGCTGAAAAATAAGCCTCTCATTCCTGAAGGGGAAAGTGCAGGACATCTGAGTGCCTGTCATAACAACTAAGCCAACTTGGATAAGACAGCTGCTCTGTGGATTTGGAGTAACTGGAGGGGAGTCTGTGCGGGAAACGGATGTAAGTGACCTGCGTGCATGTGTGGAGTCATGGCCTTGCTGAGACTTCTTAGGGAAGGAGTATTCTCATGGGAGTAAAGGGCCGCAGACTAGAATTCGGGGAAACCAGCAAGTAAAGGGTGAATTGAAAAGGAGAGCAAGAAGGACATTTCAACAGAGAAGTTTAAAATTATTCTACATTAATTCAGAAATTTTTTCTTTTTAATATTCTATATCCATTTCCTTAATGATATTATTGTTTACCTCTTTTGAATTATATAGATGGGCACTTAATAATTTTGGACTCAAGAACTTTAAAAACAAAAGAAATGTTACATTTTGTGGGTGAGAAGGAAAATAAGGCTTCATTTTGAAAGAATGTGAATAAATTTAAAAGGTAGAAGGATCATATAAATAATTAGTGTCGTGCATGTCAGTAACTTGGGTCCACAGTCCAAGAGACCTTAATCTGATTAAGTGAGAAAGACATGACAAGAATATTAATATTAATATGACATGGAATCTGTTGTTGCTTGCAATAGTCATCCTTAAAATTATATATTAATTCAAGCCTGACAAAGTTATTTTCGATATTTTTCTAGTATCTTTAGAACAAGTGGACTCAGGTCTTAGGAGTTCAGAATTAACTAGAATCACTGTTGGTGCTACTTCAGATAAACTTAAGTAAAAATACAAGTGAATAATTCCAGTTTAAAACATATAACTGCATTTGTATTTCACAAACTTATGTAGTTGGTTTTCAAAATAAGGAAGGGGTCTGCTTACCAGATAAGCATAATAAAGGTTTGATGGACAATGTAAAGGGTTGTTTGTGGGTTGTTTTTTTAATATCTGTTTTATGTCATATACATCTTACATATAAATGCTTTAACTTTTAATTTTAATATATATTATCTTACATCTGTACTTTTTATTTATGTTTAGATAATTATAGATTTACATGCATTTTTATGGAATAATATGATATGATTGCTAACATACATTCCACCCAATATTTTGATATACACCTTTCACCCAATTTTTCTCAGTATCAGGATCTGGCATAACTACAGAATAATTACCAAGATTAGGGCATTGATGTTGATGCAATCCACTCACTGTATTCAGATTTAACCAGTATTGCCTGCAGTCATTTGTGTGCATGTGTATGCACACATTTAGTTCTATGCAATTTTATAACATGTTTTATGCATTGACATTATATTTTTACAAGTATGTGTAAATGAAATTTCTACTTCGACCTTTGATAAAGTGCAGTTGAATATATTTCTGAAGAGAAGATATAAACAAAAATAAACTTCATGTGAATTTGACATAATTATATGATTTAAAAAAGCAATTTATAGAGGACATATGTAGTAAAAAAGGAAAATGGCAAATTATAATATGCAGAGATGTTATTCCAGGATGAGTTCCTTCAACAAATCTGAGACACATATACAAAATGTTATTTTACTAAATAAGATATTTTAAAGAAAGAATATATTTATAATGTCTATATGTAATATCATTTTAGTTATTATTTTAGTTAATGCTAGTAAGTAAACATGCCCTGATAGTTTAGCTTTCCAAGTTTTATATCACTTTTTAGATGAATCCATATTAAGATGGTTACACACACGTCTTATTTATTTTGTTTTTGTTTTCTCAGATAGAAAAAATAAGAATAATGTAAACTTTATTTTTTCTTGACAACAATTCTCAAAATTTTGAAGGACAGAAACACATCCACCTATGTGTATATATATGTGCATGTGTATGTATGTGCATGTTTATACATGTAAATACATGTATATATACACACTTAAACTTTCGTAAGTTATTTCTTCTATTTTAAGAGAAAACCACTTATACAAATAATTATAACACATGATTTTTACCTTAGAAGGCAAAAAAGTTATGTGAGGACATAGATCTTACCAAAAATTAATATTCTGATGTGGCAACAACAGGACACATGCCGAGTTCATTATGTATCATTCACTGACCACCCCTCGCAAGACTCAGATATCGTGTGTGTATCACACAATCAGTCTCCTTTTCCTTCACATGTGATTGACACTTTTGTTCCCAACTCCTTAGACAAACACAATTTTGAAGACAAAAATGTCTGTACATACTGTCAACATAACTATGAAATTTTGACTATTGAAAGCTTAGAGTATACTATGAAATTTATTTCAGAATGATTCACCATCTTGCTGTCTTCTAAACCCATCACTGAAAACGAAAGACACTTTTGTGTTTATCTTACCTACCACCTAAAATTGTAAGGCCCGAAGTAGAGAGCAACAATGCCACTTCTACGGAAGTTTTCCAGGGCTTACAAATTAAATGAACTAAAAAATGGGCATAGATCAATAATGCCCATCTATATTCTTTTAATTAAAAAGAAAACAAATTTACATTTTAAAAAATGAAATCCTTAACTATATTTGATTTAATATTCTATTTATTTGATACACTTGGAAAATACAGTATTTTGTGTTAATATTTCTAATGGTTTATAATTTTGAGATGGTAAAGAATGCATTGTATCTTTGAGATGACAAGAACAGGAAAGCATCCTGGAGGTAATTATTTCACCTATTCTTTTGAAAATACATTATCAACATTATTACCATTGAAAATCCAAAGGCATTTCATTTGCTGATAATTTTTGTTCAATATCAGAATATCAGCTTCAGGATATATGCACAATTTCACATTTTCCCTGCCTTATGTAAGTTTGCCTGAAATATTGGACATTTGTTAATGTAGTACATAAAATTATTTAATACATAGATTAATGATCAGATTATATATATTTGGAAAGAAGTTTGGCTACCACTCTTACTTACATAACTTCCTTTAACATTGGCATCTGTTAGCTGTTGATGAACTAAATCTTTTGCAGAACTATGACCTCATAGCAACTAAACATCTCGAACATAGGTGTTTTTCTGCATTACTGATCTTACAATTGTTTATACATTGCCAGTGATTATGTGTTGTTCACATAGGAGATTATATAGTATGTAAATATAAATTTTTCTTTGAAATAGATGGAGAAAAGCCATATGACTCACAAGGAAAACCAAATGAGACATTCCTGAGTCATTTCATATTTAAAAATAAGATTAAAAAACATGAAATATAGATCAGAAGAAAAACATTACTCCTACATAAATTGTTGTTTTGCATAACCGCTGATAAAATCTGTGCTGTTTTAATTGTGTCATGAAAAATTGTTTTCTTTAAATAAAAGCATGCAATAGGACTGAGTATCATGTTCTAATGATTTTTGCAAAAGAATATATTCTTTTGCTACAGCTGGGCTGGGGCTAAAAAACCTAAAAATGGTATGCAATTCAAGTGTTCATTTGAATGAAACCTGAGTTTTGGTATTAACTTCAAGTTAATAAAAAGGCATGGTATTATATAAATCATGATATTATTAATTTTTAAAATTTATTTTCTTATTTGTAATTGAAATTTATAAGCTGCTAGGAAAAATAAAAGTAAAAATCAGTCCAAATTATATGCATTTAACTATTTGAATTCTAGTGAATTCATAATAGTATTTTTATCTTAATAGATAAATAAATGCTTCAATAAATAATATATCTTTGATTATAATTTAGTTATTATAAGTCCTGAATGAACACATTATACTGGTACTATATTTCTTTTTTTTCACAATTAACTGTATCAGCCACTTCTCTGGGTGGGCAGGAATGTGAGGCTTCTGAGTATTTTAGTAACTTAACAAAAGGTGTTTAATTTCAATAGAGCCTTAAATAGAAATATAGTTGTCAGAAGAAGCCAGCAAGGATGCAGACTGACAGTTGGACTCCCTGAGGGTTGGGAATATATCTTACATAAGTTTATATTATAACACCAAGCATGGCACATAATATGAAGTTGATGTTTAATAAATATTTATACAATTGAATTTTAACTGCTCAGGAAATTATTTAATAAAACTGTAAAACTAACATTTATGTATTACCATAATCTGACATGGGTTAAAATCTTTGTCACCAAAATGGCAATCCACAATCTTGGTAGTATATTTTACACTTAACTCTAAAATCTTTAAAGCCCATACAGCTATCCTCAGCAGCAAGTTCTTCTTTGGAATCTGTGAAGATGGGTAAGATCTATCTTTTTCTCATCTCATAATCCTTCCACTTATGGGCTTTAAAGAAATGAAAGAACTTCTGAAAAGTGAAAGAATATTTGGCCCTTTTCCCCAGACACTAGTAAAGTCCCTAGTCTCTCAATTCAACAATATTATTTGTCCAACGTTGGTGAGAGCAAAGAAAAACACTATAGAGATGCTTCAAGAAAATGGTATTTTATTGTTGAATAAACACACTCTGTAAACTCAAATTTTATTTATGAAAGATAAGATGGAGAATATCACCTAAATGTTCATGAATGCTAGAAAACTGGATGGCAGTTGAAACAGTTTAAGTAAAATATTGGGCAGCTCAATAATAACATAATGATATGGAGGTAAAATTAAGAAAACAAAATCTTGACCAGAGGAGGATAGAGCAATATGTAAGAATTAACTACTATGAATCTGGTAATTTTGTTGCCATTTCAACATATGTACCTCATCCCCACAGTTACTAATGTCAGATACTGACACCCTTGTGCTAGATTGAAAAATATTTGAAAGATGTTACTTGCTGCTGCTAATCATGTGGCTAATGAATGGTAGAGTCCCTGTTTTAATGCAGGTTCTTCCTTCACAGTCCACATTGTAATTCTGTACATGAAGATACAAATAAAACTTAAACTTCATATAGGTGAAAGAAGAGAGGTCCAGGCAATATAAACATGCTCCTGCAATGTAACTTGCATGGGGCACACACATACTGAACATTCCCTGTGCTCTTCCCTTCCTGTGTAGGTCTAGATTGAGATTCCCATCTGGCGTCACAGTTCTTACACCTAAAGGAATTCCTTTAACATTTCTCATACTGAAGTTCTCCTGGTGATAAGTTATTTTAGGTAGTGTATGTCTGAAATATCTTTATTTAGACTCTTTCCTTCATTGGTGGTTTATGCTCTTTTATTTAACTAAACATTTTATTTTGAGGAACAACTATAAGGGACACATGGACAAAACCAAAGGAGGTGGAATCAGGAGGGAGGTGGGGATGGCTGGGGTTTGGGGGAATGATGGGGGGAAATGCAGATAACTGTATTTGAATAATAAAATTTAAAAAGACAATTTTTTAAAAATCCAAAAAAAGCCCTAAACATTTTATTTTGAGATAATTGTAGATTCACATATAATTGTAAGAAATAATACAAAGAACCTTAATCCAGATTTCCCCAATGATGACATCTTGCAAAACTATAATACTTCATTCCAGGTGAGACCTTTGGAGTTCATAGCATCAGCAACAGTTTGGTCCTCAGCGAGCACTGCAGAGGCTGCAAGAGATGTGGGGATCCTCAGCAGTGCCTCCAGGTCCAGCAACTAGGGATGAGGAAGAGATGCCATAGTGATCAGAATTGATAGTGTGTGCACACTCAGCAGCAGGGGCTACTGCAGGTGCCTGTGCAGTGGCAGGGGCTGGGTACAAACACACACGTGGTGGGGGCTGAGGCAAGCAGCAAAGGCTGGGACTAACTGCGAGCACCCTGGCAGCTGTGAGAGCCCTGGTTCATACCTTGTATTATTGTGGCTGCTGGTTCTCCCCAGAGAGGCACAGCAATGGAGGCCAGTGACGGGGATCATGCAGGGACTGTGCAGGTGTACGTGGGTGGCTAGCTGCAGGTGGTAGTCAGTCACAGAATTTTAGGCTGGCATCTTACACTCACACAGCTCCAGAGGCCAGGCATGACTGCCTGTGTGGGTCCTGGTCTCTAGCAGAGGAGAGAAGGAGGGAGCTGGAAGGAACTCAGGTGGCTTGCAAAAGCAAACACAAATACCTGTGGGGTGAAGACTGGTTAAATCTGCAGGACGCCTGAGGTAGGCGTGCTGTCTGTTGGTGTCTGCAGTAATGAAAACTGCTACAGTTTTCTGCAGAGCAGGCCCCTGGGAACTGTGGTTATTCCTGCTGCTTGACTGATACTGACTGGGAGCCTCTGCTTTTCTTCTTTGTACTTAACAGTATCTATAGGTCTCAATTTTGCTGTTCGCTAAACAGGTTAGAGTGAAGTAGGGTAAGGGGGACCCTTTCTAGCTGGAAAGTTACCTCTTGGCTCTAGTATGACCTGCTTGAGTGATGGGATGATGCAGGCAAAATAGAGCTGTTTTTCCTTCTTTTTTATGTAGTTTTTCTCATGTTTTTTGTTCCACTGAGTTGCTAAGATTTCTTAAGTGCACTCCAGAGCTCCCTGAGAGCTGTTTTTTGTTTTGTTTTGTTTTTGTTTTTGTTTTTGTTTTTCCATGGCTAGGGGTCTAATTGTTGACTTCTGTGCAGGCAAGGAGGCTAGGTGTCCTGTTCCAAGGTCTTGGTGATCTCCTTCCTCGTCTTTCCTTTTTATAATCCCTCCCATCTGTTCCTCATCCCCAATCCTTTAATAAATCCTGACACCATTGATCTGTTTTCAATTTGTATACTTTTGTTATTTCAAGAGAGTTATATAAATGGAATCATACAGTATGTAATATTTTGAATTTTTTTTTCACTCAGCATAATTCCTTTGAGATTTATCCAAATTCTTGAGTTCATCAGTAGTTTGCTCCTTTCTACCATTGAGTCATATGGATGCACTACCGTTTTTTTATTTAGCCCTTCAGTCATTTCATAATATCTAGGATGTTTATGGTGTTTGACTATTTTAAGAAGTTCATAAACTTCTATGAACATTTTGTACAGATTTTTGTCTGAACATAAGTTTTTATTTCTCTGGGATATATGCCCAAGACTGACATTGCTGGGCTGTACATTAATTGGGTGCTTAGTTCTGTAAGGAACTGCCACACTCTTCCAGAGCATCTGTGCCTCTTCGCATTCCCTACAGTAGTGTGTATGGATAATCTAGTTCCTCCATATTCTTGCCAGCATTTGCTATTGTCACTGTATTTTATTTTATCCATTCTGGTAAGTGCATATTGACTTATTATGTTTTATTTTGCACGTCCCTAATGGCTAATGATGTTAAACACCTTTTCCTGTGTCTATTTGCCATGTCTATATTCTCTTGGGTAAAATGTCAGTTTATGCCCTTTGCTCATTTCTCCATTGTTTTAATATTCATCTTCTGTTTCCTGTGTTTCTAATTTCTGTTTTTCTTCTTGCTTTCCTCTGAGTTACATGAGCATTTTTAAAGAACTCCATAGTGACTGAATTACAATATTTTAAAAAAATGTCATATTGCTCTACATAGTTGTAGTGAATGGATATATGTATATTATACATATATTATATCTAAATTGTACATGTAGCTATACATATGTACACATGCATATTTAAGACAGCCTATTGCTATCATTTTATCATTTCTAGTGAAGTGTGAAACATTGTTTCTATTTTAGTTCCTCTGCTTTGACACTTTTTAAAGATCATTGTTTCGAGTATCAGTTATTATTACTTTATTTCTCTTGTCAAATATTATTTAGAAACCTTATGGAAGTATAGTCTATTATATTTACTCATATTTATGGCCTTTTTATTGTTCTTTCTTTCTTCCCAGTCCTCCAATAGTTTGTCTTTCACCATTTTGCTTTTGTTGGAAGAAATTTCTTAGCCATTCTTTAACAGTACATCTGCTGAGGACAATTTTGTTTTAGATTTTCTTCATTGAGGATGTCTTTATATCTCCTTTAAGACCCTGGATATCTAAACACACAATATTTTTAAACAGAAGTCTAACCCCCAACCTGCAGAAGCCAGCATGTGATGCCAAATCACAGCCGGCAGCAGCCAGTCCAAGGAGCCAAGCCCCTACCTCCGTAACAGTCAGGACTTGATCAATAACTGACAGTTTGTTTGTTTGTCCCAGCTTCCAATGTAGGACCAAGCAGTGAAAGCCAAATATGTCCTAATTAATCCCTTAGGATATCTGCTAATAGTTAGCTCACTCCCAGCTTTTCCAATTCAACAACCTCCAATGAAGACACACCTGGAGACTTTTCTTTTTTCTATTATAAAGTTTCCCATTTCCTCTGCTTTGCCCTGGAGTCTGCTAGATCGAAGTGACGGTGTCTGTCTCCCTTGCCACAGCAAGCTCTGAACAAATAGGTTTTGCTTGTTCTCATTTGGATAATCTTCATTTATTTAAACACCTTCATCCCTGAAGAAGATTCTTGAAAAACACAGAATTAGCAGCTGGCAGGTCTTTGCTTTCAGCAATTAAAAAATATGGTGCCACCTGCTCCATAGCTTCAGATGAGCTATTGGTTGTAATCTGGGTAAGTGTCCTCCTAAGATAATGCTATATTCCACTGGATGCTCTCAAGATTATTATTATTTCATTCTTAGAAGTTTAATTTTACCATGTCTTAGAACAGACTTATTTAGATTTACCTTATTTGTGATTTTCTTCAATTCTTTCATCTTTATACTTACATATTTTGCCAAACTTGGGAAGTTCAGCCATTAGTCAAGAAACTCTATATTTTCTCCTCTGTGACTCTGATGATATAAATGTTGATATATTTTATTGTGCTACAAGTCCTAAAGGCCCCTTTTTAAAAATAGAATTTTACTTGTTTTTAGAGAGAGGAGAAGGGAGGGAGAAAGAGAGGGAGAGTAACATTGATGTAAGAGAGAAACATCAGTCCATTGCCTCTCTTTCGAGCCCCAACCAGGGATCAAACCTGCAACCCAGGTATGTGTCCTGACTAGAAATTGAACTTGGTGGTCTTTCCCTTTGTGGGGCAATGCCCAACGTAGTGAGCCACACGGGTGAGGGAAAGGCTCTTTTTTTTTTTAATTTTACATTTTCTCTCATGTTCCAGTTAGGTAAATTCTATTAGAGACTTATTCTGGTGTGATACTCCTTGCCAGTGCCCGCCCCTCCCCCCTGCACTGATTGGTATCTTACAGCGAGAAAGGGATTCTCAGGCCCAGAGGGGGACAAAGCTCTTTCTTTGACCAATTATAGGTAATGGGGCTCCCAATTGTCTCCTTTGAATACCGCTGGACTCACCTGTTGTTGGCACTCATATTGATCGTAGGAGCAATAAACTTACTTGGACTACCTTCTTTTGTTCAGTGGATGCATTTCCTGAAGAAGCAAAACTGGGCCACCTTCTTCTGTTGGGTGGGGGCTTGTGAAACTCTCTGCTGTTATCCATAGGCGATTGTTTCTTTTCCACCTCTCAGAGAACTCCTTGATTGCCTTTGTATTATTTCCAAACTTATAGCTGTGCTTAGTGGGGAAGAACAAGAAGAGAGTTTATTTCATCATTTTCACTTTAGGAAGCTATTTTAGTGAATCAAAGGCTTTTTTTTTTCTCTCAGGTCTTTAATGATTTTGCTCTACTGTCTTAATTTGCTTCATTTCTGATGATAAATCTGTTGAACTCTAAACTTTGTGTGTGTGTGTGTGTGTGCATAATGCATCATTTTATCTAGCTGCTTTTAATATTTCTCTTTATTGTTTAAGCAAATTGTTTATGTTGTGGTTTTGGTTCTTGTGCTTATGCATTAATAGTTTTCATCATATTTTGAAAATACTTATTATTTTTCCATTTATTTTGATTTCCCCCTCTTCTTCAGATATGCTGTTTATATAAATAATAGATTCTATGAAGTTGTCCTACAATCCACTGATGGTGTTTTTTACTCTTTTGTTAATTTTCCCCCATATGTTTAATTTTGAATACTTTGTTTTGCTATGTCTTTGAACTCATTAAACTTTTTTCCTGTATTGTCTAATCAGTTGCTAATGCCATCACATGTAATTTTCTCTCAGGTTATTTAGATTAATTTGTTGTTGTTGTTGTTTGTGTGTTTCTTTTCTTCCATACCAGGTTTCTTAACTTCAGCATTATTCACTTTTCTTTTCAGTTAATTCTTTGTTGTGAGACATATTCCCACACATTATAAGATACTCGGCCTCTATTCACTAGAAGCTAAGAACATTTTCTAGGTTGTAATAACCAAAAATATCTCCAGACATTGCCAAATACTGCTGGGGAGTTAGGGGCAAAGTCACTCCCAGTTTAGAACCAGCGCTCTAGGCTTTAGAGTTGGACTGTCTTACTATCTTCCACATCTCTGCTTAACATGCCAGTCTGTCTTCTACTCTGGATTGGTTCCATCCTGGCTTAACAAAGCTTCACCCTTTTCCAAGTGTTGTACGTCTAAGGAAACTTTACTTCATCTGTCTTTTCCCCAGTGACTTATACTTCCTGGGGTCATGTTCTATAAACATACAGCTGATAATTATGGCAAATAAGTCCATAAACCCTCAAAATGATAGTTTTTTCAGTAGCAGCAGCCTTGAATCCCAATCACTATTTTCTATGTGCAGTTATGCTACTGTTCTATGCTCACGATCCATTTGCCTGTGCTGTAGTTTATAAATCACCCCCCAGCATGAAGTAGAGTTTACTTTATGTACTTTTCTTCTCTCAAGGATAATAGCTCTATTTTGTTTTCACTATATCTGAAATGAATAACTTATGTGTTCATTTTTATAATTTTTAATCACAGGAGAGTAGGTTTGATACTAGATACTCTTATTATAATTGGAATTGGAAGCCATTTTGAAGGGACACATATAAATATATGTAAGCAATCCAGTTAATTTGGCTATATCAAAACATGTTATTTTATTTAAAAAGTTAATTTTTAAAAAATTATCTTAATTATATACAGCATGAAATCAGATACCAAATCCCCAATTGTTTTTAAACTTTAAAATTTTTGTTGATAATAATTATATTTATTTTTCTTTCAGATATGTACTTTGATAACAGTCTTTTAAAATCCCCTGCCTTGCCCTGGCTGGTGTGGCTCAGTGGATGGGGTTCCAGCCTGTGAACCAAAAGTTCACCACTTAGATTCTCAGTTAGGACATATGCCTGGGTTGCAGGACAGGTCCCCAGTAGGGGCTGTGCTAGAGGCAACTGCACACTGATGTTTCTCTCCCTCTCTTTCTCCTTCTCTTCTCCTCTCTAAAAATAAATACATAAAATATTTAAAAAATAGTAAAATAGAATTCTATGCCAAACCAAAAGTGCAAATTAGGGAAATTGGTATTTGAAATCTCTAAATTTACTATGCTCTTTAAATTTTTCCTTCTAGTCACTTAGAAAGTATTTTATAGGTTTTTAAAATTGTTGCATGTTGGGTTAAGTTAAAAAAAAAAACACACACACACTGCAAAAAAACATAGAATATATTCCACAGCTTACCTTAAATTACTTTGTACTAGCTACTCTTTTCAATAACATTTTGTAGGCCTTCATATTTTGTTTAGAAAAACCCAAAGGATAATTGTATTTATTTAAACTAAGTAAATATTTATGGTTATTAAAATAGACATTAGAAATAATAGTTTTCAAACTGCCTTAAAGAAAAGTATCAGTTGGGAAATAAATATTAAGAAAACTAATTACAGGAAAAAATGGTAGTACATATAATATTAAAAAGAGTAAAAGTACTTAGGACTTTATAATTACAAAATTAATATCTTGACATTAACTTGCAAACAAATACATGAAAAATATATTTAGCCTCCACAAAATACAATTTTTCTTATCTTTTCCTTTAAGAAATAATTTATGCTAAGAAGTATTTGTAGTAAAAATAGTTACAATGGCCCTAATTATTTTTATAATATTTTTTAAAGCCCGTAGTAAAGCATACATTCTTGTGCAGCTAGGCAAGAAATATATGCATTTGGAAGCTTAATATGTGAAAATTCTTACCTAAGTATACTGCGAGTACATCCATAATGAATTAGTTTATTTAACCATGTTTAACCAAATTGACTAATATCTGTGCTGTGCCAGGCACTGTACAAGGCATGGGGAAATACTTGGTGGTAAGACAAAATCCCTATCCCAATTAAGCATATGGGCAAATGGCTGGGAAACACAAAAGCAAATGTGAGAGAGCAAGATGGATTTAAAGACAGGCATAGAAAATTGTAATAGAGTGTGTTAATCTATTTTCGTAGAGTCAGTATAGATCTTTATTAGAAGTGATACTCAACATAAGTTCTGAAGAAAGACTAGGCACTGTGCATTTCATTGGTGAGTTTAAAAGAGCTTCAGGCAAGAGAAGAAGGAAGAAGATGCTGAGGGGAGAATAATGAAGGGTATGAGAGAATAAGTGTGTGATTATAAAACAGAAACAAGGGAGAAGGATACGGCATGTGACTTAAACAGCAAGAGCCATATGTCTCTTGTGAGCCATGACAAGAAAATAGACGCAATACGAAGGAACTCTCTCCATGACATCTCCATAGACTTTTGTTGATATTATAAAGGTACTAAACCTCAGAAAACAAAATGAGCAGAAAGGTCTTTACACAAAAGTCTGAATTTTTAAGTTCAACACAAAAGCTTGAATTTTATTTACTTATTTTGTTGATTTATTTATTTTAAGACTTTTGTAGAGCAGTTTAAGGTTTACAAAAAACTGAGGAAGGTAAAGACACTTTTCCATTACACCCCACTTCCACACAGGCTGAGCCTCCCGTACTTTCAACATCCTTAAGCAGAATGGAACATTATTTTACCAAGGACGTGCCTGTGTTGGCACATCAAAATCACCCGAAGTCAAAGGTTTACCTTAGGGTTTACTTTTGATATTGCATATTCCATGGATTTAGACATATGTATAATAAAATGTATCCATAATTATATTCTCATACAGAGTATTTTCACTGCCCTAACAATGCTCTTTGCTCTATTCACCTCTTCCCACATTCACCCCTGTCCACCATCTATCTTTTATTGTCTTCATAGTTTCACTTTTCCCAGAATATCATATAGTTGGAATCATACATGTTGATAGATTTCTTTCAGAAAGAGAATATTTCGTTTCAGATTGGTTCATTTCTCTTACCAATATGCTTTTAGGGTCCCCTTGTCTTTTCATGGCTTTGTAATTCATTTCTTTTTAAAACTGAATAGTAGTTCATTTTCTAGATGTACTAGTGTATTTATCAATTCACCTCCTAAAGGTCATTTTGATTGTTTCACAGTCAAAGAAATAATAAATAAAGTTGTTGTAAACATCCATGTGCAAGCTTTTATGTGGACACAAGCTTTCAACTTCTTTGGGTAAATACCAAGAAGTGTGATTGCTGAATCATATGATAATAGTATGTTTAGCTTTGTAAGAAATTGGCAAACTATTTTACAAAGTGTCTTCATCATTTTGCATTTCTACCAGCAGTAAGAGGCGTACCTGTTATATCACATGCTCGTGCCACATCACAGCATTTGGTATTGTCAGTGTTTTGGATTTTAGCCATCCTAATAGTTGTGCAGTTGCATCTTATTCTTTTTAAAATTGCATAAACTAATAACATAAGATGTGGAGCATGTTTCATTATGTGTGCATTTGCCTTCTATGTGGGGAACACCCCCAAAACAGAATAACCTTATGGAAGGTGGGCCCCTTGTTGGACCAGCTGGTGGTATTGTGAGAGGCTACATTCAGCCTCAGTGAATTTTTTTACTCTCTTCATCACATTGGTCCATTTCATGATGGGTGATTTACAAGCCCACCTTCCTTCATTGCACACAGCGTTCAGTAGATTTTTACCAAAAATAGCATGAACCTCATTCCCCACCTTCCCCATCCACTTGATCTCACCCTGAGTGACTATTTTGTTTCCCCAGATGAAAAAAAGTCCTCAAAAGGAAACATTTTGGAAATGTGGGAGAGGAAAAATAAAAAACAGCAAAAACACTAAAAGGTAGCAAAAAATCAATGAGTTCAGAAACTGTTTTGAGTAGTGAAAAAAAAATCTTGATAGGTGTATTGCATGAAATGGAGAGTACTTTGAAGTTTAAACATGTGAGAATAAATATACACCTTTTAATAAATAAATTCCAGTTTTGAGGGTCACCCCTCATATATAGATCTTATTTGATAAGGTGTCTGTTAAGGGCCTTACCCATTTTTTATTAAGCTTGTTTCTTATTGTTGAATTTTAAGGGATCTTTGTATAATTTGGATAATAATCCTTTCTCAGATTCCCTTTGCAATTATTTCCTCCTAGTCTGTGACTTGCCTTCTTATTGTATTGATACTGTCTTTCACAGAGCAGAAGCTTTACTTTTTAATTAAGTCTAGCTTGTCATTATTTCTCTCATGGATTGTGTCTTTGATCAAATGACATCATCATACCCAAGGTCATCTGTTTTCTCCTATGTTATTGTTTACTGTAAGTCTATGATCTATTTAGAGTTAAGTTTGGTGGAAGGTATGATGTCTATGTATAATTTCATTTTTTCATGTGTATGTGCAGTTGTTTCTGCATCATTTATTAAACACACTATTTTTGCCTCATTGTATTGCCTTTTCTCCTTTGTCAATAATCAGTTGACTTTTTTATGAGTGTCTATTTCTAGAATCTTTATTCCATTCCATTCCATTGATCTATTTATTCTTTCACCAGTATCAGTCAGTCTTAATTGCTGTTGTAACTTTGTAATAAGTCTTGAAATCACATAGTATTAGTTCTCCAACTTTGTTCTTCTCCTTCAATATAGTGTTTATGGGCAATGCTGGGACTTTTGCTTTGCCCATAAAGTTTAGAATCATTTTGTCAATATTCATAAAATAATTTTGGGGGGATTACATTGAATCTACAGATAAAATTGGGAAGTGACATTTAATAATATTAAGCTTTCCTGTTCATGAAAATTTATTTAATTCTTTGTTTTAGTTCACTAGAGTTCTATAGTTTTCCTTATATAAATTTTATATAGATTTTGTTAGATTTTTTAAAAGTTATTTAATTGTTGTTCAAGTACAGTTGTTTACATTTACCCCCATCATTCCCCCCATACCCTAGCCATCCCCACATCCCTTCCCTCTTTCCACCCCCCTTTTTTGTCTATGTGTCCTTTATAGTTGTTTCTAAAAACCCTTCCCCCTTCTTTTAAACGTAAGTATTAACTTTTTGCGTTCTAATGCAAGAAATATTATTTTTTAATTTCAAATTCCACTTATTTAGTGCTGGTATATAGAAAAACAGTTGACCTGCATGTTAACCTTGCATTCTACAGCCTTGCTATAATCACTTATTGGTTCAGATTTTTGTTTTGTTTTACCATTAACTATTTCAAATTTTTTGCATAAACAATCATGGCATCTGCAAACAGAGACAGTTTTCTTTTTACCTTCACTGCTTCTCTCTTTATATACTTATTCCTCCCCCTATTTTCTTTTCTTTCTTTCTTGTTTTCCCCCCTACTGCATTGGTGAGGACTTCCAGTATGTTGTTGAATAGGAGTGGTACAGGGTCATCCTTGCCTTGTACCTGATCTTAGCGAATATGCTTTAAGTTTCTTACCACCTACCAGGATGTTAGTTGTAGGTTTTTTTGTAGATATACTCTATAAAGTTGGAAAAATTTCCCTCTATTCCTAGACTCCGGGAAGATTTTATTAGGAATGGTTTTGGATTCTGTCTAATGTTTTTTCTACATCTATTTATATGATTATGTGAGTTTTCTCTTTTAGTCTGTTGATGTGATGAATTACATTAATTTTCAAATGTTGAACCAGCCTTCCATACTTTGTACAAATCTAATTTGGTCACATTGTATAATTCTTATTTTGTGTTTTGGGATTTGATTTGCTAATATTTTGTTGAGTTGAATTCTATTTTAATAGACAAATACAATATTTTTTCTGGTTGAGTAATCTGCATAATTAATAGCAACTTTAATTATTTTTAATTTTAATTTCCATTATATCATTGCTTAACAAAGATGATTATTATTAATATTGTATTCTCAATGAGGTTAAAATTTGTTGATCCTTATAAAAAGACAGAATGGTTGTCAGAGATTTTACAAAATTCTCAAGAATTATAGTTAAATGAAAAAAATCAAGTTGTTAGAAATTTAGATTATATGTTTAAATTTCACATAATAGCTACAGCACTGAAATAAATTTTATCATAAAAATATAATTCTGAGAAAAACTTGTAACAGGCTAATATGTATGTAGTTTGAATTTTCCCCTTTAGGATTATTTACAGAACAACACCTCTGGTTGATTCAAATTCATTTAACTTATGGGCTGTGCAACTTACAAATTTGTGTTAATTTTGAATTAGTGCTAATAGTAGAGCATTATGGATATTTCCCACTTTTAAATAATCTAGGTTTTACTAGTACTGATTTTGGTTTTATGTTCAGACCTTTTGCTTAGGTTCTTACCAATTGTGGTATTAGAGTATCTTTAATGCCTTTCCCAACATTCACTCCTTCAACATCTCTCTGTGTCTGACTCTTCCTCTCGTTCTTCCCTGCACCTACATAGAATGTAATTATCCAGTATTTCCACATAGCAAGTTCCTATACTTAACCATAATTCACCTGAGAACCTTGGAAAGCAGTGAATTACATATGAAAGACCTGTAGTTATTATTCCCACTTCCATAGACAACATATATTATCCATAACAGTATTGTTCCAATCTTAGACCACATTCTCACATATGCTACCAAATTCAATCATACCTTAAATATGAAATATTCAGTAGAGTTTCCTAGAAATTTACAGCAAAAGTTTATCATCATATAAAATTACTAAAAGCCAATATTGAAACCTATACAATTGTATCCAGCAATAACATTGGAGGAAGAACACACAAACAAATATCACTCTGGAAAATTAAACTTTGAGCTTGCTGCTGTGCCTTTGTAATTTAATGAACCCTATTTAAATAACACTTCTCTATCCACATATTAATGTTTAAATGATGAATGCGTATTGAGAGCTTTCAGTACCACATATTTGGGGTGTTGTCACACTCCATATAAAACCATGCTTCCCATAGCCTTAGGGAAACACCATTTTCCAACGCTCTAATTGACAAGGTTCTCTGAGAGTTTCTTTATTTATGTATTAAATTGAATATCATGTTACAGAGCTAAAATGTGTTGTTAAAAGATGCATGCTCTCAATAAATGAATAATATCCATGGAGAGTATGATAAAGAATAAAATACAAAAATTATGATTTGATATTTACAAGTCTTATTGCTTCCATGCTTTTAAGCATGTTTTTAGTGGAAAATATTACTATAATACACAATTACCCTGCCTTTTAGTTGTGAGGATGACAGAAAGGAGAGAGAGTGGAAGAAACATTTACCTAGGACTGATGTAGTGATAACAAAAATATAAAGATGTTTTCACTTAACGGCATGAGAATTTGCTCTGCTGGTCAAGTTACTGTCAGGGTATTATATCTGAGATAGAATGACCTAAAATGCGAAAGGTAAGTCATGTCTATTTTTTCTGAAAACTTGGAAGAATTAGAGAAAGTATGTGATTTAGAGATTTGGAACTATTTAAAAATAGGTATTTACTTAAAGAAAGCATCATATTATGATGCAGTAAAGTCAAATGAATAAAAAAAAAGTCCACTTTAATGTCATTTACTACAGGAATGAATTGTTTACACTTAAACTGTTGATTCTCACAAAGTATAATCTCTGCCATTTTACATTGTGATAGCCTGAGTTTGCCTTACTGAAAGATGCTTCTACTGAGATTTTGAACAGTCTTAGTAAGATGTTTCCTCCCCTTTAAATCATCTTTTTATGATATCAAAACACTTTACAAAACATGAAAATAGCAAGGTTCATTTCTTTAATGAATTGAATGAGGTGACATTGAAAAATAAAGTTATAAAAAATAGGTTTCAGATATGCAATTCTACAATACATCATCTGTATATTGTATTGTGTGTTCACCACCCCAAGTCAAGTCCCCTCCAGCACCACTTAACCCCTCTTTACCCTCCTCTACCTCCCTCACCCCCGCCTCTCTCCGGCCATCACTATACTGTTGTCGGTGTCCGTGAGTCTTTTTTTTTTCTTTGCTTAATCCCTTCACCCTTCTCACCCAGCCCACAGCACCTTCCCTTTGACAGCTGCAAATATTATACATAACACTTAAAAGGAGAGATGGAAAGCAAATGCATTTATTTTAAGTACTGTCAATCTTAGGAGTTCAATGTGCCAGCTTTTTTTTCTACATTAAAACTATATAGACTGCTCCTAAGGAAAGGAAAATGCTACAGGAGAGCCACTGTAAACAATATTTTATCTATCAGTTCAGTAATAATAACTAGTTATTTTTGAATGTACAATCCCTCAAAATTTGTGAAAATAGAGTTCTTTCAGAACTAGGAAATCAAAAATTATTCCATATAGTTATATAAAATGGGGATTTTAATCTTTCAATATCTGAAGCATAGATTCTAAAATTAGTTGGGATACATGTAGAAATGAATATATTATATATCTGTGCCCTTAGATGATCTTGCCTCTCTGTTACTTAAGTTCCTGAGGAAACTTAGCATGATGTCATGAGCCAGAACTAATTCTGTAAGCAAGGTAAACTTTCTCATTTGACCTGTAATATATATAACCATCAAAATTAACTTAAGAGCTCATGCACTTCACTATTTTTTCTTTAAAAAACTTTTACAGTATTTTAAGCAGATAGTGCAACATATCCAATGTACTTAATAAAGTATGTATTTTAATATGAACAGTCAATGGGTAATAAATATGATATCGTAGATAATTTAACTTCATTACCTTTCCTGTATATGTAGCAACCTCAGTTCCTAATAGTGTCTAAAAATGTATGCATATTTGGATCATGAAAGATTCTTAAGGTGGACTGTTAAAATTTATGAATATGCTTTATATATAATTTATTTTGTACTTAACTACTGTAGACTTTATATATAATTAATCATTTTGTACTATATTATAGTACACTGTTCTGAATACAGGTGTTCAAACTTTTATAATTCTTCAAGTATCTTAGTAAATTAAAATATTTATAAGTGATAATAAAGCAATTTAGTTAAAACACTATACTTTATTTTTGTGTGCAAATATATGTATTTCATTTCTGTAATGATAAAAATTATAAACAATGTTCATTAAAGTAAATATTCACATGAACTATGAAACTATTTGCAATCATTAATATAGTCTTTCGCAATTGATCTGTTATGTTATTTTTTTGAGCTTTATTGTTTATGCTATTATGGTTGTCCTATTTTTTCACCCTTTGCCCCTTTCCACCCAGCCCACTCCACACCTCCAAAATCAGTCTCCTCACCATTGACCATGTCCATGGGTCCTTCATACATGTTCTTTAACTAATCCCTCATCTTCTTTCAATCAGTCCCTACCTCCCCCTCACCACTTACAGCTGTCAGGCTGTTCCACGATTCTGTGCTACTGGTTTTATTTTTCCCATTAGTTTATTTTGTCATTAGATTCCTCTTATATGAGGGATCCTAATGAGAACATATGGTATTTGTCTTTCACTGACTGGCTTACTGCACTTAGCATAATATTCTCCAGTTCCATCCATGCTGTCACAAAAATTAAGAATTCCTTCTTTCTTTCTGCTGCATAGTATTCCATTATATAGATGTTACCACAGTTTTTTATCCACTCACCTATTGAATGGCATTTAGGATGTTTCTAAATCTTGGTGATTGTAAATAGCACTGCTATGAACATGGGGGTACATAAATTATTTTGAATTGGTGTTTCAGGATTCTCTGGGTATATTATTCCAGCAGTGGAATCACTGGATCAAAAGCAATTCCATCTTTAGTTTTTTGAAGAAATTCCATACTGTTTTCCACAGTGGCTGCACCAGTCTCCATTCCCACCAACAGTGCACTAGGGTTCCCTTTTCTCCACACCCTCACCAGCACTTGTTTGTTGATTTATTAATGATGGCCATTCTGAGATGTGTGAGGTCAGATATTTCATTTTGTGGTTTTAATTTGCACCTCTCTGATGGCTAGTGTTGCTGAACATTTTTTTCATATGTCTATGGACCATCTGCATGTCCTCCTTGAAGAAGTGTTTATTCAGATCCTTAGACCATTTTGCAATTGGATTATTTGTCTTCTTGGTGCTGAGTCATATTAAGTTCTTTATATATTTTTTAGATTAAAACCTTGTCCTGTGTATCACTGACAAATATAGTCTTCCATACAATAGATTTCATTTTTATTTTGATGATGGTTTCTTTAGCCGTGCAGAAGCTTTTTAATTTTTTTCTTCTCTTTTTTCCCATCCCAGCCCACTGCCCCAGGCCTCTCCACCTCCCTTCCATTTCCACCCCCCTCCTCGTTTTTGTCCATGTGTCCTTTATATTTGTTCCTGTAAACCCTCTCCTTTTTCCCCTGAAATTCCCTCTCCTCTCCTCTGGTCATTGTCAGCCTGTTCTCTATTTCAGTGTCTTGGGTTATATTTTGCTTGTTTGTTTGTTTTGTTGTTTAGGTTCCTGTTAAAGGTGAGATCATTTACACAATGGAATTCTATGCAGAAGCTTTTTAATTTGATGTAGTCCCATTTGTTTATTCTTTCCTTTATATTCCTTGCCCTAGGAGATATATCAGCAAAAGTATTGCTTTGTGGAATATCTGCCTATGTTTTCCTCTAGGACTTTTATGGTGTCATGACTTAAATTAAATCTTTTATCCATCTTGAGTTTTTCCTAGTGTATGGTATAAGTTGGTGGTTGAGTTTCAGTTTTTTGCATGTAGCTGTCCATATCTCCCAACACCATTTCTTGAAGAGGCTGTTTTTACTACATTTTATGCTTCTGCCCCCTTTGTCCAATATTAATTGACAAATTACTAGACAAATAGACAAATTAAAGACAAATACCATATGATCTCACCTGTGAGTGGAACCTAATCAACAAAACAAACAAGTGAGCAAAATAGAACCAGAAACATGGAAATAAAGAACAAACTAACAGTAACCAGAGGGGAGGGGTGAAGGGGATAATAGGGAGAAGAAGGGGAAGGGTCATCAAGAAACATGTATAAAGGTCCCACGGACAAAGACAATGACCAAGGGGGGAGGACTGAATGTGGGAGGTAGGGTTGTTAGGGTGGGGAAGAGTGAAGGGGGGAGGAAATCAGGGCAATTGTAATTGAACAACAGTACGCAAAGGTTTTCTATTAGGTTATCATAGCTTAAAGATTACTGATTTTCCTTGACTAAAGGTTTTTCAATTTTATTTTATAATTTTTCATTTAAATTTTTTTTTCTCCTAATCTGTCTTCCCTGTTAACAAGTAGGTAAAAGACAACCTAAATATATTCCAGCATAGATGTGAATTTATGCAACTCCAATTTTATTGAGACGTAGTTTCCCTAAATGTTGACACAGAAACAGTTTCACAACATAAAAATAACAGGGATAGTAGTAAAAATAGCTTGAGAGATATATTTTACAGACTATTATTTGTTGATAAATTATAGGTTGGTTTTACTTTTTTATTTCTGAGAAAAAAATTATGTTCATATGTTATATTTTTAATTTTTGTCCCGCAGAGGTTAAAAAATTTAAATAATTTTTTGATTCTTAATGTATAACAGTTTTTGTTAAATATTTAGCAGTATGATTTCATTAAATCTTCAAAAGCTAGTGAGGTCATTTATACATGAGAAATCTGATTTAAGAACACAAATCAAGTTCATTTTTACTGCATGAGGAAATAAATGGTCAAAGATAAATTATACTCCCTGATCATAATAGACTTAATCACCTGTGAAGAGTTTAATTTATTAAAATTTACCTGTGAGTTTAGATTTGCCATGAAGTCTGATAAAGACTTAACTAGAAGTGAGAATCAATAGGTTGATAAAATACCTTATATGCTAAGAAAGTAATACTTTCAGCATTTAAATAGAGAATCAGGTTAAATTACTATCATCATTGTCATCATCATCTAGGAATAAATAAGTGTATATGAACTAGTAAAAAGGACAAAACATTGAGCCTTATGGGGAAAGCAATTTTATTAATTACTAAAGAGAAAAACATTGAGAACCAAAATAGGGACTAGTGTTCTCTGGAATTTAGCATGAGTTTTCCAATAGAAGTCACATTGGACTAATGACATGTTCTTTGTAAAGAATAGAAAGTGACATAAATTCAATAGACTTCCATGTCCTCTCATCACAACTTGAGTCAAGTAGGAAAAAAAAGGAGTCATTAAGAACAGTTACATGGTCTGGTAATCAGTTTAAATATAATTAAAGGATACTGACATAAATTATGTTCAACTTTTTGCAGTAAATCTACAAGGAAATTTTTCTTTACTCCTGCCTTTTTCAAGTTTATAAAGTAAATTACATAGACAAAAATACACATCTCATTAAATACATAAAAGGTATATAATTGGTAATAAAAGTGTATTAATGAATATAATTAAAATTCAAGGAATATAATAAAATTCAAGGCAGGGCAAATTTATTGTTTTTAATTAGGTATTAAAATTCTTTATCTTTAGCCCTGGCTGGTGTAGTTCAGTGGATTGAGTGCGGGCTGCAAACCAAAGCATTGCAGGTTCAATTCCCAGTCAGGGCACATGCCTGGGTTGCAGGCCAGGGCCCCCAGCAACCACACATTGATGTGCCTCTCTCTCTCTTTCTCCCTCCCTTCCCTCTCTAAAAATAAATAATTAAAATTAAAAAAAAATTTTAATCTTTAATAATTTGTTTTTCCTATGTTTATAATATTTTTAATTTTGTTTACCATTTCTAACAATGGCATCACTTAATATTCTACTTCTGTTGTTTTCTTGGCTTGTTTTATTTTTATATTGAGCATACCTCCTAATTTTAATTGAATTTCTGATATTGTAAATAAATAGATTTAGATGCTTTAGAAGATTTTTTTTTTCCTAAGCCTTTTTTTTTTCCTGGCAGGCTGATAAAGTAATACTAGATCACTCTGTTTTGTTTGTATGAGAAATGGTTTTTATCTTTATTATTTATTATGGACTCCTTGCCCCCTTATTGTTAGAAAACTATGTCCTCTTTTCCTCGTTCCAGTATGTCTGTGCTTTTTATTTGGGCTTTAATCTCTGATGTTCCTAAGAAGCGACTTAATAGTGCCTCCAAACAATGCGATCCATTCTTTCAGAAATCATATATCCTTCAGTTTCTGCCTGCTTTGTTTGCTCACTAGTGCCTTCAAATATTACTTTTTAAATTTCTTTTCAGCTTTTATTTTTGTTTTTCTCAGAAAGGTTAATTCAAGAGTTAAACTACTCCAGACTGGAGCTTGAATTTCCCAATAAACCCCACAATTTATTGTATTGGTGTCCCACCCAATTAGACAAAAACAATTTAAACTCCCAAAATATGATAGAATGTGAAGTATTTTAGAAAAGAAGGAAGTTTTAAAAATCATGTGGCACTGGACATGTGTGTATGACAAGAAACATTGTTTCATGACAAGGCAAAATTATAATTTTTTTTATTAATCTTGAAAAATAATGGTTAAATAAGAACCACTCCATGAATGACAAATTAAAATTCTTCAGATTGGGCCCATTCCAATACTATCCAATAACCAAGGATATTTTGCATGTTTTTTTTTTTTTCATTAAAAAGAATATAACCTTGGAGATTAATTTATGCTGTGCTTATGTTTTTTTAACCATAAGCATTTTAACCACTGGTTGATAATATGGAAAACAGTCAGGCATTAGATGGATGGATTCATATGATGTTCTTTATATAGCAATTCAAAGATTTTATGATTTTCTAACTAAAAGAAAGAATGATAACACATTATACATTTGATTTTAGTACTTGAAATTCAAGAATATCACACTGGATTAGAGATATTGGAAAGAGTAAGGTAGAATTTTTAAGTTAAACATAGTAAAATTATTGGAAGTATAAATAGTAGGTACATAAAGAATAAATTAGTCTTTTTGTCATCTCAGAATTCTCACCTTTCCTCCCATTTTAAATAAAGTTATATAAAAAGAAAGGTAAAATGAAATATGCTCTTATTTTGAGCAAGTAAAATGAGATGAGTCGGAAAGATGAAGTATCTTTTAATCAAAATATCAAATGTATAAAATAGTTTTCATGATCTCACAAAATGCATGTGGAAAATTTGAACAAATGAGTGGTGATTTCCATCTAATTTCATAGAACATCTATAAGCAATAGTACTTCAGCTTATTAAATATGGCCATTAGTATTTGTGCTATTGGGAAAGGCTTAAATGATTAGTGTATTTGTGTGTGTGTGTGTGGGTTACTTAGAAAAGGATAATATTGTCAATTAATACTTAAGGCTAATCTAGTAAACACACTTTGAGAGATCGAGATGGCTTAATCTTTGAAGTTACTCATTTTGAGGTTTATTCTGTAGCTTGCCCTGTGACAAATGGCAAATAATTTGTAGAGTTTGTAATGCAAGTCAGGTTTGTCTTGCTAAAAAAAATCTTTCCTTTTTTTCCAATATCTTAACACTATCCTTCCTGTTGTAACACATCATGCAATCACACACACAGATGTCTAATTCAATTTCATGGTTCATAGTAGGTGATTAATTAATTCTTATGAGATAAACTGAATGCATTATCAAATCCAAACCAACCCACAGCATGATCAGAAAAATAAAATATAGCTTTCTAACCCATAAGCAAGAGGATCTAGCACTTTTTACCCCTTGTTTTAGTTATAACACTTTCTTTTTAAAAATTCATTTATTGAACTTATTGGGTTGACAATGGTTAATAAAATTATACAGGTTTAGGTGTACAACTCTAGAACACATCATCTGCATGTTGTATTGTATGTTCATTATCCAAAGTCAAGATTCCTTCCATTGCCATTTACCCTCCCTTTAGCCTCTTCTCCCTCTCCCCACACTCCTTTCCCTCTGGTAATCATCTAACCGTTAGCTGTGTATTTGAGGGTTGTTGGGTTTGTTTTGGGTTTTTTTTTTTGGCTTAATTCCTTCACTTTTTTCACTTACCCTCAACTGTCCTCCTCTTTGACAGCTGTCACCCTGTTCTCTGTGCGTGAGCCTGTTTCTATTTTGCTCACTAGTTTATTTTGTTCACTAAGGAATGAAAGCATATGGTATTTGTCTTTCTCTGACTGGCCTATTTCATTTAGCATAATACTTTCCAGGTCCACCCATGCTGTCTCAAAGGGTAAGATTTCATACTCTTTGTGACTGAGTAGTTCCATTGTGTAACTAAATGTATGACAGCATTTTTATTTATTCATCTACTGATAGGCAGTTGGGCTGCTCCCACATCTTGGCTACTGTAAATAACACTGCAATCAACATAGAGTTGCATATATTCTTTCAAATTAGAGTTTTGGGTTTCTTCAGATATATTCCCACAAGTTGAATCACTGGGTCATAAGGTAATTGCATTTTAATAATTTTTGCGTTATTGCCATACTGTTTTCCACAGTGGCTGCACCAGTCTGCATTCCTACCAACAGTGCACAAGGGTTCCCTTTTCTTCATATTATCACCAACACTGGTTTATTGATTTATTGATGATAACCATTCTGACAGGTGTGAGGTGATAACTGATTGTGGTTTTAATTTGCATTTCTCTGGTGATGGTGAGTATCTTTTCACATGTCTGTCGGCCACCTGTATGTTCTCTTTAGAGAACTGCCTATTCAGGTCCTTTGCTCATTTAATTAATTGGATCGTATTTTTGTTTTTTGGTATTGAGTTATATAAGTTATACATTTTAGACATTAGCCCCTTATCAAATGAATCAGTGGTGAATATGTTCTCCCATACAATGGGTTGCCATTTCATTTTATTGATGGTTTCTTTTGCTGTGCAATGACTTCTTAGTTTGATCTAGTCCCACTTGTTTATTTTTCTTTTGTTTCCCTTGCCAGAGGAGATATAGCAAAAAAAAAATATTGCTATGAGAAGGGTTTGAGATTATACTGTCTGTGTTTTCTTCTAGAGTTTTTATGGTTTCTGGTCTAACAGTTAAGTCTTTAATCCATTTAGAGTTTATTATTGTTCATGATATAAGAATATGGTCTAGTTTTATTTTTTGCATGTATCTGTCCAATTTTCCGAACAGCATTTATTAAATATATTCTTTTTACCCCATTGTATGCTCTTGCCTCATTTGTCAAATATTAATTGACTATATAAATGTGGGTTATTACTGGCTTCTCTATTCTGTTTCATTTACCTATATGTCTGTTTTTATGCCACTACCATGCTGTTTGAATTACTAGGACCTTGTAGTATAGTTTGATATCAGGTAGCATGATTCCTCCAAAATGTTTTTCTTTTTCCAGATTGCTGTGTCTCTTCAAGATCTTTTGAGGTTCCATATTAATTTTTTGAAATAATCTAGTTTTGTGTAATACACCACTAGTATCTTGATAGGAATTGCACTGAATCTATAGATTTCTTTGGGTAGTATAGATATTCCACTTATTTTATCTTCTTTGATTTCTTCAATGTCATATTTTTTTAGTACAGGTATTTAATATTATTACATTTATTTGTAGGCATTTTATTGTATTTTAAAGCAATTGTAAATGGGGTTGTTTTCTTAGTTTCTCTTTTCTGACAGTTCGTTATTGGTATCTAAAAGTGCAACTGATTTTTGAATATTTATTCTGTATCTTGCTACTTTACTTAACTCATCTATCAGCTGTAGTAGTTTTTTTTTTTTTTTTTTTTTGGTGGAATCTTTAGGGTTTTCTCTATGCAACAACAGGTCATCTGCAAATAAAGACAGTTTTACTTCTTCCTTTCCCGTTTGGATTCTATTTATTTCTTCTTGTTATCTGAATGTTGTGACTAGGACATTCTGTACTCTGTTGAATAAAGAGAGGTGAAAGCGAGACTTCCCTGTCTTGTTCTCTAGCTTAAGAGGAATGCTTATAGTTTGGGCCCATTGAGTATGATGTTGGCTGTGGGTTTCTCATATATGGCCTATACCATGTTAAGGATATATTCTTACTGAAAGTTTTTTTCATAAATGAGTGCTGGAGTTTATCAAATGCTTTTTCAGTGTTCATGGATAGGAATCATTAATATCTCTAATGTTACAACCCTTTCAATAATACTAAATTGCTCTCACCTAATTTCCAAACTGGGAAAATTTGCCTTATATAAATTATTGTTATTATTTTTTATAGAAAAGGGGCCTAAAAAAGAGTGGTTAACTATCATATCAAAATTTTGCCTTGTGATTGATTTGTTAGGATTTTGATTTAGGTTCCAGTCTTTCTGAATCCCAGTATAAGGGTACCTCATGAATTATTTAATAACCTGAAACTAAAGAAAAAAGAACTGCACACACATTGGGAGAAAAGGATAGCTTGACATGTTGCAAATTTTGTACCATCTTCAGATAGAAAGCAATGCATATTTCTTCGTACATGAACAAGAAACATTCCAAGAATTAGCCATCAATGTCTACATAAATAAAAAAACTTTTATATCCCAAAGAAGACTATTTTAATTGATATCCATAACTGCATTTTAAAACTACATAAGACCTCTATATATGTTTTATCTTTCCTTTTCTCCTTTTCTTGTATTTAAGCCCAGTACCATCAATTTTATGGATAAAGGTAAAACTGTCTCACTGAATTGCATTATTCAGAATATTCCATGTAATTGCAGAAAATACACCGCAACTTGCCAAGAAACTGTAGTGCATGAATTTAAAGAGTAGTTTTGATGTGTGCAACTATGTTATAATATCAAAAAAAGAAAAAATTAGCATTAATTAATCACTTATTTAAAATGAAGTCTTTACTACTATGGATAATTAAGATACCGATGCATCAACTAGCATAAAAAATTCTTATTTTCTTCTATAGGAAAACATGTTAATATAGCCTGATTAGCTTAAAAGGCTATATCTCAATTGACTTGAAAGTTACACAAAAATCTATATTTGCACATGTTTTGGAGTATTTGTGTGTATGTATATTTGTATGTGTGTGAGGAAATAAATATATGCATATACTATTAGGTCTTATCAAAAACTAGCAAATATGGGAGATGAGCCAGCAAGATATAAGGGAAAAGTATATATTTTGCAATTAGTTTACTTAAATTTAAAAGGGTATAAGAGAAAACACCCCATGGGCAACAGTGTGGTGATTGCCAGAGGGAAATGAAGGTGGGAGGAGGTAGAAAGAGGTAAACAGGGTAAATGGTGATGGAAGGAGACTTGACTTGGGGTGGTGAACACACAATACAATATACAGGTGAGGTTTTATAGAATTGTACACTTGAAACATATATAATTTTATTAACCAATGTCACTCTAATAAATGCAACTACAAATAATTAAAATAATAAAGTCATAATTTACTAATAATATAACTCTAGCAAGTTACCTAATATACTGCTGAGCCGTGTGTTTGTTAGAGTATTGCCATGAAGCTCAAATGAAATGTCTTATGCAAATTGCATCATGTATAAAATAAAGTACTTTGAAATAAAAGATACTGATCCTTAAGACTATATATAACGTATAGTATGTTTTCTTTCATCATACTCCTTAACTCATTTCTTGACTTTGCAATTTTCAGACTAGAATGCTGGCATAGCTATTTACTCTACGCACAGCTAAGTTACTCTTTAGCCAGCAGGCAGAGAGTTAGTGGCAGCTGGTGTCCAGGCAGTCTGTTAAACCACTGTATTAAATGAGTGTGATTCAAGCTACAGAAAATTAACCTGTAAGTAAAGACCAAACATCCTTGCTGGCAGGATGGCAGAATGTTTCTAAATGATTTTTAGTGCTTAACTTATAAATTATAGATGAAATCTGAAGAAATAGCACTTTAATGCTTTGAGTGAAATCCATCTATTTAGATAGATAGTCAGGTAGGTAGATAGATAGACAGACAGATACATAGACAGTGAGAATGTTCTGTCAACAATAGTTTTTCTCTGACAGAGAAGCTATTTGCAAGAACAATTCTCATTTTCCTGATAGAGTAATAAACTAAACACACTTAGACTTTTAAGTAACATTCCCAGAAATTCACTACCAGGAAATAATGAAGTTGCAACAATTTTTCTCAGTAGGGTAAATTATTATATCTGCCCAAAATAAAGTAAAATAAGTATTTGTTTTAGAATCCTGAGTGAGGCATTCCATCGCCTCCCAAAACTCAATCTAAAGAACAAAAGAGTCTTTATAGTGAGATACCAAGCCAATGAGCCTAAGACAAAAGATCAGCTTCCTTCACCAATGCTCAACTCTCATGGGCGGTACCAAGGGGCTCCCGTGCAACCAATGGGAGCCCTCACTGATAAGGCAAACCGGACTCCAACTTACAGTCTCACTGAAAGTTTGAGCATCTGAATTAAAACCGAACACTGAGCAGAGAAAGTCCAACAGGAAAATGCTTTCATTCTATAGTGCTAACAATTCTACTTTATCTTAGCTTTACAAAAATACTTTTTCAAAAATGTGGCTAAGCTTAATTAAGTAATGTCTTAATGAAATTGGCACTACTGGTATAATTGTTTATGTCAGAATAAGTAAACAAAATGTCATTATGTTATGTTTTCATTAAGAAAATAAAATTATGCCTCCCTAACCACCTCACTTTGCTACCCATTCACATGTCCTCCTTTTAAGTGGTCACATCAATTGTACAATTAATGGGTGCAGAGTGTTAGCCACCTGCTGCTTGCATTTATTCCCCAGCAAACATGGATAATTTACACTCTTAAATAACGTAAGACTCGGGGCCCTGATATCCATGTTCCATTCACAGGAGGAGGAAAAATTGAATAATATTAATATTTTTAGAAGTGCTGTAAGCCACACTATAATTAGTTAACAAAGACAGTTATTGTGTAATGAAGGGGAAAATTACTTTTATTGAATTAGTTGATGATATTTTTTTCTAATTATTGCACTGCAGGTGTTTATATCTACAGATTGCATTGGTAAGGTAATTAGGTCCAGCAAGTGTGTGAATTATGTTAGGTTAAATTAGTTTATCTCCAGATAGGAATTTAATAAAGTGGAAATGTATCTTTCCAGGTTACATACTATCATCAGAGCTTGTGCAGACCACTTAATATGATGTTAGTAAATAAGTTCAAATTAGGAAGCACAGTTGCTGTAGGACAAATCTCATTTTTAAGAGACTTCTCTTTTTCTTTTGGGAAATACAAATCAAAATGATGAATGGTACAAATTTCTAACATTGCCCCATCATACAGTCACTTAATCTGATGATCGCTGTCTCCACATCACTGAATGGATGCAGACACACATTGACTCCGTGTGTGTTCACGTACAATAATCAAACCATTATCTAGTTACGTTAGCTTCCAAAACAGGAAAGGAAAAAACCTCAGTGACATTGTGCCTAAATATCCTAAATATTTCCACAAACCCAAAATAAGACTATACTGGCTTCTTGTAACAATCAGTGCATTTTATTTGTATGAAATAAGATTATATTTTCCCTTCTGCCGTGTAAAAATACACATATTATTCTTTTCCATTTTCCTTGCCTATCTGGGCAACCAGATCTAAATTTCATGCTTATTTAAAGCTCCCTTAAAATAATTTTTCCATGAAATAAAGATCACACACCAAATCCAGGCAGTACAAGAAAAGCTGAAGTTAACACAAAATGGAACATATAGACCCTGCATTCAAGTACTAAGTTTGCGGAGTAGTCGTAAGAGGCTGCATCCTACCCTCCTTTAACCCTCACTTTTATGATTGGGATTTTTGCCGTATTCTTTATTTAGTGGCTTTCAGATATGAGTCTGTGCATTTTAGGATTCACCTCCTTATAGTCTAAATAGGTGGGTTAAAGCAAAATTTTTATACTTGTGTGTTTTGCAAAATATCCAAATCCTAAACCAATCAAAGTTCTATCTTATGCAAGATAGAACTCAGCATAATTGTATTTGTCGTTCCCTATGAGAAACTTTTACAAACTTTTTGTTGGAACTGGAATGGCTATACTAACATGAATATGCTCTTGCAAAGATCAATAACATGGGAAAGTTACCAATTAAATGATGCTAACCAAAGCAGCAGGATACACCTTGTGAGACATCTTTATATCTTTAGAGGACTGTTAAGTCTCTGGTAAAATCAAAGGGAAACATAGAAGAAAGTTGCTCATTAGGACTGCATAATGCTCACACTTGAAAAGCCTACATGAGATGAAATTTCTCGTGATACTTGCAGGGATCATTAAGAAAGGAATTTCTTCTAAAAAGTAAAATCAATTAAAAATGGCCTGATGCACGGTTCAAACTCCTTGGAGCATAAGACATTTCTCTTTTTTGGCTAGCATATTCTTGAGGATTATTTGGTACCTCATCGACACTATAAACTTAAACAAAATCAAATTATGGACTTCAAGCTACCATAAAAATGACTAGTTTACATATGTATGGGGCCATGCATCTGAATATGCTATTTTACTTAAAAAAATACTTTCTTAATCATTATTTAATGTACAAAGCAACTCTTGGAAGTAAATGGGTTTTATTTTAAAGTCAGACTGTGGGAGCAGGTTGGGGGCAGGAGAGAGCAACAGGGAAAAAGGTGGGATAGCTATAACTGAACAACAATAATAAATAAAATAAAATAATAAAATAAAATGAAATAAAAATTGCAATGCAGTAATTGAATGATATAGCTAAGGCTATGGGATACTGGGTGGAAATAAAATAAACACTAGCTTGTTTTTAGTTCTAAATCACTGGACTTCTGGGAAAAGAATACATACATTCTAACAAGACAAAATTAAAAATTCTGTTTTCATATCTTTTTAAAATTCTTGTCTCTATGCAAATGCTTAAAAAACTGGAATGCAGAATCTAAAAAAATCCTAAATCTTATTTTCTTTGTTACTTACCATACCCTAATAAATTATTTTACCATTCTTCCATTTTTATACTAGCCTCAATTTTATTTAAAAGACATGAAAGGAAAGCATGTGCTAATACTACCTTATAGTATTAAACTACTTTAAGCATAGGAAAAGTGATCATTCCCCTGTGCAGGTAAACCTTTGAACAAAGGACCAATTTAAGCATGTTTTTTAGTCTTCTCATTTATGGTTCCTTACAACTGCAGTGCTTTCATATTATGTCTTTGTTTGGTTTTATTTTTAGGATAATGTTGGCCTCATATAATGAGTTAGGAACTATTTCCTTTCCCTTTGCATCCACCTTCTGAAAGAGATTGTGGAGAACTGGTATTACTGATTGAACACAAAGGGATTTCTTTATGAGAGAGAGAGGGAGAGATTGAGATTGAAAAAGAAGGGGAGAAAATTGGTATAATTGCTTTTTTAAATGTTTTGTAGCATTTGCCACTGAACCCATCTGGGCCTGGTACTGACTGTTTTTGTATGGTATTAATTGCCAAATCATTTTTTAAGTAGATACAGGCCTATTCAGATTGCCAATGTCCTCAGGTGTGAGTTTTGACAGATCGTTTCTTTGAAGGAGTTGATCCATTTCATCCAGGTTATCAATTTTTGTGTGGAGAGTTATTCATAGAATTTCTGATGTTCCTTTTAATTTCCATGGTGCGTGTAATCATGACCCCTTTTTGTTTCTGATATTAGTGATTTGTGTGCTATCTCTTTTATGTTAATAGGGCAACAGGGTTATCAATTTTGTTGATAATTTTAAAGAATCTATTTGGTTCATTGATTTTCTCTATTTTTTTGTTTTGTTTTAAATTTCACTAATATCTGCTATAATTCTTATTTATTTTATTTTCTTTTATTACTTTGGATTAGTTCTTTATCTAGTTCTAAGATAGAAACTTAGATGAGTGATTTTAGATCTTTCCTGTTATCTAATACATGCATTAAATGCTATAAATGTCCCTTTAAGCACTACTTTCACTGTGTCTCACAAATTTGGATAAGCTGTTTTCATTTAGTTCAAAAATACCATATGATCTCATCTTTAAGTGGAACCTAATCAACAAAACAAAAAAGTAAGCAAAATATAACCAGAGACATTGAAATTAAGAACAAACTGACAGTAACCAGAGGGGAGTTGGGAGGGGATAATGGGGGAAAGGAGGAACAGTTTTCAGGAACAACTATAAAGGACACATGGACAGAACCAAGGGGGCATGAGATCAGGGGAGGGAAGTGGGTATGGCTGGGGTAGGGAGAGTGGTGGGGGGAAAATACAGACAGCTATACTTCAACAATAAAAATAAATTAAAAGTAAAAATAAATTTTAATCTTAATATTTCTTTCCTGACTCATGTGTTACTTAGAAGTTGTTTAATCTTCAAGTATTTTGAGATTTCAAAGTATCTTTATATTATGTCTAATATTTAATTTCATGGTTGTCTAAGAGCAGACATTGTATGATTTCTATTTCTTTAAATTTGTTAAGTTGTGTTTTGTGGTCTGAATGTGTTTGATCTTGGTTAATATTCCATATGAATTTGAGAATAATGTGTATACTCTTGTTGGATAAAGTAGTCTATAGATGTTCATTACATCCAGTTGACCAATGATGTCGTTGACTTCAGCTATGCTTTTACTAATATTCTACCTGCTGGATCTGTCCATTTCTGATAGGGTGGTGATAAGTCTGTACTGTAATAGCACATTTGTCTATTCTCCAATTATTTTCCTTTTTAAATACTTTCTTATTTTTCAATTATAGTTGACCTACAGTATTATATTAGTTTCAGTGCATAACCCCATGATAAGACATTTATATACAGTATGTTTCTTTTTGATTTAGTGTTTTATGTATCATCGTTTTTTAAAATATTTTATTTATTTATTTTTAGAGAGAATGGAGGGAGAAAGAGAGGGAGAGAAACATCAATGTGTGGTTGCCTCTTGCGTGCCCCCCACTGGGGACCTGGCCCACAACTCAAACATATGTCTGGACTGAGAATTGAACCAGTGACCTCTTGCTTCGTAGTCTGGCCCTCAATACATGAGCCCCACCAGCCAGGGCCATTTTAGGTATCCTTAGATAAATACCCAGAAGTAGAATTGCTGGGTCCTTCTTTCTCTCTCTTCATAGCCTTTGTTTTAAAGTGTATTTTGTCTAGTATAACATTGCTACCTAAGTTTTTTTTTTTTCACTTTCTTAAAACATCTTTTTCCATCCTTTAATCTGTGAGTTTCTTTCAATCTGAAGTGAGTCTCTTGAAGGCAGCATATGTAAGGGTTTTGTTTTGTTATCCATGCAGAAACTATATATCTTTTGATTGAAGCATTTGATCCATTTGAATTGAAAATAATTGATGATAGGTATGTGTTTATTGCCATTCTATTATTCATGCTTTTTACCATTTTTTTCTTCTTCTTAAAAAAGACTCTAACATTTAATGGAATACTGGTTTGATGGTGATGAACTCCTTTAGGTTTTTTTGGTCTGAGAAGCTCTATTTGTCCTTTGATTCTAAATAATAGCTTTGCTGGGTGGAGTAATCTTGGTTGTAGGTCATTGCTTTTAACCACTTTTAATATTTCTTTCCATCCTTTCTGAACTGCAGAACTTCTGTTGAGAAATCAACTGACCGTCATATGAGTTCTTGTATAGGTAACTAACTGCATTTCTCTTGTTGCTTTTAAGATTCTTTCTTTGTCTATAACCTTTAGCATTTTAAGTATGATGTGTCTTGTTGTGGTCCTCTTTGGGTCCATCTTGTTTAGATTCTCAGTACTTCCTAAAATTGTATGTCTATTTTCTTCCCCAAGTTAGGAAAGTTTTCTGTCATTTTTTCAAGTAGGTTTTCTATTCCTTGCTCTCTCTTTTTTCCAGCACCCTCCCCCCGATAATACATATGTTGGTTTGCTTGAAATTACCCCAGAAGCTCCTTAAACTATCCTCATTTTAAAAAATTCCTTTTTTTAATTTTTCCTGTTCTGATTAGGTGTTCTTTTCTTCCTTTTATTCCAAATTCCTGAGTCGATCTTTTATTTCATTTAGATATTCTACTGTTGATTCCCTGTGATGTATTCTTTATTTAAGTTTTTTCATTATTTATTTCTGACTCATTTTTTATGTTTTATATCTCCATTTTTATGGGTCCTATGTCTTTGTTGAAATTCTCACTAAGTTCATCTAAGAATCCTTATAACCTAATGCTTATAACTTAAGTACTTCTTCTAAGTTCATTTAGAATCTTTATAACCAGTGTTTGGAACTCTGAATCTGGTACATTGCTTATCTCCATTTTGTTTAGTTATTTTTCCTGAACTTTTGTTCTGTTCTTTCATTTGTGACATGTTTCTTTGTCTCTTCATTTTGGCTACCTTCCTTTGTTTGTTTTTGAGTATTAGGTAGAGCTGCTCTGTCTCCTAGTCTTGGTAGAGTGACCTTATATAGTAGGTGTTCTGTAGGGCCCAGTGGCACAGCCTCCACTGTCAGCTGAGCTGGTTGCTTCAGGTGACCTTGACACAGGTGAGAGCTGTGTGCACCCTTCTGTGGAGAATCAGTTGTATAGGAGCTGACCCCAAGGGAAAGGACTTGCTTCAGTGGGGCCCTGGTGTCTGCCGAGTTTTCCCCTTGAGTATGTCACTCATGAATGTGCTTGGGTAGTTCTCCAGGGTGGTCTGAACCTACCAGGTGTGTAGCTCTGGAGCCTCCAGGAGGTGAAGGGCAAGGTCAGCCACCTGCCACCCGTGCCCTGTCTGGGAAAACCCAACATGAGCTACAAAGAAATCTGCAGATGGCTGCTACTTGTGCTGGGCTTGGAGGTGCCCAGTAGAGGTTAAGCTAAAAAACCAAGACCAGCTGCCACTAATGCCAGGCCTAGGGACACTTAGCAAGAGCTATGGGGCACACTGAGGCCAGATGCTGCTTGATTAGGAGATTTTAGGAAAATCTGCAACATGAGCAAGCTGGGTGGGGCGTGGTCTCAGGGAATCACCACAAAGTGGCAAATAGTGTTAGCCTGGTTGATGGAGATGCAGATATTATGCCTTTCGCCATGCAGTGTGAGGGCTCAGCAAAACAGCAGTGGCCTCTGCCAGCACTTCTGTCTGTGAAACAGCTGCCTCTCCAGCACTCTCCCTGAAGCCAATTCATTTCCTCCCTCTGTGTTCCTGGTGCCTTACAAACTGCTGCTGCAGTGCTGAGGTTCAGAGTAAGCAAGTCTGAATAAGTCTGTGCATGGGCCCTTTAATAGGAATGCCTGGAACTTCCGAAGGCCACCATCTCCCTCATCCACAATCCCTGCTGGTTTTCATAGTCAAAAGTTACAGGGACTTCTCTTCCTGGCACTGGAACCCTGGGATGAGGGGCCTCATTCCTCAGGGGGAACCTCTGCAGTGAAGATATATCTCCCAATTTTTATCCAGCACAACGTGGGTTTAGGACTAAGCCTCAATGTGGCTTCTTCTTTATATCCATATGGGACTTTTGTTCAGCTACATTTCAGGTGGTTCTCAATAATGGTTTTCTAGTAGTTTAGCTGTAATTTTGTTATGTTTGTAGAAGGATTTGAGTACCACAATTGTTGAATACCTATACCACCCTCTGTGTTTCCAGTTTTTTTTCATCATGTGATTGTGACTCTCTTATTAGGGGTATATACTTCAGAGTTATGTCATTTCAGAGCCTTGACCCTTTTATCATTATGTAATATCCCTCTTTTTTCTTGATAACTTTCCTTTCTTTGAAGTGTGCTCTATTTGAAAGTATAGTACAGCTACTATTGCTTTCTTTTGATTAGTGTTAGCATTGTATACTTTTCTCTATCCATTTACTTTAATCTATCAATATTTTTTATATTTTTTATGTTAGCTTTTTTTTAAGATTTATTTATTTTTAGGGAGGGAAGGGAGTGAGAAAGAGAGAGAGAGAAACATCAATGTGCGGTTGCTGGGGGCCGTGGCCTGCAACCCAGGCATGTGTCCTGACTGGGAATCGAACCTACGATGCTTTGTTCACAGCCCATGCTCAATCCACTGAGCTATGCCAGCCAGGGGCTAATCTATCAATATTTTAATATTTAAAATGGATTTCTTATAGAGAAAGCATATGGTTTAGTCATTTTTTATTCACTCTATGATATCTTTTAATTGGCACACTTACACCATGGACATTCAACAAAGAAGTTGATAGAGTTGGAATGATGCCTACCATATTTGTTAGTTTTTATTTGTTGCCCTTGTTTTTTGTTCCTATTCTGCCTTCCACTATTTTTCTGCCTTTTATGGCTTGAATTGAGCATTTTATATGATTTAATTTCTTCTCCCTTTTGAGCATATCAAGTATATTACTTTACATACTTATTTTCAGTGGTTGTCCTAGAGTTAGTAAGATACATTCCCAACTAATCCAAAGCCACTTTCAGATATCACTGTGCCCTGCACTGGTAGTGCCAGTATATTATAATAAAGTAATCCTAATTCCTTTCACCTATGCCTTGTCACATCACTGTCATTCATTGCACTTGTATATAAGCATATATAAATATATGTGATATACACACAAATATGCATAATTGAATGCACTTCCTACTGTTTTGAGCAAAATATTATGTTAGATCAGTTAATAAGAAAAATAATTTTTTAACCTAACTTCTTTGATGGTTTTCCTTTTTCTATGTATATCCACATTTCTGTCCTATATTATGTACTGGCAACACATTCCCTCAATTTTTTTTTTGTCTCCAAAAGTATTTATTTCTTTTTCATTTTTAAAGAATAATTCTTTTTTGGGGGGGAGGTGGAGTGTTTTATTTTTCTTCTCAATTCCTATTGCCACTGTACTTGGAAATTATTTCTTGATTAACTTGTTACTAATCTAAACCAACTAATGGAGTTATTATGGTAAATTTATTTATATTACTTCTGGATAATGAATGGACTTTAAAATATTTCATTACTTCATTTCCAACTTACATGTTATTCATTTTCAGTATTTTTCTAGCCCATTTCTAACCTAAATTGGAATTTTAATATCACTGTATGTGTTCAATGGCTTTTCAAATATTTCTCCAGTGTCTTAACTTTTGCCCCTAATTAGAGGCAGAATAAGGACTTAAACTCAAATAGTTTATTTAAGATGTGATTCCAGTAAGCATAAGTAAAGAATGTGAAATTTAGGGGAGGGAGAAAAAGATTAATGTGTTGACTAACACCGTAGGCAACGTGGTCCTGCAGGGAATCCACCTTTGAACCATCAAGAATTTTTCCACTAGTGGTTAGAAAATAGAAGCACTGTCCACTAAAATCTGACACTGTTTAATTAACAGAATACCCAGGGGTATTGCCTCCATAGTCTGCCCAGGTTGTGACCAAGTGTGAAGGAATGGCCTATAACTTTGGACTAAATTCTGAGGCAGCAAATTAGAGAGACAGGAGAACTATATTTCATATGATAAGCTAGCAAGACACATGTGTTGCCCTAATACGCCACCGGCAGTAGATGGTTGAGATGCAATGGCACATCAGCATCAGCTACTCCTTCATTTCTGTGTATCTCTTACCATTTGACCTCACAGTTCAAATGTTCCACCTTGCATTTTCCTCCTACCTTTAATACTTTTTAATAATTATTTTCAAGTCATTTTTCCAGCTTTTTTTTAACTGAATGTCTGTACTTTACCCCAAATTATTTTATTTTCTCTGAGAGTCAGTTTACTCTCTTTTATCCTGTGAGGAAAATGTCGTTTTTGTCTAGAGATAGTTTTTCTCTCAAGTTTTCTGACCATGGCACTTGGTTTATACTCCTCGGTTTTACCCAGCAACATACCCAGAGATGGACTTCTCTCATTATCAGAGAGGTTATTCCAAGAAACAACTGTAAGGGAGTGGGTAGGTGGAAAAGCAGAGCAGGGGGGAATGCCAACAGAACAGGTTCCCTCATGGGTCACTAAGTGTGATTCCATGGGGGAATTCAGGGGTAACGTGGTTCACAGTTATTGCACCTGAGTGGTGCAGGAGCTGATTTATTTTTCTTCAGTTCCTATCAGTCACTGGGGAATAGGGGCCATTAATTCTGAGCTTGTGCTGCAGGCCTGCAAAGTGCACTTTGGCAGCCAGAGAGAGACATCAGACCAAAAAATCATACAGGTACTGTCATTTGAAATGTGGCCTAACAACTTGGCAGGAAATATAGGTGGAACACATATTATGTGAACTGTACCTACATTTCCCCAATCTATGAAATCTAGGCTGCTACATCCTTCTTAAAAGATATGCTTAACAGAAAATTTGCAAAAATGTATTTCAAATTATCATCTTAGCCACATGGATATATAAAAGCCAGGGAATGATATGATTACTGTGGCTATAAATAGGCATTATAGATTCAGGAGAAAAGGAAGACAAAAATTATAGAAAAAGATAGAAAAGGTGATTTTTTTTCAAAAAAAAGTAAAAGTGAAAAATATAAGTAAAATTTAAAATAGGCTGTTTCATGTATTGAATATACTAAGTAAATAACTTATACTATCCACTTCTACAGTAATTAAGATCTGAAAAAAATGGATATGCAGAGTATACATTTAAGATTTAAGGCAAACTGAAAATTGAATTTGATAATAATCTAAAGTTGAGAATTAACATAGTGTATATCTGGATATGAAAAGATATAGAAATCTTTTACCCCTTAATTTGTTCCTACATAATTAATTAGTCTGAGACTTCTACTACTTGAAGTTAAAAACATTAATTTAAGAAAGTTAACATTTTTTAAAAACTTTATGTTAAATTAAGATTTTTACATTATTTCTTGTTTTTAATTGCTTTTTTTCAAAATGAACTAACAAAAAAATAGAGACAGACTCATAAAGAACAGGCTAATAGCTTATGGAGCAGGGGGCTGGGTGGGATTAGAAGGATTAAGCAAAAAAGAAAAAAGGAGAGAAGGAATGTACAGATATGGACAATAGTGTGGTGATAGCCAGAGGAGAGAGGGAGTGGGAGGTAGAAGACAAAGGTATAGAGGGACTAAATCATGATGGATGGATTCTTAACTTGGGATGTTAAACACACAGTACAATGTACAGATGATGTGTCATAGAATTGTGCACCTGAGCCCTGGCTGTTGTGGCTCATTGGATTGAATGCCAGTGTGAGAACAAAGGGTCTCTGGTTCAATTCCCAATCAGGTCACATGCCCAGTGAGCCAGGTTCCCAGAAGGGGATGCACAAGAGGCAACCACATGTTGATGTTTCTCTCCCTTTCTTCCTCCCTCTCTAATAAATAAAATCTTTAATTTTTTTAAAAAAAGTGTGCACCTGCAACCTGTATAACCAGTGTCATCCCAATTAAAAAAAAATACTGTATCTTTTTTTATTTTAAATAAATTATATGAACATATTTAAATTTATTTTCATGTTTAAAATGTTTAAATCATAACTTTTACTTAACACAAACTTTTAATAATTTATAACAGTATTTATTAGGAGAGAAAATTACTCTATTGCACTTACCCATTCTACTATACACAGTTTCATATAATATTTCTAAATAAGTCTATCATGAGCAATTCTACAGAGTACATTTTGTTATTTTACAAGTTGTTCAGCCTAAAATACAGCTGATTCCTAAAATGTTATATTGATGTACAGTTCTTGCAATAGACATACACTGACATAGATCCTTAATAGGTGAGTTACATTTATGAATGATTTGATTTGAGTCCCATGATTAAAATATTAATTAACATTTTATTTATTTTAATTTTTTTATTGTTGAACTTTATAGGTGTCGCCCATTAATTCCTTTTGCCAACTTCCACCCTGGCCCTGGCCTTCAACACACTATAATCTGTGTCCACAGTCTATACATATACATATTGGCTACTCCCCTCCCCCTCTTTTATCCAGTTCCACTTACTCCCCTCCTCTCTGAGATCTGTCAGGCCATTCCATGTGTTCATGCCTCTGTTTCTGCTTTGCCAGTTTTTTTTTTATTAGATTTCACATAAAAATGAGATCATATGATATTTGTCTTTCTCTGACTGGCTTATTTCACTTAGCATAATTATCTCCAGGTTCATTCATGCTGTCACAAAGGATAAGCATTCCTTCTTTTTTACAGCCTGTAGTATTTCATTGTGTAAATGTACCATATACTACCCAAAGCAATCTACAGATTCAACATAATTCCTATTAAAATACCAATGGCATATTCTATAAAACAATCAACATTTCAAAGATTTAAAATTTGAGTTTATAAATTCTGGTCCTATAATCCAACATAAAGAAAAATTATAACAGCTCTTGCCAGTGTAGTTTAGTTGTTGGAGCTCTGTCCCCTAAACCAAAAGGTCTTAGGTTCAATTCCCAGTCAGAGCACATGCTTGGGTTGCAGATTTGGTCCTGGTTGGGGTGCTGCAACCAATGTTCTCTCTTGCATTGATGTTTCTTTCCCTCCCTTCTCTTCTCTCTAAAAAAATAATATATGTATATATATAACAACATATATTTTTATTATAGATATTATACAAATATATAATCTACTGTAATAATACAAAACATTTTTATAGAAAAATTAGACTTCTTTTATATAGTTCATATAATCATATAGTCAGGACAATTTTCAACTGCCATTGGGATGTTTTAGTTATACTTGTCCTATAATTTCACTTTAGGTTTATCTACTGAAAATGCAGGTCAGTGTACATTTTTATGTGCCTATCCTTTTGCCTTATTTGTATTTATAGTTGAAAATTCATTCTGTTTACTTTTGTTCATTAAGGTTGTTTGTCTCTCATATTTTAACATTAGCTGCTCTAAAATATTATTTCATAGAAATTTGAAAGCTTCCTAAGTTAATTACTCTTCTATAACTATATACCCTTTATTTGAAATGAATCCATTCAAAATAATTTTCTCATTTACTAAGTACCTCTCCAGTTTCCAGTTCATGATAAATTAATGACAATAGATAAATACTGTCTTGTACTTATAATGCTAAAGCAGAATATAACATTGCTTATAAAATCATCTATATGAATCTCATTGTGAATTAGGTTGGCCAAAAAGTCCATTTGTTTTTTTTCTGTAAGATGGTTCTAGTAGCACTTAGTTGTCCTTATTTAACTTCATTCAAAACAATTTTGTTAGATTTACTGTGACAGCTGTCATATCAGCATGCATTTAAGAAACTTATCAAAATTGTTGAATAATTGTATAGCCATTTTAATATTGAAGATAGATGAAAACATGCAACATTTTTGGCATATTTGACTTTATTTTTTCAAGAAAGGTGAAAACAACTAAAACACAGAAAAAAAAGATTTGTACAGTGTGTGTAGAAGGTGCTGTGACTGATCGAATGTGTCAAAAATGGTTTGAAAAGTTGTGTACTGGAAATTTCTCACTCACTGAAGGATACTCCAGAGTCAGATAGATCTGTTCAAGTTAATAGTGATAAATCAAGACATTAATTGAGATCCATGTTATACCATGTAGGAGATAGCCAACATACTCAAAATATACAAATCAATATACTGTATTTTTCGGACTATAAGACATACTTATTTTCCCTCAAATTTGGGAGGGATGGTTGTTAACACTGATGCTGAGTTCTGTTTGCATTTACATTGGTGAAATATTGGTGTTATTTATGTTATTAAATATTTTACATTTTTTGCTTCAAAATTTTTGTTTCCTACTCTAAAACCTAGGTGTGTCTTATGGTCCAAAAAATACAGTAGTCATTGGTGAAAATGAAAACCATGTATTTTATTTTACAGACAAAACCTAAATGGGCTTTTTGGCCAACCCAATACATATATTACAACATGTCTTATTCTCACCGTGCATCAACAGTTGCTGATGCTTACTCATCTCACCTTGGAGGAAAATATCCCTTACACCTAAACCATTTTATTATTTCATCTTTTTCTTTCTGTGTTAAGACTCTAGTTAGGATCTTTCCCTTCATCTATTCTTTAAATATGTCACATATTTTTCTAAAACCATCATTTTCTTTTTTTTTCTTAAAAATATTTATTTATTTTTAGAGAGAGGTGATGGGAGGGAGAAAGAGAGGGAGAGAAACATCAATGTGTGGCAACCTCTTGCACACCCTCACTGGGGACCCGGTCTAGAACCCAGGCATGTGCCCCGACCGGGAATTGAACCTGTGACTCTTTGGTTCTAAGGCTGGCACTCAATCCACTGAGCCATACCAGCCAGGGCCATCATTTTCTTTTTTGACTATATTTTCTAGTCAATAGAATTCACACATATAGCTTTACTCATAACCCATTTATTTATAAACCTAAGTCTATTCATAATCACCTTCAAACCTCCAATCTTATATCATTTCCAGAGAGGTCACCTGTTTGTAGATGTTCCTATCAAATACGCAAAATAACATTTATCATCTACCTGTAGCCCCATCACCTTTAACTTCCCCATTGTGCTCTGACTCTATGAATAACGCTGAGTTCAGCCGCTCGTGCCATCCTGTACAGTTACATCTCTCAGGCTATCACTGGACTAACTGAGTCCATCCCACTGTCACCTCTAATTACCACAGTGGCTAATTAGTGACCTCCCTTTCCCTGTTTTGTCCCATCCAAAAATTCCTGAAACAAGAGCTGGTGTTTTTGACACAATGGTATTATGTCTTTATTTCCTAGGGCAACATATGAATTATTACTCCTTTATGAATCAGGTAATTTTTAAAAGGTGATTTAGAAATATGAATATACATTCTCTAAAGTAAAGAAAATTTTCCCAAACTTTGTATGCCCATCTATTCCCAACATGAATATAAGTTTGGAAAAGTTAGTTACATATCTGCCCAATCATTACTTTATATGTCTGAAGCCCTACAGGAACTCCCAGTTCCTACTGTTGAGCCTTGTTCTATGAAGTTCTTATTCCTCTCCCTAGCCCAATCTGAACTAGAGAGGATACCTTTATTCTGGGAAAAAACTAAACTTTTTAAATGCCTATATAATGAAGTGGAAATCATCACAGTGGTGCTATTAACTGTACAAAGAAACAGCAATTATTTGTGACTTCCATTTAATATAGATTATACTCAGCTATTTTATTTTTTAAAGATTTTATTTTTAGAAAGAGGGAAAGGGAGGGAGAAAGAGAGGGAGAGAAACATCAATGTGTTATTGTCTCTTGTGCACCCCATACTAGGGCCCTGGCCTGGAACCCAAGCATGTACACTCATGGGAACTCATGGGAATCAAACTGGCAACCCTTTGGTTCGCAGGCCAGTACTCCATCCACTGAGCCACACCAGCCAGGGAAATTTTATATGAAAAAATAATTCCAGGGTGGTCTACAATAAAGAATATATAATATGGGAATGATATCAGAAAGAGGAGAAAAGGAAAATGTAATTGAAGAGGAAGAAAATATATCACATTTCATTTTGACTTCTTTATAGAATCTGTTTCTTAAAGCACCATGATTTATATTGTTTGTATTTGAGAACAGAGTTTGAATAAGGACATAGATTGTAATTTATAGTAATATTACTTTAAAAAACATTTTAAATTCCTAGGGCTTCCTTTCTTTACTGCTAAAAATTAGATAAGGAAACTAATTTCTCAATTAGGTGATAAAATGTTATCTAATCCTAGAATTTGTGAAGGTCAAATGGATCAATCCATGCACAACACTTAGACCAAATCTTGGCATATTCAAGTACTTAGTGTTAGATAATATTATTATTGAATTTTTAAAAATTATATTTTCTTTCTATTCCCTCAAGTTATCCTGAACTAGTAGGAAAAATAGAGTCAGGAAAAAGCAATTTATAAACATCTTACCTCACATACCAATAATGTCAATCAACTTCAACATTTATCATAAGCTGTTAAAAAATAATAAAAACTAAAACATCAGTTTGGTTGCATTGCACAAAAAAAGTGAGTAGTAAGAAATGTTACAACCCACCCTGACGCTCCATCTTCTGCACAACAGCAGATACTTCAATACTCAGTACCCAGGGGTTCTCTCTCGAGCTGGATGAGATTGAAGATGATGTGCTTCCTCTCTAATTGCTATTTGCTACCAAGTCCAAGACCTAAATATAGCATTTTAACTATCAGACTGCATTCCATAGCTTCTTAGTCTAATTTTCTTGTCATTGATTTTATAATCAGACATAGACCTGCTCATTGATCCTTCTCAAGGTTGTTATCAGCTTGAAAAAATTATCAGATTACTTTTTTCTAAGTCCTACTCAATAATATCATCAGCCTACTTAACATGACTAAAGTGTTTATTTTGCTTAGAAAATGAAGTCAGATAAATTTCCTGTATTTCTGGGGTTTCTTTTTACTAGTCTATAACTCTATCATTTTAAATGTTTTATGTTTAACTTCCCACTTATTTCCTTTCATTATTATTAAAGGCATAATATTTGCAAAAATCCTTAAACAGTATAGGTAAATTCCCAAAAATTTTCATGGTATCTTGGTATGTAGAATATCATATGGCAATTTTAGAATATATACAAAGTCAAATTGCATATGAAGGATTCCCCACATGTATTAATCTATAAAGCAGCCATTTGTGAAACACACGTGGAGAGCAAAACCCATCTATACACATTTTGATGTGAATTTTTAGACCATAGTTTGTTACAAGTACCAGTATGTCTAGTTAGTCATAAATCAAACAGCTCTGAAATATCCATGACCATCACAAAATAGTTGCTAAGAGGGAGAATGTTATAGTTGGAGGTACTGTCATGTGGATGGATAATCACCAGCTTATTGATTTGCAGAAATGAGATATTGGATTAAAATTAACACACAATGCTCAGGGCAGCTGAAAATCTCACTGGAATGTTGCAATAAGGGTCCAAGAACAGTCTCACAGGAGCATGTCTACTTGCTTTGATGTGAGGGATTTTGAGCATATTATTGTCCCAGTACCTAAAACTCTGCACTTAAAATTATTGTAGATTTTGAAAAGATTTGTTTCAATATCATATTAAAAATTTTTCCCTAGTACAATCAACACTCTAAAATAACTTTTACATATAAAAAGTCGTTTTACGACAATAGTTTTAATCATTTTCTAATATAATTTTTATATAAAAGATCTTTCAGTTTTTGAACATAGAGAAACCTATGAAGAGAGCTAAAAAAAACTGCAGTCTATTAGGTATTATTGTATTGTTTAGTGTGAGAGAATTTTCCAGTCCTGATCCATCCCGGCCATCCTGCGGTATTCATCTCGGCTGCGGATGTTCATTAAACACGCATAATACACAGAATTCTTCCATGAATCTGTGGGGATAATAGAGAACATGGCTAACCCTCTCATGGGGAGAGCCCATGGCTAACCCTCTAGTGGGGAGAGCCTTGTTCCTTTGTCCCAGTGGATTTTTTATTGAGAAAGTAGACACAGTTTGTGGATTCACAGTCTGGTAGAAGGGATCAAAGGGAACAGGTAACTTACAAAGATGCTAACAGAGTCCCTGTTGTGATTCTGGGCAGAGATTGGAGTTTCATCATATGAAAGGGCTTACATGGCTCAAAGAGCTAGTTTTGTTTTCCTGTCTGTGCTTTCAAATTCGAAGTTAATAACATCCTCCAGCAAACAGATCTCACAGGATCTTGCATATTCTATGTCCCAGGCCTGATTACCCCAGGGGGTCCACCATCTCAGGTCTGAGCTGCCCCTTTGGCTATTTGGTTAGCCCTGAGAAGGGCAGGAGACAGAGGCAGCCAGGAGACTTGGATTAAAGTACAAAGACTCAGGCTCAGAGGGGGCAGGGGTTGATGTCGATCACCTCTTCCTTTCCACCGCCCCTTCATTTCCACAGCCTTGTGAGTCTCATTCCAGAGGCCTTTATGTGATCAGTCCCTTAGGTTACCCCTTCATTAAGGAGTCTTACCCGTCATTGGTTAACTGATCAAGCATTAAAGGCCAGGCACAGAACAGGTAGCGTTCATGCCAGGGGAATAAGTTTTTGTCTCCTTAGTAGCTCCTGGTCCGAAGGTCTCTCACTCAGCCTAAGTCACAGGGGGTCACAGCTTCCTGAGACCAGGCAGGGCGGCCCTCAACAGTTTTGTTTGTTTTTCTGCAATATATGTTACAGTAAATGATTTATTCTTACAATATTTTTCCTTATATATTAAAATAAAAAATACTTCAGTAAGCTGATGTAACAGTGATGGTGACAATGCTATGTTGTAATTTTTTGTTTTCTTCTGATACTATAAGAAGAAATAGGTATGAGGTTATGTTTTTGAATTTTTAATTCATTATTCTAGGGCAGCTATTAATATTTAACTTAGAAAAAATTAAAGATAAAAATGAGCATCTATTATCCCAATGCTCCAAAATAATATACTGAGTTTCTTAATAAACAAAGTATATATTCATATTTTTAAAATTCTCAGAATAACCATGCTTAAAAAGAAAAATAATCTCTGTTCCCCATTCCCAAGGTCTTCTCCTTACATATCAGATGAAATTTCTTATATTATTCATTTAAAAACATTTTAATGGTCATAATAATGGTATAAGTTAATAGTGTAAGCCAGTCAGAGGAAGACAAATAACTTATGATTTCACTTATATGTGAAACATAATAAACCAAATTAACAAAACAGAAACAGCATCACAAATACAAAGAACAGACTGAGAGCTATTAGAGAGGAGGGGTAGGAGACTGGATGATAAAGGTGAAGGTATTAAGTATAAATAAAATAATATAACAAAAAAAATAAAACCTCATAGACAATAGTATGGTCATTACCAGGGGGATGTGGGGGTGGGGGGAGGTATGAAAAGGTAAAGGGAGAATAAATGGTTATGGAGAGATGTGACCTGGGATGGTGAACACAACATAATATATACAGATGATATATTATAGAATTAAACCTATATAATTTATTATAACCTTTAAACCTATATAATTTATTAAACATATCACCCCAATAAATTCAACTAAAATACTATGTGGAAGTACACACACACACACACACACACACACACATATTATTTTCAATATCAAAGTAATTATACAGGGTCTGGCAGAGAAGTAAGGCCTGCTTGAGTGTGGTTGGTAAGGTAATAATATGGGTTTAATAATTTATAGTTTTAATGTAAACATTTCAGCTAAAACTTCATATGCTGTGCTTTAATGTGATATTGTTATGTTATATAACTATGTGCTTATGATTTTGTAATAAGAGATTTTGTAATAAAAAGGCATTATTTGTGTCAGACCATGTATTTACCTCATGCTTTTAACAAAACATTACATTGTATGAATGAATCATAATTTTAATGAGTTCACTATAAAATCAAGTTATTTGCATTCATGTTTATATTTAATTTTTTTTAAGATTTTATTTATTTATTTTTAGAGAGGGAAGTGAGAGAGAGAGAGAGAAACATCAATGTGCAGTTGCTGGGGGACATGGCCTGCAACCTAGGCATGTGCCCTGACTGGGAATCAAACCTGCGATGCCTGGTTCGCAGCCCGTGCTCAGTCCACTGAGCTACGCCAGCCAGGGCTATATTTAAAATTTTGATTACTAAAATTTTGAGACTTTCATAATAGAATAAATATTATTAGATTATAATTTAGGGAAATAGCTAGCCAATCACATATCCTATGTTATACACAACTATCAAATGGTATTTTACTCACCTTTTTCTACCCTCAGACTTAAAGTTTAGAAATATGACATATTATGAACACAAGTGTGTAAAAACGTCTCACTCCTCATTTCAATATCACATCTTAATATGGGTGCAAAGCAAAATGGGCATCACTTTCACATCAAAGGTCTTGGCTTCTGCCTCCCTGGAGGCCAGGTCAAAGAAATTATGGTAGTGGTTTACCTCTGATATAAGCTTTACCGTGAAATTGCAAGCTGCTCTACAATGCTGGACACATGTCACAGGCTGGCAAATGTGTCCCATATTCACATTTAAATGTGCATATAAAACATATAAAGATTGGTGAAATTTAATAAAATGATATTCTGGAGAGCAAAAACATGGTAATTTGTATAGGTGGGAAATATTAATTTAGCAAAGAATTTTAGACATGAGTGATCCAGATGATACAGATGGGATATTAGCACAATCATTTACAGAATTATAATTTTAATAAAATAAGTTTATAATTACTTTGGCTTATTATTCTGAAGCAGTGTTTTAAGGTTGCTTTTTTCCTTTGCAACCAAGGATAAAATTACCAAATAGAAAAAAAAGTAAAGCCTCATCAAGAAGTGGTTTGATTCACTAATGCATAGTTTTCTGTGATGGGGAAAATAGTAATGTAGTCACTCTGACCATTAAAGCAGATGAACTGAGAAGGGAGTGATAAAATTTATATCAGCATAATTGGTATTGACTTAAACATATAGAAGAAGTAAACTCAGAAAACAGCATAGACCCAGACCCTTCTGGAATTTTAGGAGCCTTTTATTTCCCAGATATCTGTAAGCATGTAAATAATCCATTCATTTTCTCACTCAGCAGAAGGTGATTTTGGCTTTTGCAAAATTTTTTTTTTGCAAATACAATTGATAGACTATCACTTAAACATGAATGGACTAGCAGAAAATTTGAAAAGTCTACTGTTTTTGTAAAAAAGCCTACTTTGAAAAGTCACAAATGCACTGATTTTATACTCTAAATAATGTTTCTTAGAATGGATAGACACAAAAACGTTTAAGGTTTATCTTTTTTTCCATTCATGAAATAAATATTGATAAGTACTTGTTGTTGTACTTTGAAACATATTATTTCTGTTTCCTAAATTTCACCATCCATTTTATATTACTGTTTCATAGTATTGAATATATATTTTAGAAACAGCAAACTTCTTACTTATACTTTTTTACAGGATCTTGTAGTAAGTAGTAAGCATTGGGAAGACAGCAACTGCTCTTATTTTTACAAATTTCTTTTATTTTAAAGATTTTATTTATTTATTTTCAGACAAGGGAAGGGAGAGAAACATCAATGTGTGGTTGCCTCTCGTGCGCCCCCTACAGGGGACCTGGACCACAACCCAGGCATGTGCCCTGACTGGGAATCAAACTAGCTACCATTTGGTTCACAGGCTGGCACTCAATTCACTGAGCCACACCAACCAGGACTACAGGCTTCTTAATTGAGATTTAGTTTTAATGGTGAACTAATTTTTACTTTTCAGGAAAATGGAAAATTTGGCAGTGCTCAAATCCCTGTTTTCTAAAATCTGCTAATCAAATCCCAGAGAACCTATTCAGCATCATCCTATTGAAGAAATTCTCATTTAAAATTTACTTAGATATGGAGTCCAAAGAGAGTTGTGTTTTCTGTTCAATGTATTTTACACAATATGAACATTGTTACTTCTATATATATTCCTAATACTGACTTACAAGAAAACCTAAGCAACTGCTTAAATTATTATGATCACAGTAAACTTTATCTCACTCCTATTTTAATTGTGTCCTGAATATGTAAGTTTAAAATTTAAGTGAAATTATAACCCACTGTATAATACAGATAAATGGCAACAGAAGCTTCATCAAGTAATTAAGAAAAAAACTTAACAGCCTTATATTTAAGTGAACAGCTATGATCACTTAAGTAATCCAATACAGCCTAGTTGAAAACATTTTAAATGTAATGTATGCTATAACTTGAAAAGACTATGTACCAGAAATAACATTTAGATTAAAATCTAAGATTTGCTCAGTATTTAGACATGAGTATACAGTTTCACAGAAGGAAATCTGTACTTTCAACAAAGTTTTGGTATCAAATTTATCTACTTGTTTCATACTTTGCTTCTGTCAGTATAAATGGAGCATTTACTAAATACTCATTAATTTCTGCAGCTGAAGAAGAGAAATATGTTTAAAACATTTATTATTTCTACCTGTTTGGCACTTAACTCTAGAATGTTTACAGGTTGAATTCTTGCCCCTCTCACTACAAACGGGCCACCTTTTTCACCCAATCACAGCTGTACTGACTGACGACGAGCCTGCTCAACCTGTACACTTTTTCTCTTCCCAAACCTTCCATATACAGTATTAAGTCTTATGACTATTCACAATGAGCCCTTCTCAGAAACAAAGATAATTTTAATATAAGCAAATGTACAGTATTTGAACTCACCCTTCAAAACATTTAAAAAAAAAAACATTTTCTCTGTATCATATCAAAATTCCTCATTATCAGTTCCAGGAACCAGAGTGTAATCTTTCTATATCCTCTGTGTTTCTCATTATTAACAAAGTTTCTTTGTGCTATTCTCTTTAGTAACACATGGTACCAGTTGTTGTTACCTGTACAAATAAACTTCCTCCTTTTATTCTGCAGCTGTTGAAATGTCCTTGTGACTTCTTCTGTCACTTTTATACCCTAGTCACCCCTCTTCCGCTAGTCCTTTTTCACCTCTCTCCTGACACCCTCAGCAATCTAATTCAATTTCAATTTAGCTTCTCTAGAATATATTATCTCATTTTATGATAGGCTTATGTGTCCTAACCACCAAAATTAGCCCCTTTTGTGGGGTTGTCTCCTACAATTTATCCATGTTTATAACCTCGAGGATACTGCATACATGCATGTGGAATTGTGATATAAATTATGTGATTTTTTTAATTTCTTGAGGGTATATAGCACCACCGTGATACTTATTTTTAGAAATCACAGGAAAATCTATCATGTTGTTAGGAGCTCTGAACTGTGAGGTCCAGTCATTTTTATAACAAATAAATAGCCAGAACATGTTCTTACATGTTTTGTAACATTAATTTAACAAGTTTTATTTTGCCAACAGTTCTAGGTTTGGGGAATACAGAATAATATAATACTCTCTGAAATATACATAGAAATTAGAGTAATTTAGAAAGTAAAGAAACAAATACAAAAAATCATTGAATATTACTGTGTATTTATGTACAGTGTGACCCCTCGGTATATAGAAATTAAAACTAACCCAAATTGAGTTTTGTTTTAGACAAAGAGAGATTGGGAACATGGGTTTCCATGATATTGGAGCATTAAAAAGCCATAATTGAGAGATTCTGTGCTGCTCTCAGGAAACTGAATGTATTCAGTCCTAACAGAGAACATTAGATGTATGTGTGTGTGTGTGTGTATACTGGGTGACATAATCAAGTTCCTAATCAAAATATGTAAAATACAATACCACTTACCTTTAAAAGATGTAAAATATCTCTTTAAGACTTTCCAATCATTTTCAAGGAATAACTAGGGAGCAGAACAGGAGTGGAGTCAGCAGTACTTACATTTTATCATATATATTCCTATAACTTTAATTTTTTTAAAGAAATTGTGAAGTAACCATAAATATGGATAACTTAATTGCAAAATATTGACTGCATATGACAAATAGTTCAAGAACAATGGTGCACTTATGGTTATAGTTTATTGTGATGGGCATGTAGACTCTATGCATTTATCAAAAGCCATTAGTTTATATATTTCAAGCTGGTAAATTATATGCAAATTATACCTTAAGAGTAATTTAATCATCAATTTGCTAAATTACATTGGATAATTATTTAATATTGAATAACCTTTATCTGAGATAACTGCATAATATTTATATGACTTCTAATTTCAAGCATAAATAAGGATAGGAAGGATACAAAGTACTTTCTGCTGGGTGAGAGGATTTACCACATATAATTTGAATTACTTTTATTTAGATAACATTTTTATTTAGGTATGTTAGTATATTTTTGACCTCTTTATATCTGTTAATACTTCTTGTTTTGAATTCTAGTATGTCTGCAATAAATAACAGCTATACCAGCTGTCTTGTGCTTAGTATAAATATAAAGTGATGTTACACTCTCCGCCCCCACCAGTCTTTTACTTTCAACCCGATAGTGTTTTTAGACTTAAAATGTATCTCTTCCAAATGGCTTAGTTTCATCTTACTTTTTTTAATACTCTTAGACAATCTCTGCTTTTATCTGCAAGTTTTGTTTCAGTTATAATTATCATAATTCTTGGTAAGTTTGGGTTTATGTTTGCCATTAGACTACATGCTTTTCATTTTCCTCTCTTTTCCCTTTTCTGTCTTCTTTAAAATAAAAAAAATAGTTTTATGCCCTTCTATCTCCTTTATTGACATTTTAGCTGCACATATTTCTCTTATTATTTTAGAGATTTCCTTATAGAACAATATATGCAGTATTAATTTATCATTTTCCAGCTTGAATTTTGCTTTACTTACAAGTAAGAATCTTACACAACAGCATCATTCCAATTTAAAAAACCGTCTTTTTTTCTTGATGTCAAATATTTTACAAATATATCATTATAGACCTCCACAAATTCCCCTGAAACCTCATGCAGTGTAGGTTTACTAGAGACAAATAATTCCTGATTATATATGAAAAATGTATACATCAACTTTTATAGTAACTTTTACTACAAAACTGAATTTACAGAAATATTGCAGAAAGTGTGCAGGAAGTTTCCATAGACTCTGCACCCAGTTTTCCTTATACTTCAAACCATGCTTTAGTATGATACACTTGTTATAATTGAAGTCCAATATTGATCATTAACTAAAGTCCATGTATTTTCTCAGTATTCACTTAATGTCCTTCTCCTGTTCCAGGATCCCATCCAAGGTTACATTGCATTTAATCACTGTGCGCCCTTTGGCAACTTCAGGTTGTGACAGTTTCCCATACATTCCTTGTTTTCAGTGAACTTGAAGGTCTTGAGGAATACTGATCAAGTATTTTGTAGAAAGTCCCTAAATTATAATCAATTTTTTGACCCTCCCTTCTCCTCTCTCCAACAATAAGCAAATAAATAAAAGTAGTTTAAAAAAACAAACTTTCACCCATGCCTTCATCAGGGGAGAAGCCTTAACAACTAGAATTCAGTACTTATGCACCTATTCCATTTGTTTTCAAGTTACTTAGGTAAGCAACTCTCTTGCCAATCCACACCAGTGAGGTTGTTTCATACATTTGTAATATAGTTAAGTTCTTTTGTAATAATTCATATGCCTTTATAGGATTGTTCGAACAGCCTTAATGATTTTTTTTAGTAAAGTTTGCACGCATAAAGTTTACCCTTTGTGCTGTAAGTTCTATGGGATTTGACAACTTCACAGTGTAATGTATCTGCCATTACAGTATTATGCAGAATAGTTTCACCACCCTCAAAGTTTTCCCATATTTTACATATTCAACCCTATAACTCCCACTTCAAAATACCTGGGAATCACTGATACAATTAGCCTCTATGGCTGTGCCTTTCTCAGAATGCTATCGTAATTGGGATCATAAAGTAGGTAGGGTTTTTTGTCTCTCTTTTTTTTTTTTTTGGACTGGCTTATTTTGCTCCTCAGTATGCATTTAAGATTCATCCGTGTCTTTGCATGGTTTTATAGCACATTCCTTTTTATTGCTCATTAGTATTCTATTGAATGGATATGCTAATGTTAGTTTATCCATTCAACCATATTTAAGATATTTTTAGTTAATTCCAGTATTTTTGTTATTACAAAGTTGCTGTAAACATTTGTTTGTGGATTATTGCATGGACATAAACTTTCATAAGTTGGGTAAATACATAGAAGTGACATTGTTTTACTATATAGTAAGCCTATACCTAGTTACTAAAACTACCAAACTGTCTTCTAAAGTTCTGTACCATCTATATTCTCAGAGGCAATAATTGATCATTTCTGTTGTTTCTCATCCATGTCAGCTACTGGTCTTATCAGTGTTTTGGATTTTAGCCATTCTAATAGGTGTGTATTAGTATCTCATGTTTCTCTTAATTTGAAATTTCCTAATAGCATACCATGTTGAGCATCTTTTCATGTGCTTACTTGCATGTACTCTGTGTGGGTTTGTATATGTGTGTATACATACACAAAAATACATTCCTTGGTGAGGTGTCTGTTCATATATTTTCTCCATATTTTAATTGGATTGTTTATATATAAAATATAAATATATATGTATAATGTTGAGGTTTAAGAGTTCTTTGTATGTTTTTATATATTTTACAAGTGCTTTTCCACATAAGTGATTTCTTTTTTGATGCTTTTAATGATGTCTTTTGCATGATGGAAGTTTTTAATTTCACTGAAGCTCAAATTATCTTTTTTTTGGTGGATTATGGTTTTATATTATATCAAAAATTCATTATTAAAGTCAAGTTCAGTGCTGGCTGGTGTGGGTCAGTAGATTGAGTGCCAGCCTGCAAACCAAAGAGTCACTGGTTCAATTTCCAGTCAGGGCACATTCCTGGGTTGTGGGTCAGGTCCCCAGTAGGGGGTGCATGAGAGGCAACCACACATTGATGTTTCTCCCCCTCTCTTGCTCCCTCCTTTCCCTTCTCTCTAAAAACAAATAAATCAATAATAAACTCTAGTTCACATAGATTGTCTCCTATGTTTTGGTCTGGGAACTGTTTTATGTTGTATATTTAGGTCTGTGATCAATGTTGAGTTCATTATTATGAAAGTTCAGTTTCTAGGTCATTTTTCCTGTTTTGTATCTTTGTGGGGGGGGTTTCCCCCTTTTTTTTCCTTTTGCACATGGACATCCTTGTTCCAGCACCACTTATTTAAAAATGAAAAGTCTATTATTTCTACAATGAATTGTCTTTGATCCATTGTCAAATACTGTTGACTATAATTGTGTGGGTTTCTTTCTAATGTCTCTATTCATTTCCATTGACTTGTGGGTCTACTCTTTTGCCAGCACCATAACAACATTGTAATTTTCTACATAAGCAATCATGGCATTTGCAACTAAAGACAGTGTTATTTCTTCATTTCCAATTGGTATATGCTATATTTTTTCTTGTTTTATTGCACAACTAGAACATCTAGTGTGATTTCAAAAAGGATTTAAAAGAGATTATTTCCTTGACTCTCCTGACTTTGAAGAAAAGTGTATAGCTTCTTATCATTAAGTATGCTGTTAGTCCTAAGTTTATGTTGATGTTCTTTATCAAGGTGGAGAAATTCTTCTTTATTCCTAGCTTGCTGAGAGTTTCTTATGATGAATAGGTATTGAATTTTGTCGAATGCTTTTTCTACCTGAATTCATATGATCAAAATAATTTTTTTCCTTAGCTTGGGAATATGCTGTTATATTAATTTTCAAATACTCAACCATCCTTAGATACCTGGAATAAATCCCATTTGATTGAGATGTATAATTTTTCATACATTGTTGGGTTTGATGTGCTACTACTTTGTGAGAATTTTTGCACATGTGTTTATGAGAGATATTGGGCTGTAGTGGTCTTTCCTGCAGTGTCTTTATGAGGTTTTGGGATTTGAGTAATTCTAAACTCATATAATGAGTTTGAAACTGGGAACTGTTATCTCTGCTTCTGTATTCTGAAAGAGAATTACAGCTTCATTTTTTAAGGTTATTACCAATGTGCACATATTTTATTGAGTTGTACACTTGAAACCTATATGGTTTTTAAACCAATGTCACCCTAATAAATCCAATTAAAATAATAATTGACTTTATTTAATAAAGACATATTTTGAGCATTTATTTCTCCTAATTTAAATGTTGGTGGTTTGTGTCATTCAAAGAATAGAGTGGGCATAATATCAAGTTTATGGACTTAAAGTTGTACATAGTAAGTTTTTATTATTCTTTTAATGACTATGGGAACACTATTAATAATCCCTGTTTTGTTTTTTAACTAAAACCCTTTATTAATCAGCATTTGATAATGATTTTTGTCTCCTGTATTTTTCTCTAAAATAACCTGTCTAATTTATTAATTGTATTGATCTTTTCAAAGAGACAACTTTTGATTTTATTATGCTGTTTCCTACATTTAATTTTATTAATTTATGCTCCCTATTTATTTCTTTTAATCTACTTCCTTAGAATTACATTAGTGTTCTTTCTCCAATTTCATAAAGTGTAATCTTGATTATTGATTTTAGATATTTTGGGTTTTTAATATATTCAGTGTTATAAATTTCCCTCTAAGCACTGTGATCCCTGCACCCATCATATTTTACAAGTTGTGTATTCATTTTAACATACCAAATATTTTTAGATTTCTTAATATTTCTTCTTTAAACCATTCATCTGTTTGGATGGATGGATCCATTTGTTGGAGCATTGTCCCATACACCAAAAGGTTGCTGGATCCATCCTCAGCCAGGTCACCTACCTAAATTGAGGGTTCAATCCCTGTTTGGGTCAAGTACCAGAGGCAACTGACCATTTTTCTCTCTCTTTCTCTCCCCATCTCCCTTCTTATCTCTCTCTAAAAAAATAAATAAATATATCCTCAGATGAGGATTAAAATAAGCATGTTATTAGAAATATATTGTTTAATTTCCAATACTTGAAATTTTTCATCCATGTATTCTTTTTTATTAATCATGCTATTATGATTGTTCCAATTTTTCTCCCTTTATCCCCCCTCAACACTACATCCCCCAACCCTCCAACATTCCCCCTTAGGTCATGTCCATGGATTGTACATATAAGTTTTTTGAATTCTCTGTTTCCTATACCATTTTTTACTTCTCCCAGTCTATTTTATCCCTACCAATTATGCTTCTAATTCCCTGTACCTCCCCCCACATTCATCCCCTCCTTCTCCCCACTGATATAACCCTCCATTTGATCTCCCTTTCTATGATTCTGTTCCTGTTCTAGTTCTTTGCTTAGTTTTTGCTTTTGTTGTTTTAGTTGTTTATTTTTGTGAGTTTGTTGTCATTCTACTGTTCATAGTTTTTGATCTTCTTCTATTTCTTAGGTAAGTCCCTTTAACATTACATATAATAAGCGTTTGGTAATGATGAACTCCTTTAACTTAACCTTATCTCGGAAGCACTTTATCTGCCCTTCCATTCTAAATGATAGCTTTGCTGGATAGAGTAATCTCGGATGTAGGTCCTTGCCTTTTATGGCTTCAAATACTTCTCTCCAGCCCCTTCTTGTCTGTAAGGTTTCTTTTGAGAAATCAGCTGATGATCTTATGGGAACTCCTTTGTAGGTAACTCTCTCTTTTCCTCTTGCTGCTTTTAAGATTATCTCTTTCTCCTTAATCTTGGGTCACTTAACAATGATGTGCCTTGGTGTGTTCTCCTTTGGGTCCAACTTCTTTGGGACTCTCTGGGCTTCTTGGACTTCCTAGAAGTCTATTTCCTTTGCCAGATTGGGAAAGTTTCCCTTCATTATTTGTTCAAATAAGTTTTCAATTTCTTGCTGTTGTTCTTCTCCTGGCACCCCTACAATTTGGATACTGGAATATTTCAGGTTGTCCCAGAGGTTCCTAAGCCTCTCCTCATTTTTTTGAATTTTTGTTTCTTCATTCTATTGTGGTTGGATGTTTATTTCTTCCTTTTGTTCCAAATCATTGCTTTGAGTCCTAGTTTCCTTCCTGTTACTGTTGGTTCCCTGAATATTTTGCTTTATTTCATTTTGGGTAGCTTTCATTTGTTCTTTCAGTTTTCGACCAAGCTCAGTCTGTTTGGTGAGCATTTTGATTACCAGGGCTTTAAACTCTCCATCAGATAGGGTGGCTATCTCCTCATCACTTAGTTCTCTTTCTGGACTTTTGCTCTGTTCTTTCATTTGGGCCATCTTTCTTTGTCTCAGTGCACCTGTTAAGTTGTAAGGGGGCGGGGCCTTAGACATTCACCCAGGGAAGGGCAACCCTCTTTGCTGCACTGCAAGCCTGTGGGGGAGGGGCCAGAGAGGGAACAATGCAGCTCACCTGCTGAGCTCTAGCTCACTTTTCAATGAACTCTAGTGTGAGGACTGGGAGTTCTTTCCAACACAGCAACCCCTGTAGTCCACAGTCAGCTCTGAGTCTGTTTCCCCTTCAGTCAGCCCCACCACGCAGTCCCTGCCTCACCACAGGTTCTTACTGATCTGGTTGTTCTCGTTGACTGTTTCTTTAATTCCTTGGATGTTTGAGTTCCATGGAGTTTGATTTTCTGGCACTTCTGGTTGTTTATTGATTTTAAATTGGTTGTTATCCTCCTTTTGGCTGTGTGAGAAAATGAAGGGTTTCTACCTATACCTCCATCTTGGCCAGAATTCTACAAAGGTTCTTAAAGGTGGATTAATTAAATTGATAATGCACCAGAACATGTGCACTGGTATAGGCTGAGGTGCCTCAGCATGGATTGAGATTGAAGTGTTCAGCCATGTATTCTTAATTCAATTGTGACCAGAGAAAAGGTTTTGTAAGCTTTCCATTCTTTTACTTTACTAAGGTATATTATGGCCCCAAAATAGAGTGGGGCAAAAGGAGTTTACAATTATATGTGAAAACTTTTTATTATTATTTCTATTTATTAATTATTCTATTATTTTTCATAGAAACAATGATGAACCTACTTTTGTCTCACTCTGTATGGTCTATCTTATTGAAGTTCTATATTAGCTTTAGATGTATGTGTATTCTACAGTCTTTTGCAATATTCTATGAAAATCTATTACATCGATTTGACTGATAGTGCTACTTAAGTAAGCTATACCCTAAATAAATTTCTGGCTGCTTGATTTATCAATTATTAAAGTTGGTGTGTTAAAATTTAAAACTATAATAGCAGATGTCTTTTTCTTCGTGGTTTCATCAGCTTTGCCTATGAATTATCAAGTTCTATTGTTAGATGCTTCCTGTAGGGGACAGTTGTGCTTTCTTGGAGGGCTGACCCCTTCATTATTGTGTAATTCTCCTGTTAATCCCATAATTGTTTTGTTCTGAAATCAGATTTGTCTGAAATTAACATAGTTACTTCAGCTTTTATTTGATTAGTGTTAGTATTAAACACTTAGCTCCATCCTTTTACTTTTAATATATCTGAGTCTATTTTTTATTGTTGTTTAAGTACAGTTGTCTGCATTTTCTCCCATTACTCCCCTGCACCCCAGCCACCCCTGCCTCACTCCTCTGATCCCACACCCCCTTGGTTTTGTCCATGTGTTTTTTTATAGTTGTTCCTGCAAATCCTTCTCCCTTTTTCCCCCATTATCCCCTCCCACCTCCCCTCTGGTTACTGTCAGTTCTTTAATTCAGTGTTTCTGGTTATATTTTGCTTGCTTGTTTGTTTTGTTTAGGTTCCACTTATAGGTGAGATCATATGGTATTTTTCTTTCACTGCATAATGCTCTCCAGTTCCATCCATGCTGTCTCAAAGGGTAGGAGCTCCTTCTTTCTTTCTATTATGTAGTATTCCACTGTGTAAATGTACCATAGTTTTTTGATCCACTCATTTACTGATGGGCACTTAGATTGCTTCTAGCACTTGGCTATTGTAAACTGTGCTACTATGAACATTGGGGTGCATAGGTTCTTTGGAAATGGTGTTTCAGGATCCTTAGTATATAATCATAGCAGTGGAATTGCTTGGTCAAAAGGCAGTTCCATTTTTAGTTTTCTGAAGAAATTCAATATTGTTTTTCCACAGTGGCTGCACCAGTTTGCATTTATAACTGGAGTGAGTTTCTTTAGAGCAGAGATATATTCAGGTCTTGATTTTTGTCCTCTCTAGCAACCTCTGCATTTCATCTATGTATGTAAATCACTCACATTTAAAGTGATAATTGTAGTTGAGTTCATGTCTACTATGTTTGTAACTGCTTTCTCTGTTCATTTCCTCTTGGCTTTATTTCTACACTTTTTATAGGGAGAGAGCTTTCTTTGTTTTTGAGTATTTTGTAATTTCATTAACTCTTGTTTGAGTATAACAATTATATATTTATTTTATTATTTTCAGCCATTTCCCTAGATTTTGCAATATGTATTATTGAATACTCTAAGTCTAGCTTAAAAGTACACATTACTACTTTATAAGTAGTCCAAGTGTTCTATATCATAGTATTCTTAATTTCACCCTCCTGTCTCTATGATGTTGCTGTCTTTTTTTTTTTTTTCCCTCTTCCAAAGTGATGATATTTATTTTTCAGTATTTGGTCATTTGGTTGTGCAACACAATTTTCTTTTTTATTTTTTTAAATCATTGTTCAAGTACAATTTTCTCCCCTTTACTCCCATTCCAGCCTACCCACCCATCCCTCCCCGCTTCCCTCCCATTAACACCCTCCCCCTAGTTTTTGTACATGTGTCTTTTAAATTTGTTCCTGTAAACCCTTCTTCTTTTCCCTGAAACTCCCTCCTTTCTTTCCTCTGGTCACTTTAAGCCTGTCCTCTATTTCAGTGTCTTTGAGTATACTTCACTTGTTTCTTTGTTCTGTTGTTTAGGTTCCTGTTAAAGGTGAGATCATATGGTATTTGTCTCTCATTGTCTGGCATATTTCACTTAGCATAATGCTTTCCAGTTCCATCCATGCTGTCCCAAAGGGTAGGAGCTCCTTCTTTCTTTCTGCTGCAGAGACTTCCATTGTGTAAATGTACCATAGTTTTTTGATCCATTCATTTACTGATAGGTATTTAGGTTGCTTCCAGGACTTAGCTATTGTAAATTGTGCTGCTATGAACATCAAGGGTCACAGGTTCTTTTGGATTGGTGTTTCAGGGTTCTTAGGATATAGTCCCAGCAGTGGAATTGCTGGGTCAAAAGGCAGATCCATTTTTAGTTTTCTGAGGAAGTTCCATACTGTTTTCCATAGTGGTTGTACCAGTCTGCAGTCCCACCAGCAGTGCACTAGGGACCCCTTTTCTCCACAACCTCTCCAACACTTGTTGTTTGTTGCTTTGTTTATGATGGCCATTCTGACTGGTGTGAAATGGTATCTCATTGTGGTTTTAATTTGCATCTCTCTGATAGCTAGCAATATTGAACATCGTTTCATGTGTCTTTGGATCTTCTATATGTCCTCCTTGGAGAAGTGTGTGTTCAAGTCCTTTGCCCATTTTTTAATTGGGTTGCTTGTCTTAGCATGGAGTCATGTAAGTTCTTTATATATTTTGGAGATTAAGCCCTTGTCTGGGGAATCATTGGCAAATATGTTTTCCCATACAGTTGAATCTCTTTTTATTTTAATACTGTTTTCTTTAGCTATGCAGAAGCTTTTTTACTTTGATGAGGTCCCATTTGTTTATTCTTTCCTTTATGCCCCTTGCTCTAGGGGACATGCTAGTGAAAATATTGCTGCAAGGAATATCTGAGATTTTCCTGCCTATGTGCTCCTCTAGGACTTTTATGGTATCATGGTTTATATTTAAGTCTTTTATCCATCTTGAATTTATTTTTGTATAAGGTTTAAGTTGGTGCTCTAGTTTTATTTTTTTTTGCATGTAGCTGTCCAGTTCTCCCAACACCATTTGTTGAAGAGGATATATTTACTCCATTTTATGTTGCTGCCTCCTTTGTCAAATATTAATTGATTGTGGAGACTTGGGTTTATTTATGGGCTCTCTGTTCTGTTCCATTGATCCATGTACCTGTTTTTATGCCAGTACCAGGCTGTTTTGATTACAGTGGCCTTGTAGTATAGCTTAGTGTCAGGTATTGTGATCCCTCCTACTTTACTCTTCTTTCTCAAAATTGCAGCAGGTATTTGGGGTCATTTATGGTTCCATATAAATTTTTGAAGTGTTTGTTCTATGTCTGTGAAATAAGCCATTGGTACTTTAATAGGTATTGCATTGAATGTGTAAATTGCTTTGAGTAATATGGACATTTTGATGATATTGATTCTTCCAATCCATGAACACAGTATATGTTTCCATTTGTTTGTATCTTCCTTGATTTCTTTCCTCAGTGGTATGTAGTTTTCTGAATACAGGTCTTTTACCTCTTTGGTTAGGTTTATTCCTAGGTATTTTATTTTTCTTTCTGTTATTTCAAATGGGATATTTTCATTGATTTCTGCTTCTGCTGTTTCATTTGTTGTGTACAAAAATGCCTTTGGTTTCTGGATATTGACTTTGTATACCACTGTTTTGCCAAATTCGTTTATTAGGTCAAGCAGTTTTTTGGTAGAGTCTATAGGATTTTCTATGTACACTATCATGTCATCTGCAAATGATGACAGTTTTGTTTCCTCCTTTCCGATCTGGATGCCTTTTATTTCCTTTTCTTGTCTGATCGCTGTGGTTAAAACTTCCAATACTACATTCAATAAAAGTGGTGAAAGTGGACATCCTTGTCTTGTTCCATGACGTTGCTGTCTTTCATTTATTCACATGCAAATAATACCCCATATATTTTATTCTTATTACCTAAAATATATATTTTTGATAATGGAAAGAGAAAAAAAATTATCCTAATTTATTCAATCTTCAATGCTCTTTTTTTCTTTATGTAATTCAAATTTGTGCTCTAATAATTTTTCTTCTCCACAAAAAAATTTTTAAGAAGATATCTTTTCTGGGCAACTAGGCTAGTCTTAAATATTCCATTTTTGACAACTAAGACAGGCTTTATGTAAGCTTTGTTACTGAAAATTTTTTTTTCTGGATATTGAATTTTCAATTGATTTTTTTCTTTTAACACTTCAAATATTTCACTCTACTCTCTTCTTGCCTGCATGATTCTTGACACAAAGGCTATTGTGACTCTTATTGTTTTCCCTGTGTAGGTAGGGTGGTCTTTCGCCTCTGTAGCTTCTTTCAATTTGGTTGTGATATGCCTATGGCATCTGTTTTTGACACTTATTCTGCTTGGTGTTTTTTGAGCTTTGTATCTGTAATTTGTTGTCTGTCATTAATTTTGGAAAACTCTTAAACTTTACTACTTCTAGTGTTTCTTCTGCTCCATATTCTCTCTTCTGGAAATTCAATTCTGTGTATGTTATGCTTTTGAAATTGTCCCTCAGTTTTGGGTATTTTGTTCTGTTGTTTTCTTTCATTTTTCCTCTTTAAATTTTAGTTTGGGAAGTTTCTATTAGCCTATCTTCAAACTGACTGATTCTTTTCTTGGCCATGTCCAGTTAATTTACGACTCAAGAACGGCATGCCTTTTTTTATTTTACAGTATTTTTCCACTAATATTTATCCCCCCATACCCTCTACCACCTTCACCCATCCCAATCCCCTCCAGAGTGACCACACTGTTGTCCGTGTCTACTTTCTCTCTCTCTCTTTTTAAAAAATTTATACTCAATCTCTCCATCTTCTACAACCCCCACCCAGAGCTGTCAACCTACTCTCTATCTATAAGTCTGTCTCTTTTTTGCTTCTTAGTTTGGTTTGCTCATTAGACTCCACGTATGAGTGAAGTCATACACTACTTTTCTTTCTCTGACTGGCTTATTTCACTTAGAATAATGTTCTCCAGGTCCACCCATGCTGTGCAAAGGGTAAAATTTTCTTCTTTTATATGGACATGTTGTATTCTCTCACATAAATGTACCATAGTTTTAAGAGAGAGAAAGACATTCCTCACTTCCATTACAATATTTTTAAATATTTATCTATAACAGTGTTTTGGATTTTTTTGTTTTACAATTTCTATTTCTGGCTTTAAATATTCTATGTATTTTGTATGGTGTATATTTTTCCATTAGAGATTTTAACAAATTAATAATTGTTAATATTAAATTAGTTTTATAATAATTATTACATGTGAATCATATCATAGTCTGGTTTTATTTTGCTTTCCGTTGCCTTTTAGAGAGCTTATATTTCTTTTGTTGAAAGCTGGACGTGTTTACTGAGTAGGAGAAACTGAAAAAAAAAAAAAAAGGCCTTTAGTATGAGGTTTTTTTGTAATTCTGTTTAGGAGTAGGTTTGTTTTGTAATGTTTGATTTAGCTGTAAGTGCCATTGGCTACATTTTCCTCTAATTTCTTTGATTTGTCTCTCCCTTTTAACATTGGACTTTCTCTTATAACCTTCTCCTTCAAGTGGGTCTGAGTTTTATGGCTCTTTCATTTGTGAACCACAGTTGTTATATTGGTTTGGTGGTAAGATAAGGGGTCAGAGAATCATTCCATGATATTTTCACTAAATCTCATTATTTTAATGGGATTTTGTCTCTAGGTTGTGACCTTCACAAGTGTTCTTTAGTTTCCCATCTGTGGGGCTACATTGAACTGGACAGGGAGAAATATCACTTACCCAAGTGAAATAGGCTCTTTTTCCATTGTTTTTTGTTAAAAAGAAGACACTTAGGGATATTTAACAGGTATCATTATTCCCCTTCTTTTGCCAGAACCAAAAAGAAATCTTTCTTGAATTTTCACCATGAGAATCTATTGGGGTTCCTGAAAGTATGAAACCCATGAATATGTGCAGACTCCCTTGATCCTAAAACCACCATAAATCTATTTCTCAAGCAATTCTAATTTTAGCCTAGGACAATTGTTCAATATTACCACCTAAGTGTTACTACCATTTACTAAGTACAGCATCTTTAGCTTCAGGTAAACAGATATTGGTTGAGACTCTATGCACCTGTCTCTTACAGTTTTGGGGGCTCAGGATTGATGGGTGACAGAAAAGAACTTTAGTTTCCATTTATTTATATTTTTTCTTGATTAAAGCCAAGAATGACAACTTTCAAGATCTTTGTGTTAGAGCTATAACTGGAAGTCTCTTCTATTTTTTCTTTTATTGAATACCAACCATTGTGTGTAAAAGAATAATGGAATCTGACCTAAACAACCTATACAAGGTCTGTCCAGAAAATGTCCAGCCATAGTTAATATTAAAGAATATTTTGTGAGAGATGGATATAACCTGGCAGGCAAGGTAAGTGGGCTGGAATGCACATGTGTGAACAATGATGACTTCACTGTACTAGTCAGTGGGGATCATAGACACTGTTGAGTGATGATGTGTACTGTGTGGCCCTTGCATTCAAAATGATTGAGAAGAGCATTGAATCTGCATCAAATTTTGTGTTAAGCTTGAACATTCTTCCACAGAAACTTTTGGGATGATTCAGGAGTCCATGGCTATGAGAAACTGGTGATATGCAGCTTCATTATTACAATGTGCCCACTCATGCTTCACAGCTCATGCAGTTTTTTGGTGAAACATCAAATCACCCAGGTTACTCAGCACCCTCTACAGCCCAGATTTGGTGCCCTGTGACTTCTGGCTTTTCTCAAAACTAAACTCATTTATGAAAGGGAAGAGATTTCAGACCGCCAATGAGATTCAGGAAAATACAACAAGGCAGCTGACGATAACTGGGAGAACTGTGTAAGATCCTAAGGTGCCAACTTCAAAGGGGAATGAGGCATCATTGTCCTATGTAGAATGTTTCTTATCTTGTGTCTTCTTAAATAAATGTCTCTTTCATACCCTGTGATGAATACAAAAAAACCGTAACCCTAGCTTTCTGGACAGACCTCATATGTATGTCCTACCCTGAAATGGACATATTTTTTTGGCAGACAGTTACTGTGGGGTTCGAGTCAATCTATACTATAGTCTAGCTATGTGTGGGTAATCTTGTTTCTATAATTACCTTTAGTGCCACATAAGCCTCAAATTTCTAAAGGGATAGATGGCCACTGCCTTATGCTTAATGTGAGCACCAAACTGCCAGAGAGTTTATGTCAATATTCTTGCTCTGCAGACTTCAGCATACCTAAATCACAAGTGTGGCTTACCCTGCATTGCTGTCCTTCCTCTTCAAATGTACTATAATTGCTTGTTATCTCATCAAGATTCTCCTGCTTCCTTCTCAGTCTCAGGCCCTGTGCACTTGTACTTCAGGGATAGGACCCTTTCATCATACCTGTTTGCCCACAATGGCAAATAACCTCTGCTCCCCTATTTTTATTATGTCTACAGCTGGCAGATTTCCAGCTGATCCCACAGTGGCAGACTGCATCTGCCTGCTATCAGTGAAGGTTCAGAGATCCAGGCTGCTTTCCCACCCTTGTGCCACCAGTAGCTGCCCTTTTCTTTGTAGAAGAGAAATGTCAGTGCACTGATGACTTTCCTGTCCAGTATTCACCAGCATCTTATACTAATGTAGGGTTTAAAGTGCTTCTAGGGAATCTTCAGATTTCCCTATTCCCCTTTAAATATTGGCAGGGCCTACATACTTGGATCATGGAGGACAGGTGCCTATCATGTCTCCAACCCTACAACCATTGTTTCTCATGAGTACTTCTTGAAGGCCTTGGAAAAAATGATGAGAAGGTACACACTAACTTTATATTCAGTACTTCTAGTGATCATAAAAGTGCATACTAGTTCACTTTAAGATTAAAAAAAATAGCTATTTTCATCTTCCCATTTTCCATGGTGAACCTGTTTCCTTCCCATGCTCTGATACAGGTAAATCAGTGTGTGTGCCTAGTCCTCTTGAATGGGTTTACCAACCTTTGGAATTCAGTTGCCATGGTTATCTTGTGACCCCAGATTGCTGGGTTTAAAACCTGTGATTTTGTAGATTATCCATGTAGGTTGTTCATTCTCATTACTAGAACAAAAGACGTTTTTTGAAGTGTTTTACACCTGAGATAAGAGGTGATTCTGACTTTATATTTAAGTAATATGTTTTCCATATTCTGATTGGTTTATTTTCTTTATTTCTGGACATAATCATTTCCCAAAATGCTGGATTATATCAACATATACATTTAGTTTGACTAACCTGACTACATGTACTAATGAGAAAATACCTCCAGTATACATCTTTTAGCAGCCCTCAGTTACTCACAGAATGATAATTTTAGTATGATGTTTTCCAATCCCTACAGAAATATTTACTCTTTCCTCCCAATTGGCAGGTTCTAATTGTATATTTATTTATTTCAGAGAAAAAAAAAACTTCAGTGCTTGCTTTGTCCCAGTAATTGTGTTAAATGCTGTGAATGTTTAACATATCAACACAACATCCATTTCCTCAAGAGAAACTCAAATAATCATGGGAGATAGACAAACAGTTTTAAAACAATATAACATATGCTAAAAGAGTGGCATGGGAGTAGACTCAAGACTCGTATTTCTGTTTTAAAACATAAGGGAGCCCAACTCAGAAGAAATTATGCCTGAGGGTTAGAATTCCAAGCATTTGAAATGTTTAATTTATACTATAATTAATATCTAAACTACAACATGAATTTGTTTGGGTATTAGTCATTGGTTTACTTTATGCTAAATGTGACTCATCATTATGTAAAAATGATCATTCCTACACTTAAAGATTATTATGTTATCCTTGTTGAACATAACATTTCAACCACCTGAGAAACACTGGATATATTCATGAGACAACACTAAAAATATAAATAAGCATGTGATTTCTTTGAAATTAATAATACAATTACATGCTAATAAAATTTTAGCTAAAATTTAATTTAGCAAGTCATAATATATGATCTACCATTTTCTCAGCCATTTCTAATTTTGACCTATAGCCATGGTTTAATCCAAACTCTTTGGTCCTGCCATATTACCTAATTTGCTATGGTGGTGACAACTGTTATTTTTCACTTTATTGGGAGAGAAAACAATCACTCTGAGCCAGACAGGCTGTCACTTTTCATTATTCTGGGTTAGCATGACATGCCATACAAAATTACCCAACATGTTTTAGGAGTCACTATGGTCATGTGTGGTTTCATGGTAATAATCAATATAAATCTGGCATTTGATTCTGAAATCAATTACTGCCAAAGACATCTTAGACCAGACTGCCAGCAAGGAAATCTACTGAACTGCAGTGAATCAGAGTAAATAAAGAATGATAAGTCTTAAACTCTAGAGATGTCATACAATCCTATGGTTATGTGTCTCAGAGTTTAAATCAATATGACTTTAAAAGAGTAGAAATGTCAGAAATGTTCACATTTAACCATGAATGATGAAAATGTGTTTGTAGTAACAACTCAGTGAAATCTAAAAGTACTTGTGCAGAAGAAAAATAAATAATGCAATGTGCTAAAACAGGCTTTTGTTAAATAGAAGTGTGTGTGTGTGTGTGTGTGTGTGTGTGTGATTTTATGCCTTGCCTTATGTTTGGAAGGGTGACTTGCAAAATATTTAAAAAGAAAATTTCAACAATAGAGTTTCTGATTTAAAATACTATAGTTGTGCTGTATTATAAATAAATGAACCCTTACTGTGAGAGAAATGTTAAGTAGAGATCTCCAGACCAGTTAATATTTTTAAATAATTTGAGACTTACAAGAAGCTGAAAAATAATACAGAGGGATCCCATATACCCCTTAGCCAAACTTCCTGAGTGGGAACAACTTACATAATCCTAATACATTTATCATAACCATGATATAGACTTTGGTACATTGCTATCCATATGTTATAAAGATTTTGACAGTTTTTAAAAGCATTTATTTTTTTAAAAAGTTTAGTATACAGTAAAATGAAATCATATCACAGGTAACACCACTACAATCAAGGTCCATTATCATTCTGTTATCAAAGAGGTGCTTATATTATCCCATTATAGTCCAACCCTCTCTGCAACCCTAACTCTTAAACATTAATCTGCTCATCCCTATAATTTTAATTTAAAATAATGTTATATAAATGGAATAATATAGTATATAATCTGTTGATATTAACTATTTTCACTTAGCATATTGCTGTTGAGATCCAGTCAAGCTGTTGCATGTATAAATAGTTCTTTCTCTTTTACTGCTGAATAGTATTCTACTGTATGTGTACTACAATTTTATCCATTTGAATTTTTCATTTTTTCTATTAAAATGAAGCTGCTATAAACATTCTTATAGTTTCTTTTTTTTTTCATTTGATCATATGCTTTCATTTTTCTAGGGGTAATATCCACAATTGCTAGCTTATGTAGTAAGCATACACCACATAAGAAAATGCCAAACTAATTTCCAGTGAGGCCTTACAAACTTACATTTACACCATTAATATATGAGAAACTCACTTGCTCCATAACTTCATGAGGACAGGTCAGTATTGTCAATATTTTTTTTTCTTTTAGCCATTCTAATAGACATGTAGTGGCATTTAATTTTGACTCATATTTTCATTTCCCTAATGGCTAGTTTGTTGAAGTGTCATCTACTGAGTTTTTTCAAATTGTTCTGTCACTGAAATTTTTTGAACTTTCTGACTATACTTGAAATTATCTATTTTCTTTGCATATTAGCTCTGTTTTATCTGTTATATTCTTATGTACATGATAATTTTTATTCATATATCCACACCTATGAATTGTTACCAATATCAATATATAAATAACTTCTTTATCCGTGGTAATATTATTTGCTTTGAAATCTACTTTGTATGGTGTTAGTATAGCCACCTTAGCTTTGAAATTAATGTTAGCATGGTAAACCCTCTTCCATATTTCATTTGAAGTCTATTTGTAACTCAATATTTAATATGGGTTTCTCTTAAAGGGTACAGAATTAGTCTTAATTTTATATTCTTTATAGAGTCCTTACCTTTTAAATAAGTACTTCAAATCTTTATATTTAATGTCATTATTGAAATAGTTGGATTTAAATTTCTGTTCTTGCTATTTGGTTATAATTTTCCCCGTCTGACTTTGTTTCCATTTCCCTCTCTTTATGACTTCTTCCATATAAATTGTCTAATTTATATGTTTTCATTTTTATTCTCTTTTGACTTATTGGTGTATATATCTAACACTTTTTGATATAAAAGTGGATACTTTCAGGTTTGTCATATATGTTCAACTTATCACAATTTGCCTTTATATGACACACATCATGCACAGTACAAGAATCTTGAAAGTATATTTTTTCCTGCCTCTATGATATTATACTCATCTATTAAACTTCTGTATATGTAATAAGTCATGCACTGTGTTGCCTTTTCTTCCCTTAAAACTTACTATCTTTTAAAGAAATTTGCATATTTGGGGGGGAAATCTATATATTTACCCAGAGTTACCATTTGTAATTTTCTTCATACCATTGCATAGCTCCATATGTCTATTTGGTATCATTTTCCTTCTGCTTAAAAGACTTCCTTTATTGTTTTCATTATAGCAGTACATCCAAAAATAACTTTTGAACTCTTACATCTAAAAAATTTGTATATTTCCCTCCATATTTTTTTAAGTTTCTTGCTTGATAAAGATGTCTGAGCTTATGTTTTAGGGTTTGGAGACATCACTTTAGATTACAAGACCACTGTAATCAAAACAGCCTGGTACTGGCTTAAAAACAGACAGATAGACCAATGGAACAGAACAGAGAGCCCAGAAATAAACCCAAGTCTCTACAGTCAATTAATTTTTGACAAAGGGGGGCAGCAGTATAAAATGGAGTAAAAATAGCCTCTTCAACAAATGGTGTTGGGAGATCTTGACAGCTACATGAAAAAAAAAAAAAAAAAGGAAACTTGACCACCAACTTACACCATATGCAAAAATAAATTCAAGGTGGATAAAAGACTTAAATATTTTAAGTCATGACACCATTAAAGTCCTAGAATAGAACATAGGCAGGAAAACCTCAGATATTTCACACAGCATTATTTTCACTGATAATGTGCCTTAGAGCAAGGGACATAAAGGAGAGAATAAACAAATGGGATCTCATTAAAATAAAAAAAACTTCTGCACAGCTAAATAAAACAGTATTAAAATAAAGAGGACCAATCATATGGGAAAACATATTTGCCAATTATAGCTCAGACAAGAGTTTAATCTCCAAAATATATAAAGAACTCACATAACTCCACTGTAAGAAGAAAAGCAACCCAACTAAAAAATGGGCAAAGGACTTGAACAGACACTTCTCTAAGGAGGACATATAGAGGGTCCAGAGACATATGAAAAGATGCTCACTATCACTAGCTATCAGGGAGATGCAAATTAAAATCATCATGAGATACCACCTCACACTGGCCAGAATGGCCACCATAAAGTAAGCAACAAACAACGAGAGTTGGAGAGGTTGTGGAGACAAGGGGTTGTGGAGACTAGTGAACTATTGGTGGGATTGCAGACTGGTGCTGCCACTATGGAAAACAGTATGGAACTTCCTCAGAAAACTAAAAATGGATCTGCCTTTTGACTCAGCAATTCCACTGCAAGGATTATATCCTAAGAGCCCTGAAACACCAATCCAAAAGAACCTATGCACCCCAATGTTCATAGCAGCACAATTTACAATAGCCAAGTGCTGGAAGCAACCTAGGTGCCCATCAGTAAATGAATGGATCAAAAAACTATGGTACATTTACACAATGAAATTCTACGCAGCATAAAGAAAAAAGGAGCTCTTACCCTTTACAACAGCATGGATGGAACTGAAAAGTATTATGCTAAGCAAAATAAACCAGGCGGTGAAAGACAAATACCATGTGATCTCACCTTTAACAGGAACCTAATCAACAAAACAAACAAGCAAAATATAACTAATGACACTTGAGATTAGGCTGACAGTGACCAGAGGGGAAAGGGGAGGAAAATTTAGGGCAATAGGGGAAGGGTTTGCAGGAACAATTATAAAGGACACATGGACACTAACAAAGGGGTCTGGAAATGGGAGGGAGTTGGGAAGGGCCGGAGGGTGGGCTCGGATGGGGGTAAATGGCAGAAAACTGTACTTGAACAACAATTAAAATTTTTAAAAATAACATATATCAACAAGATAGGATATCAGAATAAGCTATTTTAGAGAACCTATTAACATTTTTGTGGTATTTAAATGTGTGGATATTCTTAATGATCGATTTTCTTACTTTCCCAAGTGGCAACTATTCGTTTTGGCAACATTGCTTCAGTTCTGTCCATTATGGTGCTGTTTGTGGTTGGGAGAATCAGTGGTAGTAAGGAAAACACTAGAAGTTACAGCATTCATGAGAGCAATGGGCTAACATTTTCCTTTGAATCCTCTTCCTAAACCTGTGATGTCGTCACAGGTCTATAGCATTGTTGAAACCTGCTAGACCTCATTACTCTGGAAAAGACAAAGAAATAACAAATGATTTAAAAATAGCAAAGAAAAGTTGCAAATACTAATCAATTATTATTAACTTATACGCCATAAAGAATACAAGGAAGTCTATATAATTTTTGTCTTTGAGATCTTAGATTAAAATTGATGATGTTTGGATTCCATACTACTTTACTCATATTCTGTCATAACTCTTACCATCTTATGATGCCACGGACACGGGGTTGGGTATGAAAACAAAGACAGTAATATTCCTGCAATTTTGACAAGTGAATTGATGATTAACTTATAGAGTATCATGTGCTACAATAGAGAAATACTCAGAATACTATGGAAGCACAGAAAAGAGGTTAAAACCCAGATTTAAGGATTAGAAAAAGATTAAGGGGTTGCTTGGTCTGAATTTTGAAAGAAAACAATGTGCTATGCAAACCAAGATAAACTTGAGGTAGGATAGAAAGTATTTCAGTCCAAAGGCCCAAACATATCAGTGTACATGATCCATCGAGGGTATTAAAAGTAGTTGAGTATAGTTGTAGCATAGAATGTATAGCAGCAGTGATGAGAAGTAAACCTGGAGAAGCAGAGGAAAAAAACTTTGTATTAATCAGTTTAAAAGAATTCAGTAAGAAATGCAAAACCCTGAACACATTTAAATAGAGAAGTAATTGCTATGACTAATACTTTCATGGAATTTTTGAGTACTGAACTTAAAAAGTAAGGATCTTATTAGGATATTTCAGCAATACAAGCAAGAAATTATAAGAATCTGAACTAAAAGATAGATTCCAAGACCATCTAAGAAAAAAAATAAATAGAATATAGTGTTTGATTTAAAATTAACATTAATAATAACATGTTTTATTATCAACAATAATAACATATCTAAGCATTTGTGCACGCTGCCCAATATAGTGGGTTGGCCAAAACTCCATATAGTTTTTTATGTAAAGTAAGACACATTTTTCATTTTTACCAATAACTTTATGGATTTGGATATTTTGAGTATGTTGGCTATTTCCCACTGTTGGCTTCTAGACAGTAGAGGCCAGGGCTGCTGCTAAACATCTTCCAATGCATAAGACAGCCCCACAGTGAAGAATTATTTGGCCAAAATGTCAATATGCCAAGAAAATGTTCCATATTTTCTTCCATCTTCAACATTAAAATGGCTGCACAAAAATTCACCAATTTTGATAAGGTTTTTTAAATTCACACTGATATGAAAGCTGTCACAACACAATCTAACAAAATTGTTTCAAATGAAGTTAAAGACAACTAAGCACTACTAGAGCCATGATACAGAAAAAAATAAACAAGCTTTTTGAACAACCCAATAATAAGTATTTTATTTAATTTTTGTAAAAACTGTGACAGGATGAAACAAGTACTTTAATATGATACTCATTAAAACTAGTATTTAAATCTGGTGTGGCTCACTATAAAATTTATACTTTTAAACACTTCATTATACAAAATTTATTTTTATTTAAGAAATAGTTGTTTACTATGGGCCAAAGTATGCTATAAGTGCTTTTTGAATTTTAACTCAATTTTACATGTATACACTTTGATACGCACAGGAGTTAATAATGAAAATAAAAGTAAATATGTATATATGTTTATTGTTTTGAATATATAAATTTCATAACTACTAGCCTGTAGTTTTACATAAATATTTCAGAAATAGTAAGGTAATGTGGAGAAGAGATTATGTGCAGCCTCTCTGGAGAATTCTGAAAGAAATCAAAGAAGAAGAAGTCAAAATGGAATATTTGGAAAATCATATATGGCCAGGGGTATCCAGCCTTTTGGTATCACTGGGCCACACTATAAGAAGAGTGGTCTTGGGCCATACATTAAAAACACAAACACTAACAAAAACTGATGAGTATAAAAAAGATGTTAAGTAAATTTATGATTTTGTGTTAGGCCACATTCATAGCCATCCTGGGCTGCATGTGGCCTGTGGGCAGTGGGTTGGACAACTCTGATTAGCAAAAAGAGGAATGAATGAGAGTATGACAGTCTCACCTCTGGCTAGTTTAGATAATATATGGCCCATATTTTCCACCAGCATTAGCAGTAAAATCATGTATAACATTGTTGGAGTGGTATGAGCAGAAGGCCATTTGTAGAGGTTGGAGGTAGGAGGGACATTGTAGTAGTTTCACTTGAGCTGGCTCTGAAAAGATTGATAATGATGTGAGAAGAGGTAGGCTGCTGAGTAGGAGTGCACTGGAATGTTTCTTGGAGGAAGAGTGACAAGAATAGGATAACAGGCATAGTGCAAAATATGAAAAACTTAGAAGCCAAGGTTCAGAGATGAAATATTTCAGATATGTTAAGGTTACTGGATATAGTTTTCCAAAATAGAGTTTAAAATTAACCATGCTTTTCCCAATAGAATATTGCAAATAATGGGTTACTTAGGAAGGCACATGTGATGAATTGTCCTGGATGTCCTTGAAATGAGACAAATGAGTCTCATGAATCAAGCATGGTGGGGCTTGAGTCTGAAAACAGGTCACCTTAACTTTTCTAGAATTTTATTACTTGCAAAATTTAAAAAGGACTTTTTAAAGGGGAGGAATGCCAATATTTTGGTGTCTAAATTGTCTGTGGGTGATTAATTTTGAAAGGAGCTATATTAAATTTTTAATATTGAAAATTAATTGATATGTGAATATGTAATGTAACTTAGATAAAACATCTATAAAGCCAGAAAGTGCCAAAAATTTTTTTTATCCATCATAGTTCCTCTATGTTTAAGTGTAATTAGCACTGTGTTTCATGCACTTGGGTGCAGCTAACTCCACTTCATAATTACATTCTGTCCCCAATGTAGGCTTTTCCTAAACAGAAAGAAAAAACTATAGGTTTTCTTTCCCATGTTTTTATATAACAGGCTTTAGGGACAGAAAGACCAATAAATCACTAGAATCTGTATATCATTCATATATATATATATACATATATATATATTCCACCAGCTGTCAGCCATGCAGTCGAGAACCTCAAATGAGCTGACCTACTTGTAGTTCAGTGCGGCATTCCCTTTTCCATCTCAGTTCATTATACCTTTAAAGATAAATCAGTTTGTTAATCTGAAAAAAAAATATGGTTTTTATTTTAAGTAATTTTGGTGACGTTATATTTCTTGTGATTCTGTATTTTTTAGTATAAAATTTTTATGCTTTAGAGAAATGTTCTCCTTTTTTTCCTCCATTTTTAACCACTGCATTTTCTGTGTCAGGAATGTCTTTCAAATTTCCTCAAATGGCAGCCAGGTCTCTGCCAAGTTTATCAATGCCATTTTGCTCCCAGGAGAGATGATTTTTCTCTCATTTCCCAAATGTCAGGTGTATACCAGAAAATGAGCTTATTCAAGTTGAAAAATAGAAAGTGCGTGAGGATCAGAAAACGGGACATAGATTCTGTTCCATCATTATTGTTGGACTAGTGTTTCATTCTTTATGTGTTACTTTATAACTGTCTATAAAATGGGAAGTGTGGTTGTGCCACACTCACATTGTACCAAAAGAACTAAGCTATATCTTCTGAAGCTGTTTCTCACAATGAACATCATAGCTAATAATATATATATATGTATAGCACATGAAGTAACCCATTAATATGATATTACATATGTAGATATATTTCATATAATGTCACCATATCAGGGAAATTTTTTAGGTACTTACAAAATATATAATTTTACGTAGAGGTCAGTTTCTAATGTGGCACATCTGTGCTTAGCACAATGCCATGTGCAAACAGAGAACTTTAAAAAATAGGAAGACTGTGAAACAAGTGTCAGATATATATACCATTAACATTCAACATCTTTCTACACTCATCACTGCTTAAAAATCAGAATATTTCTATAGTAGTCAAGATATGTTAAGCTGCATTGTGATATCAAGTAAGTCCTCAAACTCTTTACAGTTTAATATAAGATTTATTGCTTCTTCATTTAAGTCAAATGCTTGCTAACTTGCCTGCCTGCCTTTTGAAACTGGCCTATTTTAAACACATGCATCTGTACCATGAATAAAGGTGAAAAAAATATGGAGATTCACTTTTCATTTACAAAACATAATGAGAAAAGAGGTCTTATCTACTCTCCAATCTTGAGGACTGAAGATGCGCACTTGCACCCACTGAGGTGCGAGGTGGTTCAAACAGATAGCTCAGCTCTAGGCCTAGAAAAATGAACTCACTTGGTAAACTCATAGCATTGTTTATTTTGTAATTCTCCTAAAAAGTATAGTTCTCAAAAATAAAGGTTCTCAGATTGTTTGAAACAAATTGGCAGGCACATACACGCCTGCCAATGTATTGTTATACAGGCAATGTTTTGCCAATGCAGTTATACAGGTTGGTATTTTAGTAGTTTGAGGCACATTAACTTAACAGCTGAAGCATTTTAATTGAAAAGATAACTGAAAAAGCTCTATAAAACTTCAGTATTTTGAGGCATAACTTATACCTGTAGTAATGATTTAAATTTAATTCAATTGTTGAGGGATAAGTTTTCTTTAATACCAGTATTTATTGCTGTAACTTTCTATTCTTTCTTTTTTAACAAAGTATGGAAGCTTAGAAGCTACAGTTCCAAGAGTGAGTCATGTTTATGCAGAGTTCTCTAAGTGAATTCTGTTCTGTCCTTGAGAAGCAATAGTTTGAGATTTGGAAAAGAACCAGAACCATTTTTATCTCCATCAACAGTTATGGAAGGCATGTGGGTTTCTCGGGGCCACATTTGGCTGAGTCCTTTGTCCCTTTCTCATGCATCCATTTTGGAAGTGAAATATGCAGCAGTGTCCCGAATGGTTTGGATTTATAAGCAGCAGAAACACTCTTGAAGAAATATAATTGTGATCATTAGAATAGTGGCATCTCCACCAAAAATATAAATGAATGAATGAATGATCACCATGTTTCTCCGAACCTTTGACAATGTTATGCAGTTGTGGTTAAGATTCAGGAAATAAAATGGGAGATAATCCCAGATTATCCAGGTGGGAACACCCTAACCATACTAGCCCTTAAAAACTGAGAATCTTTCCTTCTTGTGGAGAGAGAGACAAAATTGTGGAAGTTAGAGATATAATACAGGGGAGGGAGGGCAGAAGACCAGGTCTGCAGGCAGCCTTTGGAAACTGGAAAAGGCAAAGAAACAGATTCCACCCTAGGGTCTCCAGAAAGGAAGGCAACCTTGCTGGCATTTTAGTGTGGTATGAGGTGATTTCAACTTCTAACTTCCAGAACTGTGAAACAACAGATTTATATTTTTAAGCCACTGATTTTGTATTAATTTGTAGAGCATTAATAGGAAGCTAACAGAGGTTAATTTTCCTCATCCTGGATAAAAATAGACATTGTCAATTATTTTAGGAATAAGAGAATGGCATATGGCTATTTAAATAGTCATTTTAATTGTGTATAAATTAGATCGTGCATTCCTAATTTAGTGGATATTCTGCTGTTTGGTGATTTTTCATATTTATAGTCTTCCCACATGTGTCAATATGCCAAAGTATATGGATGGGTGATAGGGAATTAGTGGAGGAGTTTTATAAAGGAAGAATCTGGGGAAAAACAACAGTGTCTTCTTTTCTTTTGGCTTGTTTCCCTTGAGTCAAGAGGGTTCCATCATTTTGGTGGACACACTATCCTCTCCTTTCTCAAAAAAGTATGTAAATCCTCATTTACCCAAATAATTGAAGCTAGATCCTCCTCTCACCAGTTATAGCAGCTGAATGTAAGGATACTTCTGCCCTTTTAGCAGCAGAATATTAAAGTTGTATCAAATAAATCACCTTTCCCATGTAACAATTTAATAAATTGTTAGCAAGTCAATGAGGATTTACTCATAGTTGACTTGTTCTCAAAGATCCTTTTATTTCCAAGTTACTTGAAAAAGACAAGATGTTTTTGTTAGCTAATGCCTAGTGTAATTAGCTTCCATTGAAACATTGATTTTACATTAAGGAAGATAAATGCTAAAGTATTGGCAGCTGAATGTTGTTTTAATAAAGACTGACATTTTACAGATAAAAAGACATCGTGCTTGTCATTGCACTGTCACCTTTGTGCAGTTACTATATATACATGGCTTTCTAACAGCATTATTTAGTGTAGTGCACCTGAGTGTGTAATATCTTGGTTAAAGAAGCCACATCAAAATCTTTACATCGGGATTAAATAAACAAATTACCCTAAATATTTTATACATCAGGGCATAACAATACTTTTTTTTTTCCTCTTAAGAAAATCTCAGGCCCTGGCTGGCATAGCTCAGTGGATTGAGCGCGGGCTGCGAACCAGGCATCGCAGGTTCGATTCCCAGTCAGGGCACATGCCTAGGTTGCAGGCCATGTCCCCCAGCAACCGCACATTGATGTTTCTTTCTCTCTCTCTCTCCCTCCCTCCCTCTCCCTTCCCTCTCTAAAAATAAATAAATAAAATCTTAAAAAAAAAAAAAAAGAAAATCTCTCTTAGGAAACTTGCAAGATCTTTTCCCCCACCCCCATGGCATAAACCAACTTAACCCACACTTTTTTAACTCTAGTAACTACAGATTATTTTTTATCTTGGCTTCATTAATGACCACAATATTTTTTAAAAAGCAAGAGATAATTGAATCAACCACTTTGATAATTTTCACTCTGTTCTTTCCCATGTATGCACATGCATGCATGTATATGTAGATATGTATCTGTGTTTTCCTCTGTAGAGAAAAGGTTATAAATGAAAATTTAAATTATTTCATTGACATTTTCTTTTGTGAATGACACTAAAATTAAGTATTTAAAGAAATCAAACTAACAATATCAGTATTGATGGTTTATAATCAGTATTTCTTTAAAAATTTGATATAGAGAGTAGATATTTGCACACTTAGAGACCTATATTGTGTCATTTTTAAATTAATGTTTTATATTAGTGTTGTATAAGCATTTTTCTAGATTAAATTTGTCTGAGTATTTAATCATGATGCAAGATGGTTCTCCAAATGTCATCTTCAGAGTCATCTTTGCTCATTCACTCCATATATCCACTTGCCATTAGACATGCCTGACTGAATAATGGTTTCAGTTAAATTATTTTAAATAAAATGATTTTACTTACATGCACTTCATCATTATCTCTATATTCCAAAAACCTAATTTGCTTCTATGTCGCTCATCACAGTTAATAGCACCATCAGAGAATGGTATCAATTTTAATCCACCCTCTACCTCATCTTTGTTTATCCCTAAAAGCCCTGCCAGTTTTGTGCCAGGCATGGGTAGGGTAAACTCTGCCCAGTCCTCATGGCAGACACTTCCTAAATGCAGTGATTGAGGCAGGATAGAAAAAAGTTAGGGAAAGCTCCAGACAAGAGAAAGCAAGATCAGACATCACAGGTGGTAAGCTCCTGGGTCCTCTCACCAGAGCCCCCACTTCTCTGCATGACCAGAGAAAAACAATTTATGGCAGCAAACCTCTGCAGTGGTCACAGAAGTCAACAACAAGGACTGGTTAAATCCAGATTAGTCTAAGATGGGGGAAATATTGACCAGAGATCAACCCCAAAACCCATTATACCATCATTACAATGAAAACTAACACCACAAGTAGAAGGAAGACCAGGGTGGACAAAGGCCATGACACTTCTAGGAATGGGCCATACTAGACACAAGATGCCCCTCCAAAAGAGAAGACAGAAATAGAATTTGGTTCCACAAAGTTCAGAAACAACCCATCCTCAGAAATACATGAAGTCCCAAGAACTGACTGATGGTGGTGTACAAGTCACTTGGGAGTTTGCCCACATCCACTTGGACAAGTACTTTTGCTTCTTTCACAGGGGGCCCCTTTCACTTTTGCAACAAGGGGGACAGCAGGTGGTGGCAGCCAGTTCTGTGCTTACCCCTTGTTCCTGTCTCTAGGGACCTGTGTCCTGGCCTCTTTCATTCTCTACTTAAGTAAAATTTGCTTTTGCTTTCACTGGGACTCAATCTTTAATTTTTTCCTGTATGAAGTCTAAAACCTGCAGGTCACAGAGCACCTAGGAGCCCCAACATGTGTCCACCTCTGGTGATGCAATCAGTCATTTGTTACAAGGTCTAGCAAACTTCCTCAGAATTGTGCCTTGAAGCAGGGCTTGGATCCAAGGCATTTTGAATATCTACAGAACTTTGTCCCATCCTAATCCTTGGAAATCTCTCCAATTTGCCCCCCGCTCCTCAAATGAAATACCTTTTTAGGACACGTAACATAGCACCTTTACTTAATCCAAACTTTTTGCAAAAATCTGTTTTTTTGGATTATTTTTGCTTCCCATGCTCTCTTCGAATGACTCATCCCAACCCCACTGCAATCCTAAAGGCAAACAATGAAAAACTTTTATATACAATGCAAGAAGAAAATAACTGAGAGTGAAAGAGAAATTTAATATCTCAAAATAAATTTGGCTATAAGTGTGCATGACTGCTCTTTATTTATAGCATGCATTTATTGTTTTGTACAAATTGTATTCCATCTAGTTATAGGTGGATTCAACATAGGATGGCAATAAGCATCATATTTCACAGTATATAATGTGCACTTTTTTGCTGAAATGTTAAGGGAAAAATAAGGATGTACATTATACATGGGTAGTACTAATTTCATATCTATATGTTTTTAATTCTTTTATTTATGCTTCTGTGTTAAAAGTGTAACTCTAGAAAACAATAATGATATCCATATGCAAAATAATATCCTAGAATATGATAATCAGTTTTGTTTCTAAATATAAATGATTGAATTAAAAAATTAAAAGATTTTTTTCCTGAAAGTTTGGGCCAAAAACATGGGTATACAGTATACATGGAGTGCATTACACATGGCAAATTACGGTATCTCTATTTTTCTTAAAAGAGCTTCCAATAAGTTTTGTATACTCAGGAGCTTATTGCTGAACTATATATCAGCTATGCAATAATAACATATGTATATCAAATTAAAGGTACAGATATATGCATAGATATATAGATACAACTATCAGAATGGACTTTTTTAGCCCATAGATCCCAGAAGGGCTATAGCCATGATTTATGAAATTTTTAAGCTTCTTGACAGTATATGGTATAGGTAAAATTGTGTATTTGAATTTTTCTAGATCTAGTGACCATAGTTCCAATCATATTTTCAAAGGGCTCATGATTTTCATAAAAGCCTTGACACAAATGTTTGACTTTCTCATAGTTCTGGGTTATATATGCCAAGGTAACCAGGTAACTATGCCACTCCTTCTAAGGATGAACTAAAGGAGAAATAAGTTTTGGATTTTCACACATGGAATGAAATAAGTGGTATACTTTATAAAAGCTGAGAATAATTATGTAGGCATATTGACTGTGTTTTTCATTAAACAGAGAAAATGAAAGGGATTCTCACAGACCTAAAAATGTCCAGTTTGTCTGTATACCAGAAAGACAGAGATAAGCTGGAGAGAAAACAATGCCATAACCTCCCTCCTATCCTGGCTTGTTTTTGGCTCCTAAACTATTCACATTTACTTCTCCATGGACTAAAACTTGTTTGGGTCTGTCTGAAGTCAAGTACCAATAGTGGCAATCCCTTATAGAATAGAAATTGGGAATTTAGTCATCACAATTCTGTTATACAATTCTAATTGTGAGATGCAGAGATTTCAATTTTAATAGTAAGTGCATTAAAAATCTTTCACATCAAGCTCTGACCAGTGTGGCTCAGTTTGTTGAGTGTCTGTCCTTCAAAGTGAAAGTTCACCAGCTCTGTTCCCAGTCAGGGCACATGCCTGAATTGCAGGTTTGGTCTTTGGTTGGGCATCTATGAGAGGCAACTCATAGATGGGTTGCCATATGATGGATGCTTCTCTCCCTCCCTTTCACTCTCTCTAAAAATAAATAAGTAAAATCATTTTAAAAATCTTTCAGATAAATAAATATATATTATGATAGAAATACTACCTGGATTATGTCCTAGCTTTTGGTTTTTGTTAATATCTTTATATTATGTCCTATTATCACATTAACATTGCCCATAATTCCCTCCATTACAACATTTGCCTCAGAGTCCAAAGTGTAATCAACCCAAAAGATATGAGTGCATGCATATGCCCATATTATGAGTTTTAGGTGGCAAGAAACATATTTTAGTAACTGTCTTACCTGAATTAAGAATAAAGAGTTTGAATCACTAAAAGGGAGGAGAAAGCAATCATCAGGAGAATAAATAGGTTAGCAGAGAGTTCCCCATTAATTCGGTGATGCTTGACATAAATAGGGCAGTGAAGGAAAAGTTACAGTCTCCTATGAATATAAGCCACTGCCTGAAGGAGCCATTTACTTCAGAGGGAGGTGCAGTACCTAATACTTTCATCATTGAAGCATTGCCTCCAGTTTATTCCTAGATATCTAGCCTCTCTATTCAAAGCTGGGAGAAAGTATCAAAGATACCATAAAATATCTCAAAACCCTGGGAGGATAGAAATAATTTCAATGGAGAAAATAAAAATTAAAGAGTACATTAAAAGTTAAATTTAAACTCTGTAACTGATAAATCCATCTGTGCCTAAACTAAGATCTAAGATGAAGTACTTTACTTTGTGTCAGAAGGGGATTTAAGCCATGGACCCCAGACAGTTGTGTGTGTGTCTCTGTGCATACATGTGTGTATGATTTTCTTTTGGGCTTTGATGGATAATAAAATTTTCTTGTTAACAATAACTCATTTCTTTTTTATTGCTTATTCCATTACGGTTGTCCCAATTTATTTTTCCCTTTTGCCCTCCTCAACCCAGCCTGCCCCTATCACCCACAGTCAATCCCCTCTCTTTTGTCCACAAGTCATTCATACTTTCTTTGAATTGTCCCTCCCTCTTTCTTCCATTATTCCCACTTCTCTCTTCCTCTCCTACAGTTATCAGTCTCCCATGTTTCCATGTCTCTGGTTCTATTTTTCCCATTAGTTTATTTTGCTCATTAGATTCCAGTTGTAAGTGAGGTCATAAAGTATTTTTCTTTTGCTAACTGGCTTATTTCACTTAGCATGATAGTCTCCAGTTCCATCCATGCTGTCCCAAAAAGTAGGGCTTCCTTTACACTTTCTGCTGTATAGTATTCCATCATGTAAATGTACCTCAGTTTTTTTATTAACTTTTTAAAATTTATTGTTGTTCAGTTATAGTTGTCCTGAATTTTTTCCTATTGTTCTCTCCAGCACCATTCTTCCCACTCTCAGAGTCAATCCCCCCATTTTTCATGCCCATGAGTCCTCTATTAATGTTCCTTTGCTTTCCCATGTTATCACTGTCTCTTCTGGTCACTGTTAGTTTGTTCTTTATCTTCAAGACTCTGGCTCTATTTTGTTCATTTGTTTGTTTTGTTGATTAGGTTCCTCTTACTGGGATTCATCCCAGAGATGCAGGATGGTACAATATACACAAATCAGTAAATGTAATACATCACCTAAATAATATATAAGACAAAAACCATGATCATATCAATATATGCTGAAAAAGCATTTGATAAAGTACAGCACCCAAATATGATAAAACACTCAGCAAAATGGGAGTAGAGGGAGATATCTCAACACAATAAAAACTGTATATGAGAAACCTACAGCCAACATCATACTCAACAGGCAAAAATTAAAAGCTTTCCCACTGAGATCAGGAATAAGACAAGTGTGTCCACTTTCACCACTTCTATTTAACATACTATTGGAAGTTCTAACCATACTGATCAGAAAAAAATAAATAAAAGGCACCCAAATTGGAAAGGATGAAGTAAAGCTATCACTGTTTGCAGATGACAGGATAGTATACATAGAAAACCCTATAGGCTCCACCAAAAAACTACTCAACCTAATAAATGAATTTGGCAAAATGTCAGGGTACAAAGTCAACATTCAGAAATCAAAGGCACTTTTGTACACCCACAATGGAATACCAGAAATAGAAATTAGGAAAATAATCAAATCCCATTTACTATAGCAACAAGCAAAATAAAATGCTTAAGAATAAACTTAACTAGGGAGTTAAAGACCTATACTCAGAAAACTACACAACACTGAAGAAAGAAGTTAAGGAAGACACAAACAAATGGAAGCATATACCATGTTCATGGATTGGAAGAATTAACACTATTAAAATGTCCATACTACCCAAAGCAATCTATAGATTTAAAGCAATCCCTATTAAAATGTCAATGACATATTTCAAAGACATAGAACAAATACTTCAAAAATTTATATGGAACTGTAAATGACCACAAATAGCCTGAGTAATTTTGAGAAAGAAGAGCAAAGTAGGAGGGATCACAATACCTGATATCAAACTATATTACAAGGACACTGTAATCAAAAGAGTCTAGTATTGACATAAGAGCAGACGCATAGACCAATAACTCTCTTTAACCATAAATTTATACAAAATTTATGGGAAACAGTATCTGATAAAATTTATATACTTATACAATATATAAGCAAAATATATGTATATATGCATGAAAAATATATATTATGTGCATATATGTAACTAATTATATATAACTGATAATATATGAATCAATGGTCTGCAATAACTTTATTTCTATTTGGATCATCTTGCTATTTTGATTTAACTCTTGTTTCATTTGATCTGTGACATCTTCATTTTTTAGGAAAAAAGTTATCTTCCTGTCCCCAATTATCTTATCACATAAAAATTCAGCACAATATTTTGATACCTATATTTTGATAATACACAATATTTTGATATTTTTAGTTGATGGCTAGTGAGGGGGAAAATTATTAGAAACATTGTTCTTGCCTTTGGAGACTACTTATATATTTGCCATAAACTGAATTTCAAATTAATAGATATTAGTGGGGCTTTATTTTAGTAAGGTGTTTGCATATGTCATTATCTTCATAGGCATATTCTCTTTCTGAAGTTCTTCTCTCTTCTTCCTTTCTCCATCAAGTAATCTATTTCTTTTATCTTTTTAGCATCATAAGTAAACAGTATCTGACAGAATTTAAGAACTGTAAGCACCATATTCATTTTCAAATTAATGACATCATTGCTAATCCCAAGTAATAATCTAATGTAGAAACACCCAGTTTCAATGAATTAAAGTACAGTGACTAAGGAACATTAAAACCAGAGCTTCAGATTCTGTTTCCTAATACATGGAAATCATGTCAGTATGGTAAAATTAAAATTCCTGTTTGCAGGGATGGTATCTGTAGATAAGCATCTAGGTCAAAGGCCTCATTTCCTTTCTGTAGTCTGTTAACTTCTCAACTTTCTCATCCCCAAAGTAGAGCTTTATAAGTCTTTTCAACTTGTACCTTCCCTGAGACCTGCCAAAATGTCCAGCCAGCTAGAGTCAGGCGTTAAGGAGTTGGCCTTCAATGACTACCTCTTATTGGCACTTTATTTTGCGATGTGACTTTTCTATTTCTCTCATTAATAAGTGAAATCAATTTTTCTATCCCTTGTACATATATCACCTTGTGAATTTTGTTGACCATTACAATATGGTGGATATAATATTATGTTAGCTCCAATTGAAGACCTCAAGAGACGGCAGATTCTACTTTGACCCTGATGGAGCCCAGCTGCCATGTGAGGTAGCATAGCATGTGGAGAGGCTGTGAGAGGCACACCATAGTGTCCTAGCCAAAAGCACCACACAAGTGCCATACTTGTTCGGTAGGTCATATGAATTCAGCCAACACCAGTTAACATGACAAAGCATGAGTGAGCCCTGCTGATTCCTTGGGGAATAGAGAAAGCCATCTCAGTTGAGAACTGTCCAAATTGTGAAACAAAATTATGAAGAGGTAAGCAGAGATTAAATCTTGGGGTGATTTATTTTTTAAAATGTACTGATATTTGATACAATACTTTTCATACATTCAGAATGTGACAGAGGAGACAGTGTTCCTTCTTCTAAAATTTGTTATATAAATATATAATTATTTTAATATTTTAGAATAATTATTCTTCTAAAAATAATAGCAAACCATTAGACAATATTTAATAACTGCTGAATTTACATTACTAATAACATTGCTAAAGATTGAGTTCAAAATTATTACTATGTAAATAAAATATACAATTATAAATCTCATATGGATTTATAATATTGCCTATAGTACATGTTAATTTCTTTATTATGAATACTGAGGGTGTCACATATATGGATTATTCTATGAGGGTCATTATATTTTCTGATATATATTTGCATTTAATTTTATTCTGGCATTTTTAACACAGGATATTATTTACTTTAGTAGTTATTTCATCAATTTTAAGTTGAATATTCCTATTTTTAAAATACCTTATTTTTATAGCAGTTTTAGGTTTCAGCAAAGGTGCAGAGATTTCACATGTACCTCCTGTACCCACACGTGCCTAGCCTTCATCATTATCATTATTCTCTCACCAAGTTGGTACATTTATTAAAATTCATGAAACTACCTTGACAAATCATTATGATCCAGAGTCCATAGTTTGCCATAGGGTTCATTTTTGGTGTCATGCATTCCAGGGGTTTGGATAAATTTATTGATATGTATCCACCATTATAATTTCATTCAATGCCATGGAAGTCCTCTGTGTTTTTCTTATTAATCCTCTCCCTCCCCAATACCCACAAGAAACAACTAATCTTTTTACTATCTCCATACTTTTGCTTTTCCAGAATATCATGTAGAGCAGAGATGAAATGTTGAGTGGACAATTAAGCTCTTATTACTAAATAATAATACCAGCAGTGTTGAAGGTCCATTTGAGTCAAGAAGTCATAAATTTATAGTCAGATAGATAGATATAGATAGGCCCAGTTTTGAAATTTCTATAGTAATACCCATCAATGTGTATGTTAGGAATATTTTATAATCATACAACTCTGTGTTTGTATGTAATACAAATATTGGCTACCAGTTTGTCCTTAGTTTGTGATATTTTGGTATTCAGAAATAATAAAATGTACATAACTTTTCATCATGGCTTCTGGTACAGTGGATAATAACTCATTCTCTTAATCTGATGCTTAGTTTTAAACCAATCTTGAATTTATACATTGTGTGAAGAGTAAGGTCACGATAAACATTTGTTTTAATAGAGTCTATTATAAGGTTCAGCATTCTAGTTCTAATGAATTTAATCTCTTTCTGTATAAGAAATCATTTAAAACATTAATAGATAATTTTAAGAAAAAAATTAAAATAAATCCCCCCTTTGAAGGCATTTTACCATATCTTTCAAAATGTAAAATTTGCCTGTTGACTATAAAACTTAATTTCTAGGATGTTTTTCTTTTAATTTATATGTGTGCGAAAAACCTGTTGAATTTTTGTTGAACCAGCCTTTGTGGTAGTAAAATACTGGAATAAATGTAATGATTAACAATAGTTACATAAATCATGGTATATCCACAAAGTGTCATAAAACTATTATTAAAATCAAGTTCCTCAGCACTGGTGTTAAAGCACAGCCATGATATTATACTAAATGAGTAAATATAAAACATAGATGTCTAAAGTACATGAACATTTATATATTGATCTATACATATAGTTAAAGTTGTATGAATGGTATTAATTAAACAATTTATAGCAATTATTTCCTAGAATGGAACTATGCTAGTTAGTAGCCAAAATATAATGTTTTTAGATTATTTGAATATTTTTCTATTCAGGTGTGTACAACTTTAGCAGTCTCTCTTTTCTTGCTGTAGACACACACACACACACACACACACAGAGCACATCATTTAAGTTTCAGTAAAAAAAACAAATAAACCCATGAACAGTCACACAAGTTGTACATGGAAAATCCTAAATTGTAATTGTAAAAAAATAAAAATAGGCATGAGAAAAAACTATATTAGACATAAATGACTTTCATTACAATAAAGATTTTAATATTTTAAGTAATGTTCAAAAGAGTTTGTAGAACCATTATTTTTCCTGTAATTTTTTTTTATTTAAGATATATAGTGTTCCCCTGGAAGGAAAACAATATAGAAATTTCAGTTTCCTGTATTTAAAATTATAAAGTATCAAGTTCTAAGATCAGAATGAAAAGATCATTGATCTTACAAAATATCAGAAATAGTGCTTATAAAAAGATAAGGGAACTCAAAAGAAACAGACAAATAATTCCTCTGTTGTAGAAACCTGATCCTGTCAGCTTATGCTCCAGATAAAATGTTCTTTTACTAAAATACGTTCTGGTTGTGGATTTCATGGACAGAGTGTCTGCAGAGTAACACACTGCAGAAATGCTGCTTCACAAAGGTGGTTTCAGGTTTGGGACCCATCCCTGGAGGTGACACATAATATGTTAGTAGCTAAAAATCTATAATTAATATTATAAATACATAACCTAGCCTTTAATTTTAAAATTTGGTTATGGAAATTTAGTTGTTTGTTTGATTTAATTGCCTTAAAATGCATAGTCATTTTCACTCAAAAATAACGGGAATGGTTACACTTAATGCAATCTCTTTTGTTCTTTCTTAAACTCCAAACCAGAAAAAAGTAAAGCAAAAAAACTTTATTTGTTTACTACTTGGGAATTACTCAAAGATCTCTATTCCAGAGACTACTAATATGATATATATTGACTCTAATATATAAATGTACATCATATCAAGAGACATTACTGGCAGTTTATAATTTTACATACTGTTAAACTCATTCATATCTGTTCATAACCATTAAGACTTCACATAAATTATTTTCCAACATCTGAAATAATGTTAGGAGGTAAAATATTTTAACACCAGGGTTTTAAATTGCTTATTGTCAACAACATCAGAACTTTCCACAGAAATCTATATTTATTTGCCTTCAGTACAGTTGTGCCTATTATTAGTCTGGAAATTACCTGCAGTTTGGAGTAAGTTGGCATTATCTGCTGAACATGTGGCCACACTGAAGCACAAGTCTTGGCAGCACTATAAAGTATCCATTCTAAAACCTATATTGTATAAATAAATACTGTTTATACCCAGTTTCACCAGGAACTTTTGAAAACTACAATGATTGAGTTACAGACTTCTGTTAAATGTGACCATCTAACCCAACATTGTTACTTTACTTCTGGAGAGAGAACACAATAGGCTATATAGTTGGTCCACACAATTAGTAGCTAGGTAACATTAGGGGAATTTATTTCACCACTTGTTACCTCAGATGTTCATTTAAGATATAGAAAAGACAATATTTACTTTTCTTTTTTACGGATTGCGTAGCATAATGCAAATAAAGCATCTAATAGATATTCAAAAAATATAAGCTCAGAGTAGTATTAGAAATAGAACACTGTTTTGTAGTTTCAATAGTATGGAATTCCTTCACATACTCATAACTCTTTAATCAAACTAATTGAAGACAGTGTTAAGGACACAGTACACATTCACATAAATAAAACAAAAAATGTAAATGTTCTTACTCTCTGACCATATTTGTAAGGCTGTTCTGAACTCTCCCTTTTTTAAAAGATTTTATTTATTTGTTTTTCAAGAGAAGGGAAGGGAGGGAGAGAGAAAGAGAAACATCAATGTGTGGTTGCCTCTCACACGCCTCCAACTGCAAACCTGGCCTGCAACCCAGGTACATGCCCTGACTGGGAATCGAACCGGTGACCCTTTGGTTTGCAGGCCCGCACTCAATCCACTGAGTTATACCAGCCAGGACTGAATTCTCCCTTTTTATTGGGGTAATAGTCACATAACATAAAATCACCCATTTTGAAATATATCATTATGTGGCATTTAGTTCATTCACAATATTATACAACAATCACCTCTATCTAGTTCAAAATCATTTCATCACCCCTAAAGAAAACTCCTTCCCAATCAAATAGTCACTATCCATTCATTCTCCTCCAAGTACCTGGAAACCATTAATATTCTTTCACTCCCTATAGATTTGCCTATTCTGGATATTTCATATAAAGGGAATCATAAAATCATAGTTGATTTTTAATCCAGCTTCTTTCACATAGCATAAATTTGTCAAGGTTTATTCCCATTGTATCATGTATCAATACTGAATTTTTAAATGGCTGAAAAATATCTCATTATAAAAGTATATAATACTTTTCCATACATCAGTACACACACACATGGGTATTTTCCATAACTTACTATTATGCTTAGTGCTGTTAAAAACATTTATGTACAAGGTTTTCTTTGAATGTTTTTCAATAATTTTACATATATAACTAAGATTTAAATTGCTAGATCTTGTGGTAATTTTTTTAAATAATGGTTTAATTTATAAGGGAAGAAAATAGGGCTTAACTGTGTAAAAAGAAAACCCTTAGAAGGTTTCTTGGCAAAAAAGTAAAAGAAAAAAGACCAAAAACCGTGAGCCAAGAGTATGACTTGGCTATTTAACAGTCAATGCAGAGTGGAATAGTATGTATAACTGTGGATTGTATGTGACAATGAAATTTATAATTTATTTCATGTACACATATAACTTTTTAAAGTTAATATATATTTAACTATTTTTAAATTATAGTTAACACTCAATGTTATATTAGTTTCAGGTATACAGTTATAGGGATTAGACATTTATATAACATGGGAAGTAGTTCCCCTGATAAGTCTTGCACCTGTCTGATATTACGTATAGTTGTTACAATATTACTGATGATGTTCCCTAAATCAGACATTACATCCAGTTGACTGTTTTGTAACTGCCAATTTGTATTTCTTAATCCCTTCACCCTGCACCTAACATCCCTTCCATCTGGCAAACATTAGTTCACTCTTTGTGTCTATTAGTTTGGGTCTGTTTTATTTGTTCATTCATTTTGCTTTTTAGATTCCACATATAAGTAAAATCACATATTTGTCTTTCTCTGACTTGTTTCACTTAGCATAACCTCCAGGTCCATCAATGTTGTTGGGTAAGTAAGATTTATTTTCTTTTTATGTTCAGGTAATATTCCATTGTATATATGTATCACATCTTTATCCATTCATCTTTTGATTGGATCACTTAATCCATTTACATTTAATTATTGATAGGTATATGGTTATTGCCATTTTATTCATTGTTTTTATAGTACTTCTCTCTTCCTTTCTTATTCTCTTGTTGATGAAATTCTTGTAAAGTGTTGTATTTAGATCCCTTTCTCTATCTTTTATATATCTCATATAGGTTTTTGGTTTGTGGTTACCATGTGCTTCGTATATACAAGTTATGTTTATTGCAGTCTAAACTATATTAAGTTGACACTTTCTTAAGCTTGAATATATTCTAAAGTCACTATCATTTTTACTTGTCCCCTCTTTGATTACATTTTTATAATTATTTTTACTTTTTTGGGTGTATATATCTTAATTCACTGTGATAATTATACATGATTTCACTCCTTTTGCCTTTAACCTTTCTACTAGATTTAGTTTTCTGACCCACTGCTTTTGTTATACGTTTGACATTGTCAGTGAGAATATTTTTCTTTGAGATGTTTCGTTAATCATATTTTTATTTTGATTTTCTTCTTTTTAAAGAAGTCCCTTTAACATTTCTTTTATACTGGTATGGTAGTGATGAACTCCTTCAGCTTTTTCTTGTCTGGGACGGTCTTCCTCTACCCTTTGATTCTAACCTTGTGGGGTAGATTAGGTACTTGCTTTTTATCACTTTGAGTACCGCATGCCAGTCCCTCTAGCCTGCCAAGTTTCTGTTGAGAAACTGATTGACAGACTCATAGGATCTGCCATGTAGGTAACTGCTTTTCTCTTACTCCTTCAAAGACTCTGTGTCTTCAACCTTTGGCATTTTAATTATGATGTGTCTTGCTGTGGGTCTCTTTGGGCTCATCTTGTTTGGGACTCTCTGTGTTTCCTGGACTTGTTTGTCTATTTCCTTCACCAGATGAGGGAAGTTTTCCATCGCTATTTCTTCAGTTAAAACTTTGATCCCTTGATCTCTCTTTTCACCTTCTGATATCCCTATGTTGCCAGTGTTAATATACTTGATGTTGTCCCAGAGGTCCCTTAAACTATCTTCAATTTTAATTTATTTTCTTTTAAATCATTTTTATTACTATTTGAATACAGTTGTCTCCATTTTCCCAACACCACTTTCCTCCATACCTCCCACGCTCAATCCTACCCCCCTTTGGATTTGTCTATGGGTCCTATATACATGTTCATTGACATTTTTTTTAATTAATTATTTTTTTTTGCTTTCCTGATTGGGTGTTTTCCACTACCTAATCTTTAAAATCACTGATTCAGTCCTCTGTTTCATTTATTCATTCCCCTGAATCTGCTATTGATTCCATCTAATGTATTCTTCATTTCAGTTATTGTGGTCTTCATTTCTGACTGGTTCCTATCCACTTTTTAATGTTTTCTATCTCTTTGTTGAAGTTCTCACTGAGATCATCAATTCTTCCTGTAAGTGCATTGAGCATCCTTATAACAAATGCTTTCAACTCTGCATCTGGTAGATTGCTTTCCTCCATTTTGTTTAGTTCTTTTTATGGAGTTTTGTCTTGTTCTTTAACTTGGGACATATTTGTCTCCTCATTTTGGCTGCCCTCTATGTTTGTTTCTATGTATTAGATAGAGCTTCTATGTCTCCTAGTCTTGGCAGAATGGCTTTATATAGAAGGTGTCCTATGGTGTAGTCTCCCTAGTCCCCTTGTCTATTGAGGTTTGTGAGTGCTGTCCTGTTGTAGTTGAGCATTGATTGCTCTGTCACATCATTGAGCAGGATTACCTCTCAGCCTGACTGGCTGTGAGGACTGGCCATAACTACAGTGGACAAGGTGTTGCACAGGGGCTGACCCTACAAAGCAGGATTAATTTAAATGGGGTTCTGGTGACTTCCAAGTCAACCATCTGATAGTATCCCTTGTGGCGCTAATTTGATGATGCTCTGGTGTGGTCTGCAATGAGATATGTTAGTTCCAAGGCCTCTTGGGAAGAGTTCTGGTGCAGGTGCTGCCTTTTTTCAGCCCCGGACCACCTTATAAAAACTACAAAATAATCTTTGGCTGGTTATTGCCTTTGTTGGGTTTGGAGGCACTTGGGAATTTTTATGCTGTAATCTGAGGCTGGCTGCCACTAGTGCCATACTTGGGGCTGTTTAACAAAAGTTACAGAGCATGCCAAGGGCAGATGCTATTTGTTTTGGGTTCAAGAACCTTTAAGAATTTTAGAAAAGCCCATGGAGTGAGCCCAGGTTGACCACTTGTGTGTATTAGCCTCTAAAAGAGGTTTGGGCTGGGTAGGGTGAGAGCCTTATTAGCCAGGTTGATGGGGATTCAGAGATGTCCCTCACTTGCACTTGCAGGCTCTTTGAGGGGAGGCCTTAACAAAAGAATAATGATACCTACCACCACTTTAGCTTCAGAGACAGCTGCCCCTCCAGCCCTCACCTTGAAACCAGAAAATTCCATTCTTCCTTGTATATCCCTGGCACTCTTTGAGCTGTTGTCCCTTCTCTAGAACTTAGAGACTATATTTGTGAATGAATGACTGTGCTTGGGCCCTTTAAGGGAACAACCTGGTCCCCAGCATCCCTACCTCTCTTCTAAAAAGAATCTCTGATGTTTTTCACAGTGAGTTATTCTAGGGACTCCTCTTCCCAGCACTGTGCCCTGAGCTGGGGAGCCTGTTGTAGAGCTGACACCCTTGATCCTCAGTGGGTCCTTTGCAGCCAAGATACCATTCCTGATTCTTAATTGCCACATGTAGGTGTAGAGCCAGACTGTTTCATATCTCCCCAAATTACCAGTCTTGAAGTGCCTTTTTTATATCATTAGTTATAGGAATTTTGTTTATCTAGGCTACAGGTGATTTTCTAGGGTGGTGGTTGTAATATTTAATTATAATTTTGATGTGGTCATGGGATGAAGTGAACATAGCATTTACCTTATCTGCCATCTTGACTGGAAGAATTGTGGTAATTTTTAATTTAACTTATTTTTTAAAAATCATAAAACTGATTTCTGCAGCAATGTTTAGCATTTTATATTCCCACCAGCAGTGTACAAGGGTTCTAATTTCTACTTTTCCAATATCTGTTATTTGACAGGGTTTTTTTTTAATTTTTATTTGAGTATATTAAGTATATAATATTATTAGTAATATTAGTTTCAGGTATTTGATGTACCTATTCAACATTTTCATACCTTACATTGTGATCACCCCACTAATTCTAGCAACCATTTGCAACCATGCAAACCTAATCACAATAATATTGACTATATTCCCCTTCACCTTCCTCCCAGCTGGCAAGCATCAATTTGTTCTCTGTATCTGTGAGTTTGTTTCTGTTTTGTTTATTTTGTTTTTAAGATTCCACATGTAAGTGAAATCATATGCTATTTGACTTTATCCTTCTACCTTATTCCACTTAACATAATAACCTCTTGGTTCATTCATATTGTCAGAAATAACAAGATTTCCTTATTTTTATGGCTAATATTTTATTGTATATAATTATCACTTCTTCATTATCAATCTGCCTACTGGTGTACACTTAGGTCACTTCCATATCTTGGCTACTGTAAACAATGCTGTAATGAACATGGAGGTGCGTGTATTTTTTTGATATGCCCAGAAGTGGAATTGCTGGGTTTTCAGGTAGATCTACCTTTATTTATTTATTTTTTTTTTTGAGGAGCCTGCATACTGTTTTCCACAGAGGTTGTGCCAATTGGCAAAAGAGCCCCTTTTTCTACACATTCTCATTGTTTGTTGACTTTGGTAATAGCCATTCTGATGGTGTGAGGTGGTATCTCAAAATAGTGTGGTTTTGCATTTCCCTGATGATTGGACTATCTTCGTTTTTAAGTATATTTTATTGATTATGCTATTATAGTTTCCCAATTTTCTCCCTTTATCCCCCTCTCTATGCTTCAACCCCCAACCCCCCAGGATCACCCCCCTTAGTTCATGTCCATGGGTTGTACATATAAGTTCTTTGACTTCTCTGTTTCCCATACCATTCTTTACCTCTACCCATCTATTTTATGCTTACCAATTATGCTTCTTATTCTCTGTACTTCCCCCCACATTTGTCCTCTCCCACTCCCCACTAATAACCCACCATGTGATCTCCATTTCTCTGATTCTGTTCCTGTTCTAGTTGTTTGCTTAGTTTGTTTTGGGGTTTTTTTTAGGTTCATTTGTTGATAGTTGTGAGTTTGTTGTCATTTTACTGTTTATAGTTTTTGATCTTCTATTTCTTAGGTAAGTTCCTTTAACATTTCATATAATAAGCATTTGGTAATGATGAACACCATTAACTTGACCCTCTCTGGGAAGCACTTTATCTGCCCTTCCATTTTTAAATGACAGCTTTTCTGGATAGAGTAATCTTGGATGTAGGTACTTGTCTTTTATGACTTCAAATACTTCTATGCAGCTCCTTCTTGTCTGTAAGGTTTCTTGCGAGAAATCAGCTGATAGCTTAATGGGAACTCCTTTGTAATAACTGTCTCCTTTCCTCTTGCTGCTTTTAAGATTCTCTCTTTAACCTTAATCTTGGGTAACTTAATGATGATATGCCTTGGTGTGTTCCTTTTTGGGTCCAATTTCTTTGGGATTCTCTGGGCCTCCTGGACTTCCTGGAAGTCTATTTCCTTCGTCAATTGGGGAAGCTTTCTTTCACTATTTGTTCAGATAAGTTTTCAATTTCTTGCTGTTGTTCTTCTCCTTCTAGCACCCCTATAATTCTGATGTTAGAGAGCTTAAAGTTGTCCCAGAGTTTCCTAAGCCTCTCCTCATTGTTTTGAATTCTTGTTTCTTTATTCTGTTCTTGTTGTTTGTTTGTTCCTTTTGTTCCAGATCATTGATTTGAGTTCCAAGTTTTTCCCTTCACTGTTGGCTCTCTGTATATTTTGCTTTATTTCACTTTTGGTAGCCTTCATAGTATATCTTCTTTTAGAGAAATATCTCTTTATGTCATTTGCCCATTTTTTATCAGATTGTTTTTTTTTTGTTATTGAATTGTATATTTTCATCTTCTTTATGTATATATCAAGAGGTAGGATTGTTGGATCATATATTAGCTCTATTTTTAATTATTAAAGGAACTTCCATTATTTTCTTTAGTGGATGCACCAATTTACATTTCCACCAACAATATATGAGTGTTCCTTTTTTCCACATCGTCACTAATGTCTGTTAAGTCTTAGCTTATTGGTGACAGCCTTCCAACGTACATGAGGTGTGATACCATTGTGGTTTGTGTGTGCATTTCCCTGGTAGTTAGTGATATTAACATCTTTTCATATACCTATTTGGCCCTATGGATGTCTTCTTTGGAAAGTTTTTCAGTTTCCTCTGTCCATTTTTTAAATCAGATTGTTGGGTTTTGTTTTGTTTTATATTTTATATTTTATTGCTTTTAATTATTTTTTGTTCTGTGACATTGAGTTACATAAGCGTTTTATATGTTTTGGATAGTAATCCCTTATCTGATACATGGTTTACAAATATTCTCCTATCCTGTAAATAGGCTTTTCATTTTGCTAATTGTTTCTTTTGATGTGTAGAAGCTTTTAAGTTAGATTTTTCCCATTTTATTAGTTTTTGATTTTTGTTCTTTTGATGTCACATCCAAAAAAAAAATTATTGTCAAGATCCATGTTGAGGAACCTCTTTCCTACCTTGTCTTTTTAAAGTTTTATGGTATCAGGACTTACATTTAAGTCTTTGATCCATTTTGAGTTATTTTTAGTAAGTATTGTAAAACAGGGTTCCATTGTTCTTTATGTGTTAATTTACTTTTCCCAGCACCATTTGTTGAAGAGACTATCCTTCCTCCATCAAATGTTCCTGGCTCCCTTGCTAAATATTAATTGACCTTATATGCAAGGCTTTAATTCTGGGCTCTCAATTGTATTCCATTGGTCTATATTGTCTATTTTTATGCCAGAATCACACTTTTTATTACTATATCTTTGTAGTATGGTTTGAAGTGGGAAGTATGGTACCTCCAGCCTTGGTCTTCTTTCTCATGATTACATTGGCTATTTGGGGTTTTTTGTGCTCCCATATAAATTTTAAGATTTTTTTCTTACTTCTGTGAAATAGCATTGGAATTTTGATAGGGTTTACATTGAATCTATGCATGGCTTTCAGTAATATAAACATTTTAACAATATCAACTCATCAAAATGATAAGCATAGAATATCTTTCTATGTATTTTATCCTCAATTTCTTTCATTAGTGTTTTGTATTTTCATTGTAAATTTTTCACTTCCTTGATTAAATGTATTTCTAAGTATTTTATTGTTTTTTAAGTTACTGTAAATGAAATAGCTTTATTTCTTTTTCAGATATTTTATTATTAGTATATAAAAATGCAGCTACAGAACCACAGAAATGGAGATCACATGGAGGGTTAGCAACAAGGGAGTGAGAGGAGGAGAGAGGGGGAAAGGTACAGAGAATAAGTAGCATAGATGGTAGGTAGAATATAGACAGGGGGAGGGCAAGAATAGTATGGGAAATGCAGAAGCTAAAGAACTTATGACACATGGACATGAACTAAAGGGGGGAATGTGGGTGGGAGAGGGGGTGAAGGGGAATGAAGGGGGTAATGGGACAACTGTAATAGCATAATCAATAAAATATATTTAAAAATTAAAAAAATTCAGCTAATTTCTTTAACTTGATTTTGTATTCTGCAAAGATGCTGAATTCATTAATAGATTTCAATAGTTTTTCAGTTGTCTTTGGAATTCTCTATATACAAAATCATATTTTTCCCAAATAATGACAATTTTACTTCTTTGTTTTAGATTTGGATGTCTTTCACCTCTTGATCTTGCCTAACTGCTTTAGCTAAGACTTCCAGAATTATATTGAATGAAAGTAGTGAGAGTGGACATACTCATCTTCTTCCTGATCTTAGAAGGAAAAGCTTTAAATTCTTCTCCATTGAGGCTAATGTTGTTGTAGGTTTGTTGTATATGTCCTTTATGTTGAGGTACATTCCTTCCATACTCAAGCTGCTAAGGGGTTTTATGTTAAAAGGATGTTGCATTTTGTCAAATGCTTTTCCTGGACCAATTGATATGATCACGTGATTTTTGTCTTTCATTCTATTACTATACTTATTGATTTGTGTATATTAAATCATCTTCAAATTTGATGGGTAAATCCACTTAATCATTAAAAATTATCCTTTTAATGTGCAGTTGAATTTGGTTTGCTAATAGTTTGGTGAGAATGTTAAATCTGTATTAATCAAGGATATCAATCTATATAGTTTTCCTTATTTGCATTGTCTTTAACTGGTTTTGGTAGGGTAATCACAGCCCCATAGAATGAGTTTGGAAGTTTTCCTACCATTTTGATATTTTAGAAGTTTGAGGATTACTCTTAATTCTTATTTAACTGTTTGGAAAAATTCACCAATGAAACTATCTTGCCCTGGAATTTTCTGTGTTGGGAGGTTTTTGATTTCTGATTCAATCTCTTTACTCATTATTGATCTGTTCAGATTTTCTATTTTTTCCTGATTCAGTCTTGGAAGTTTATGTATCCCTAGAAATATATCCATTTCTTCTAGGTTATATAATTTGTCGATAAATAATAGTTCATAGTAGTCCTCTATGATCCTATGTAGTTCTGTAGCATCAGTTGTAATGTCTCTTCTCTCATTTCTTATTCTATCCGAGTCTTGTCTCTTTTTTACTTACTGAATCTAGAGAAATGTTTATCAGTTTTATCTTTTTAAGGAATCAGCTTAGTTTTCATGGTTTTTTCTCATTTTTTTCTAGAGTCTACTTCTTTTATTTCTACTCTGCTTTTTACTATTCCCTTCCTTCTGTAACCTTGGACTTAATTTGTTATTGTCTTTATAGTTCCTTGAGGTAAAAAGATTGTACATTTGAGATCTTTCTAATTCTTAATATACACATTTATCATTTTAAACTTTCAGAACATCTGTGGCATCCCATAGAATTTGATATTTTATGTTTATGCTTTTATTTTTTCTATATAACTTTATTTCCCCTTTAATTTCTCTTTAATCCATTGGTTGTTCAGAAATGTGTTGTTTAATGTCAACAGAGCTGTAGATTTTCCAGCTTTCCTCATTTTGTTGATTTCTAGGTTCTTAATGTATTTAGAAAAGAACGTTAAGTATGATTTCAATCTTCTTAAATTTGTTAAGTCTTTTGTCCTATTATGGGGTTGATCCTGGTAAATATTCTGTGTGCACTTAAAACAATGTGTATTCTGCTGATTTTGTATCCAACATTCTAAATATGTCAATCCACCTTTTTAAAATTATGGCTTAATTCCAATATTTCTTTGTTAATTTTTTTTGTGTATAATATCTATCTATTGCTGATAGTGGCAAACTACATTTTCCTATTATTATCTATTTCTCCCTCCATATCTGTTAATGTTTGCTTAATATATTTAGATATTTTGTACATATATATCTCTGTATATTGGATGCCATTATAAACATACATGCATACATACATATGTACATACATGTTACATAGGAAAAACAGGATTGGGCAAAAGTAGGTTTACAGTTGTTGATATGGAAGAGACATACAGGTTATGATTATTATAATAGCTTTATTGACTATGTTTTGTGTACTTACTACTTTAAACCTTCTTTTTCCCACCCCATTGTGTATGTGTGTACAGAGAGAATGAGACACACACACAGATTATTTTCTTTGTGTTGTGAAGAGAGATTATTGTTTTTGTGAAGCATAATGACCTTCTTTGTCTCTTATTACCATTTTTCCTTAAAGGTTATTTCATCTGATATAAGTCCCAACTTTATTTTAGTTTCTACCTGCATGGAATATCTTCTTCCTTTACTATGCTTTGAATCTGTGTGTATCTTTAAATCTAAAATGAGTCTGCTGTTGGCAGCACATAATTGGGTCTTGTTTTTTTTTATCCACATAGCCACTCTGTGTCTTTCATTTGAATTCAATCAGTTTACATTGAGAGCGATTATTGACATTTAAGGACTTACTACTGCCATCGTATTACCTTCTGTTTGTTTAGAGTTCCTATGTCTGTTTTTGACTGTGTTTCTGTCTACCTTTGTGAACTGGTGGGTTTCCCGGTGGTATGCTTTACATATTACTTTTTCATGGATTATGAATTTACTCAAATCTTTGCTTTGTGGTTATCATAGAGCTTACATAAAATATCTCATAGATAAAACAGTCCATATTGTATTGATAGCCTTATATTCTTTTGCCCATAAAGACTCCATTCTTTTCCTCTACCCGTTATATTTTTAATGTCATAATTTATCTCTTTCATGTTATAACTTTATTAATGACTGTAGTTGCTATAGTTATTTTTAATACTCTTTTCCCTTAATCTTATGCTATAGTTAAATGGCTAACATACCATTCTAACATAGAGTTACAATTTTCTAATACTCTTTTTCACCTATACCAGTGTTGTGTGCTTTTATATGTTGACATGTTGTATCTTTTCATTTTAGCTTGAAGAATTGTCTTCATTTCTTCCAAGGCAGGTATTGTGGTGGTAAACTCCTTTGTATTTCCATCTTATCTAAAGGATAAGTTATTCTTGGCTGGAAATATTTATCCTTCAATACTTTGAATATATCATTCTACTTTATTTTGGCCTGTAGAATTTCTGCAGAGAAATCTGCTAATAGCTTAATGGTGCTCCTTTGTAGGTTACCTTATTCCCACTGCCCCACCCTAGCTACCTTTGAGATTCTTTCCTCATCATTTTTTTGTTTCTTATTGTTTTTATTATTGTTGTTCAGTTACAGCTGTCCTGCCTTTTCCCCTGTTGCTCTCCCCTGCCCCACTCCCCACCACTGCTTCCACAGTCAATCCCCTCAATTACTGATATTTTATAGAATCCGTATAATATGTCTTAGAGAAGGTCTTTTTTCATCATGTTAGGTGTTATCTTAGCTTTGTAGCTTTGTTTGTCCAATTCCTCCCCCAGGTTTGGGAAGTTCTCATCTATTATTTCTTTAACTATTTTCTTCTGTCCCCTTCTCCCTTTCCTCTACTTTTGGTATATCAATTATTCTTATATTTATCTTTCTGATCAAATCCAATAGCCCTCATAAGGTTTCTTCACTTAAAAATATTAGTTCTCTCTCCTTTTATAACTGAATTATTAATATATTCCTATCCACTAAAACACTTACTCTTTCTTTCATCTAGTTTGTCCTCTTACTCATGCTCTGCATTGTATGCAGTCTTCATCTCATCATGGAGTTTTTTTAGCTCCAGAATTTGTTCAGTTCTTTTATGTGATTTTAGTCTCTTTGGTAAATAATTTTTTCTTTTCAGTAATGCTATTTCTGAGTTCACTGAATTACATTTTTGAGTTTTCCTGTAGCTCCTTCAAATTCTTTGTAACAATGTTAGAATATTTTGAAAGTTACATCATCATATTTCTTGAATTTATGTTCACCTGATAAAGAAATATTTTATTTTGAGGAAAGCACATTTTCTTAATTTTTCTTTTCTTTTTTTTTAAGATTTTATTTATTTATTTTTAGAGAGGGAAGGGAGGGAGAAAGAGAGAGAGAGAGAGAAACATCAAGGTGCAGTTGCTGGGGGCTGTGACCTGCAACCCAGGCATGTGCCCTGACTGGGGATTGAACCTGTGATGCTTTGGTTTGCAGCCCACGCTCAACCCACTGAGCTACGCCAGCCAGGGCAATTTTTCATAGTATTTGAAGGTACGCAGTTCTGTTTTCCATTTAAAGTGGCAGTCACACTGATTAACTAATGTTTTGTGTGAGCTCTGATTCTTACAAATCAATGGGCTGGCTATTAGAAATCCTTCCTAAAGGTAGCATTGTAGCTCAAGTGTGTGGTTTCTTCACCCAGAGCTTGCTCTCATGGATGCACTGGAAAGCAGGCAGAAGGAGGCAGCTGCAGAGTTGGGGAAGGTGTGGGCTCAGCACCTGGTGCTTTGTGGGTGTCCATAGACCCAGTGTGAGGAACCTTCAGTGGGGCATTCCCAGAGGTCTTTAGGTAGTCCTTCTGCTGAAGTACAAGGCAGAGAGCAGGAAACAAATTCCTTCAATACCCTGTTACATTCTGATTCACCTTCTTTTTCCTCTCCCCTTCTGCCAATCATGGAGGTCCCTCCTCAGAAATATAGGCACTACAGGAAAGAAACTGGTCTCTCCCACTACAATCCACACAACTGGGGTGCCAGGCAGTCACTCATCATTTTTACTTTCCACCCTCTCTGTAGGAGAGGTCGCTGCTGCCAACATCAAAGGCCAAGCCTCGTGCTGTATCAGTCATCCTGGGGAACTGGTCAGTTTATCAGTTCCTCTCTTTTCTCTGCACTCAACATAATCTCTTTCCTGCTCTGATTGTATATTGGATTCTTCCCTCAGACAAGCTGGAGCTCCACAAAATCTCTTTCTCCCATTGGTATCCACATAGATTTTAACTCTCCAGTTTCTCTTTTTTTCTGTTTGTGGCAGGTGGGGTAGGCTCACTGACTCCCTTGATTCCATTTTCTTGCTATATATATTTTTTCTAAGTGGCAACTCTGAAGAATACAATTAAAAGATTAATTTTATAGCTATCAAGTTTGAATTAATAAAACCTTTGTTGCAATAGTATACAAAAATAAATTTTTACAGCTTTCTTCCCTTTATTTTCTTAATGTTGGAAATTATATCTTTGTCCATTTTTTGCCCCTTAACATATATATTTATAATTATCCTTTAAATCACACAGGATAAAAAAGTTAGAAAACAAAAGTGCAATGTAATTAGCTTTTATTTTAACCTATGTAGCTATCTTTTTTCTGTTCTTTATTTTTTATATGGAATCTAGTTACCATATATTATTCTTTTATTTCAGCTCAGAGTACTCATGTTAATTTTTCTTGTAGGGCAGGCCTAAAAAAACTAAGTCAGTTTTTTAAAAGCAAAAGTTTCTTAATATTTTTCATCTTTGAAGAATGATTTTGCCATATATAAACATGTTGATTATCAGCATTTTATCTCAGCACTTTAAATACATTATTCCGCTGTCTTCTAGTCATTTGCATGTAAAAGTCACATCTTTCTTGCTGCTTTCAAGATTCTCTTTGTTTTGCCCTTTGGCTTTCAGATATAAATATTTTTACATTTATCATTTTTGGAGTTCATTAAGATTCTTAGAGGTATAGATTCACATATTAAGTCATTTTAGGGAAGTTTGAGGCTATCGTTTCTACAGATATTCTTCCTATTCTTTTTTCTTCTCTGCCTCTGGGACTCCCACTTTATGCATGCTGGTATTCTTGATGGTGCCCCAAGGGCTTTTAGACTGTAGATTTTATTCTTTCTTTTCTCTTTCTGTTCATCAGACTCAACAGTTTTAACTGACCTGTTTTAAGTGTGCTATTTCTTTCTTCTGTCTCCTCAAATCTGCCTATCGTTTCCTCTAGTGATTTTTCCCCTTTCAGTTGTACTTTTCAGCTCTAGAATGTTTATTCCATACCTTTTTATAATTTCTATCTCCTTGTTAATATGCTTTGTTTGGTCAAACATTATTTTCCTTGTTTTTACTAGCTCTTTACTATGGCTTTCTTTACTAACTAGAGTATATTTAAGGTAATTGATGTAAAGCCCTATTCACTAAGTCCAATACTAGAGTTTCTCCAGGAAAAATTTCCAATTTTTCCTTGTATATGAGCCATGCTTTCTTTTCCTGTGTATATCTGATGATTTTGTTGTTGTTGAAAACTGAACATTTGGTGGTGGTTCTTTGTTTAGGGACTTTTCTAATTTGCTAGTTCAATGTTGGTGTTCTTTTTGTATGTGGCCACTGAAATCTGTTTCAATAACTTGGTGTTCTGCTAGTGTTTTGAAAAAGTTCTTTTACATGTCTAAAACCATAAAGATATTTTAATTAGAAAACATAAAGTCTGGTTATGGACTCTTGAGGCAATATATATTACATTGTGTTCAAAATAGCTAGAATTATTATCTTCTGAAATTACAAGTCAGATCATTCCATTTCTCAGCATAAATCTACCTGCAGATTTCTGTTAGCTTCTAGCACTTTAAATAATTTCCCACTTTACCTCCCAGTCACATCATAGACATTTCACCCTTTCACCTTTTTTGATCAACAATACTGGCCTTCTTCGATTACCTGAACAGACAAAAATGTGGAAGCATCTTTATTGTTGGTTTTAAAATTAGAAACCATAACAAATGATAGGAAAAAGTCAAATTAGTACACACTCTAGAAATATAATGAGATCGAAATGTGCCTCACAATGGGCATTAATTTGAAATAATAAAAATGCTATTCATTCTTATAAAAAATTAGCATGATGTACATAGATTAAAAAAAAATTATAGTAAGACTGGCTCAGGGCCTAATCAACACTCCAGTCACTTACTAGTTACATCAATGTGAGCAGTTGAACCTTTTAGTTTTATTTGTAAAATGTGATTAATTATATTTCCTCGCTGGGTTATTGAGAGGTTTAAATGAGATGGCGAAACCTTAAAAGAAAAGGCCTGCCTCTTAATAAACAGGCATTATTTTTACAGTCATATTTTATAATTAGGGTTGTTGATATTATTACCTATAAACACTCTTCCTTGTGCCTTACTTAGTTTATGTACCTAATATCTGACAATTGCCTAGGAATGTCACTCCAGTCATATGCTCCTAGGCAGGCTGATAAAGTCCAGGCCAAGTCCACTATTCATGCTTTACTCTTTATACCTCTAGTTCAGTAATGGAAACAGCAAACTACACACTGTTCACCTGTATTTAAGGACAAAATAATTTGGTGCTAGCAACCTAGGGACACCCAATTCTCATAGCTCCATTTTCCGTATGGAATTTTTAGGATGTGGCTCAGGTTCATTATTTTTACACACTTAAAATACAGCTCTTAAAAGCTAATCTGAAATGGTGATTACTATCTCCATTAGTGTCATGTGAGCTTCTGGTTTCTCAATGCAAACTACATAATGTATTTATGAAATCTATAATATCTTTTCAAAATTCAACTTGGCGAAAGCATTGCAGGTGTATCCAGAGACTGTCATCTTGACCTGAGTGGTAGTGCTAAGGTTTAGAAAAAGCAATTATTTTGCTTGTTAGTTCAGCTTGTTCACTGTATTCCACATGAGTGAAATCACATGGTATTTGTCTTTCTTTGACTAGTTTATTTCACTTAGTGTGATGTTCCCCATGTCCATCCATGCTGTCACAAAAGATAAAATTTTCTTCTTTTTTACAACCAAGTAGTATCCCATTGTGTAAATGTACTACAGCTTTTGTATCCACTCATCTATAAGGGGGTTATGAAGGGGATGAATGGTAGTGGGAAAAATACAATAAAAGAAAAAAGAAATAGAAAAAAATACCTTCACAACAAAAATTAAACAAAAAATAGAATAAACAACTATTGCTCTCTCATGAAAGCAAAACTGCTGAAGAGGATTTTACAATACAGCAGGAGTGATTTCACTTGTAATAAAGGAAATTGCAGCCCGTTATGGATCTCACTTGCTTTACTACAATTCCATTTAACAATATAGTATGTAGGAAAAGGGACTTGATTCTAAAGAAAAAAATTAAAAACCTGAAAACCAGCAGCAGAATTCCTGTTAATTTTTAGGAATCAAAATGAAAATTATGCCTTTTTTTAGTGTCATATCTGTTTGTTTTTTCTTTTTCTTTTTTTTTTAATGAAACACACTGTAGTAGAATACATCAAATGCAGCAACTTGGGTCCACTCTGTTCTGCCAATATTATCTGTCGGTCATCATGCAATTTCAACTATAAGATTTTAGATTTATTCTTTTAAAGTGACTTAGTGTCCTGATAGAAAAGAATAAAAGTTCTTTCCCTAGGGGGTCAACCACCTAGGGATTGGTCCCTTCTGACAGGTACAATAACGTCTCTGTGCTTATAGATGTAGTGCTGGGTTTTGAATCTAGTAGACACCTAAAAGTACTGTATTATACACAGGTTTAGTTGCTCAAAAAATATTTAAGTAATGAAGATGTATAATAAAAGTACTCAGGGTAATGTGACACTAAAGTAATGGTCACATTAGGTAATCCAGTGAAATTTAAATCTACTAGTGTTAATAGATTTCAGAAATCCTAACTTCACCCTGATTCTAGGAAAAGATGTTCTTGTTGAAATGCTATGCCATTTCTGAGGTTTGTGGCATTTATGGTGCTCATAAAACTGTACAACTATAAAATATCAAAAAAGTTTTACAAAATCAGCCTCCAGGAACAATTTAAATTCAGCTGGTTAAATGAAACTGCCTTAGCAACTTTTTTTTTAAAGACACACAAGAGCCAGGGAGGAGGTTAAATGGAGGATGATTTCATAAGTTATTCCTACCCATTCTTCCTCAGGTTTTATTTTTCTTGCATCAGTCTTCTAAGAGAAGTAATTTATTTGAGAAATACATCACAGAAGCTACGTTTTTGTCTAAATCCTTTATAGTTGCTGCTCTGCAGGTGATCATGTTGACTTTATTCCATTTGACCAGACAGGAAAGCTTACAGTTTGAGTTGAGAAATTAGAGAAAAATTAAACTCAGAGTTTTGAAGGCATTTCAAGTTCACACATTTCAAGGTTGTTTTTTGCTTTTGTTGCTGTTGTGGTAATAGAGTTGTGTGTATATATATGTTATATATACATATACATAACACATATTAAATATATGGTATTTGGTATATATTTATACTATATAATACGATTATAGTTATAATGTATACATATGTATAAATTATATATAGCATATATAAGATATATTTAGTATATAATGGTTACATATAATATATAATATGTGTATAGAAAATTTACCATTTATAGTTGCATTACTAAAAATAAAAATTTATCAGAAAAGAAACTCCACAATACAAATGTACATTCATCTTACAAAAGATATTTCGATATGAATACATACCAGCACAAATTAGAAAAGAAATATACTAAATGTTTTTTAATAAAGTATATTTGATATATTCAAATGACAACAGACACTGTAACCTTTCTATAAAAACCTTTATTGTAGGAAAACAAAATTAAATGCAAGATAAATTTATTCAGTATGATGTCAAATTTGTTTAAATTGGGTGTAAGAGTATGCAAATATGGTATTTTAGTATATAGAAGATATAAAATTACTTTTCTTACTTGTATTTCTAATAATTTCCCAATACCTCATGTTAAAGAAACATTTTTTAAAATCTAAATAGAAAATTTTAATTTAAAGAAAACTCAGAAAAAGTAATAAGGGTAAAATGCTATATTATCCTTGACTCTTTCAAACTGCTACCAATGCCTACCAATCATATCATTGGATTATAAAAATAAGAGTTGAGAGTGTTGCTTTCTGTTAACTTATTGAATTCATCTATATCATCATTATGTCATTTTGGTAATTGTGTAAAAACAATAATATAGCAATATTATCTTTATTAGCCATTAAAAATAGTTAATACAGTCACGTTTCTGTGGTGTGGTTTTTCTAGTCACACACACACACAGAATTGCCTAATTGGAAAGTCACACTGTGTACAGCTGGTGTTGAGGAAATGTTACCTGAGGTTGTATAACTTAAAATTTAGTGTAATACTAAAATGTGACTTTACAGAAGTATCTCATTCTGTTTGTTAGCACTGGCAGTTTTTCCAGTAGATTGGAATTTAAATTTATCATAAAAATTGTACTTTGATGTGAAATTCCAATACCTAGAAAATAGCTTGTTCCACATGAGATGTTTATGGTTTGGAACACACTGTGTGTGATTCAGAATTAAATAGTGATTAATTTTTTTTTCTCAGATGTGTAGTTCTTAGGGGCAAGAAAGACAAGGTTTTGCCATTATTTTGTCAAAAAGATGAAAATATCATTGGATTGGAATTTAAGAAAATGAAACACTTAAGAAAGGCAAGCCATGTTTTGTAACTATCTCAAGAAGCTTTATTCTAATCAAGATTCATTTTCAATTTATGAACTTTGCCACTTAAGCTTATGTGAACGGATATGGATACTACCATTGTGATATCATGAAAGAAACTTTGTAAATTAAAAGATATTTAATAGAAGTTTAAATGTTTAGTGCTTTATGTTTTGCATGGCACAAGTTGTATGTAATCTCTAAAACATCTCTTGGGTGTTTCAGGGGAGGTGTTATTTTCAGCATTTCAATAATGAAGAAACAAATGAGACATAGAGAGGTTGACATGTGGCTGCTGTGCATCCCATACTCAGAACTAGAACCTCGTCTTGTGGCTTCAAAGAAGGTACTTTTTGTTTCATATATCGCTAAAATTATTATTTTTGCTGTAATAGAGTGTATAAGCAACACTTTTGGATTTATAAATAACTAATATAAATGGTATGTTTATATATATATATATATATGAGAGGTATTCCAATTCATTACCTCACCTCCAGGAAAAACTGCAAATGATATTCCTAACAGAGTAACTGGAAGAAATAATTGAATTTATGCTTATTGAATAATTGAATTAAATAAGTATTATCCCATTACTTGAAGTAGCAAATGGCATTGTTACATCAAAACTACATTTTTCTATATTCTTGTTCATTTAGCTAGATATGACGAACTGAACATTAAGAGCACAGGCACAGATCCAATTTTTTTTTATAGAACACAAACCCAACTACTCTGCATGACAACTGAGACTACATAAATCTCCAGAGGCTGTTCACTCATCATCAGGCTACAAGCTGCAGTATAGGGATAGCTGTCCAGCTCAGCAAAATTATCCCTCTTTTGGAGCCCTACTTCCTTTTTTTTTATAACTTTTATTTTATTTTTTTTCCATTACCATTTAGTCCCCTTATACCCTACTCCCCCAGTAATCACCACCATGTTGTCCATGACCATGAAGTCTTTTTTTCTCAATCCCTCCACTCCCTAGCCCCCCACTAGCTGTCATCTGTTTTCCATCTATGAGTCTGTCTCTGTTTTGCTTTTTTAGGTCAATTTGTTCATTAGATTCCACATATGACAGAAATCATATGCTATTTGTCTTTCCCTGACTGGCTTACTTCACTTAGCATAATATCCTCCAGATCCACCCATGCAAAGGGCAAAATTTTCTTCTTTTTTGTGGCCAAGTAGAATTCCACTGTGTAAATGTCCCATAGTTGTTTTATCCACTCATCTATTTATTGATGGACGCTTGGGCTGCTTCCATACCTTGGCAATTGAAAATAACTCTGCAATAAACACAGGGGTGCTTATGCTGTTTTGAATTTGTGTCTTAGGTTCCTTTGGATATATTCCCATAAGTGAGATTGCTAAGTTAAAAGGCAGATCCATTTTTGATTTGTTAAGGCATCTCCATATTGCTTTCGATAGTGGCTGCAAGAGTCTGCATTCCTACCAACAGTGCAAAAGGATTCCCCTTTCTCCACATCCTTGCCAGCACTTGTTTTTGATTTATTGATGATAGCCATTCTGATAGGTGTGAGATGGTATTTCATTGTGGTATTTATTTGCATTTCTCTCCTGATTAGTGACATTGAGCGTCTTTTCCTATGTCTATTGGCCATCTGAATGTCCTGTTTGAAGAAGTGTCTATTCGGGTCCTTTGCCCATTTTTAACTGGGGTATTTAAGGGGTTTTTTTGATGTTGAGTTTTTGTGAGTACTTTATAAATTTTGGATACTAACCCCTTATCAAATGTATTGGCAGATATTTTCTCCTATTCTGTGGGTTGTCTTTTTATTTCATCAATGATTTCTTTCGCTGTGCAAAGCATTTTTAGTTTAATGATGTCCCATTTGTTTATTTCTCTGTTTCCCTTGCCTGGAGAGAGATATCTGACAAAATATTTCTACAAGCCATGTTCAAGATTTTGCTGCTTAAGCTTTCTTCTAGGATTTTTATGGTTTCAGGTCTAACGTTTAAGTTTTTGATCCATTTTGAATTTGCTCTTGTGTGTGGTGTAAGAAGGTAGCCTAGTTTCATTTTTCTGCATGTATCTACCTAATTTTCCCCAACACCATTTATTGAATAAATTAGCCCATTGTATGTGCTTGCTTCCTCTGTTGAATATTAATTGACTGTACAGGTGTGGGTTTATTTCTGTTTTCTTTATTCTGTTCCATTGATCTATGTGTCTTGTTTTCATGCCAGTACCAGGCTGTTTTTATTACTATGGCCTTGTAATACAGTTTGATATTAGGTAGCGTGATTCCTCCAACTTTGTTCTTTTTCAGGATCACTGTTGTTATGCAGGGCCTTCTGTGGTTCTATATAAATTTTTGAAATATTTGTTCTACTCATGTGAAATATGTTAGTAGAATCTTGATAAGAATTGCATTGAATCTATAGATTGCTTTGGGTAATATGGACATTTTTTAATTTTATTTTTTTATTGTTGTTCAGTTACAGTTGTCCTACATTTTTCCCCATTACTTTCCCCTGCCCTGTCACATTTCAATGATGTTAATTTGTCCCATTGATGAACATAGTGCTCCCACTTATTTGTATCTTCTTCAATTTCTTTCTTCAGTGTTTTATAATTTTCCAACTACAGGTCTTTTACATACTTGGTTAGGTTCATCTCTAGGTATTTTATTTTCTTTGAAGCAAAGCCCTATTTGCATGCCTGTATCATACAACTATGTCTGTGCTCTTTGAGATTGCTAGGATTCTTACTCTCTATGTTGGTTATTTTTTAAAGGAAAAAAGTAGCACAATATATTCACTTTTTTATCAGAGTTTCGTGCTATTGAGTTGTATGAGTTGATTATACTTTATACCAGACATATGAACTACAAATATTTTCTCCCATTTCATTATTCACCTTTCATTTTCATCACTAGAAGTCCAATGCACTATCCATTGAACCACAGAGTCCACATACTATTCACCTTTCATTTTGCTTAAGGTTTCCTGTGCTATGCAGAAGGTTTTTGGTTTAACATAGTCCCAATTGTTGCCTCTGCTTTGGGTGTCAAATCTGAAAAGTCATCACTAAAACCAATGTCAAGGAGCTTAGTGCCTATGTTTTATTCTAGGATATGAATTATTCTAGGAATTTTACAGGTTCAGATCTTATGTTTAAGTCATTACTTCATTTTGAGTTAATTTGTGTGAGTGGTGTAGGATAGGAGTCCACTTTCATTGTTCTGCCTGTGTATATCCAGTTTTCCCAGCACTGATTGTTGAAGAGACTACCCTTTTGGCACTGGGTGTTCTTGGCTCTCTTTTTGAACATTATGTAATGGGTTTTATTTTGGATTCTTTATTCTGTTATGTTCTGTGTGTCTATTCTTGTGCCAGCAACCACACTGTCTTTACTACTATAGCTTTGTAGTATAATTTTATACCAGAATTGTGATATGTCTGGCTTGATCATTTTCCTCAGGTTTGCTTTAGCTATTTGGGGCCTTTATATTTTTTTACACTTAGCAAAAAAGAATGAAAGGATTTTAGTAAATAAAATTATGAATTAAACAGAAGACACCATCCATGAAAATACAAAGGACAGTGTGATTCTACCATTATTTAAATATACAATCTATAAAAATTGACTGTAAGAACTTATTTACATATCCAAATATTTTTTGTACAATAAGAGGAAAAATATCCAAATATTTTTTGTACAATAAGAGGAAAAAATGTTGTAGAAACCCATGTGTAGTCATTAAAGAATTTCTGGATAGGATTAATAGAACTTGTAACCTCTGGCTAAGGCAAAACTTAAATGATTAACTAGATGTGAAAACCTTTACAAATAGACTTCCAAGCCTTGCAAGTGATCTAATGTATAACTCTTAGAGTCTGGTTATTATTAATACTAGATAGGTATAATCTTTTAAATAAATATCAGAAAATTAGAATAAAATTATGAACATTATTTTTTCATATTAAGTGATTTTTCTGCCCATGAATAGGCAATTAAAAACAAATTAGAAGGCTTATTTCAGGCTTATGTGCAAAGGGAACATTTTTATATAACTGAAAAGCTTAGGAATATGATGTAAAATTAGCCTGTGTTTAGACATATAATGGCATATATTTCTAAATTAATGAAACTTTCATCTTATATTTCTACCACCACACCATTAATGTACACTAATTAGTAAACACTTTTTCTTGGGGGGGCACTAATAGTTGTCTTCTCTCTAGTGTTTGAGCTTCTTGAGTTGTAGGCATGTGATTTTTCCATGTCTTCATTTCTAATTTCAGGAAGAATACTGAAAGTGTTAATTTTGTGAAAACCTAAGTGAGAAGTAATAGCAGCTACATTTTTCTACTTATTACTATGTTCCAGAAGCCTATTTTTAAAAAATAAGACATCAAATTTATTTTAACTTTGTGAGCCACAGTTTAGTCATCTGTAAAATGAAGATGTAGTAGGATATGATGTAGGAAGCTCCCTCCCAGTTATTTTCTCTAACTATATATGAGCAAAGCAGTAAAGCAGTAACATGCACTCCAGAGTAAAGTGGCCCTTCCTGACAAAACTTTTCACTTTATTAGTAATTTACAATTGTTAAAGCATAATCCTATTCTTTGCCTCATTAAATCTCTACACCAAACCTATCAGGTAAATTTTATTACTTGCTCTTAGTCTATGAATGACTGGGATTGAAAGATGCTTGACTCCGCCAAGGTCATTCACCAAGTACAAGATACATTGAATACTTTTTTGTTGAGTCCAAGATAGTCTTCTTACTACTATACCAATTGTTTTCCTTTTATTTTCTGATTTTGAATTACATTTGTACATTATGAATTACATTTGTACATTATATTTCAACTGTCTTATGTTTGTTTATGGTATATTATCTGGCTATTTAATTTGTGCATTCAATTTATTTTCCTCAATCCACATTAAGTATTTTGTAATAGGGACAATTTTTCTTCTTTGTATGTTTCCTTGTTAACTTTTTATACTGCCCTGCACACAGTAGGTATTTAGGAGAGGCTTGCTGGCTTAATGTCTGATAAAGGTGCTACTCTTATTTGATTGGTATGTGTAGAAACAGTTTTGCTTGCAAACTTTTCATGAATTAAAAAGGTTAAAACACACACATATTTTCAAAAACAATTTCTTTTACAATTTGCAAGTATCCTACAATTCCTTACTAGGTTGTTAAATTAATCTTGATTCAGCTCTGGTAAGGGCATGCATTTTTTGAACTAGTTGGACTATTTCATTTGCTTTCATTGCCTGGAATTTGACAAAACCTTTTAGTCTTCTCAGGGCTTTAATGGTATTCAAGGAAAAGAAGACTGAATTTTGTAAAGCTAATGAGGTGTCAGCTACCTTAGTGACTCATTTTATCTTTTGTCCTTCACTACTTTCCATTCTCTGCCTCTGAGACAATATAGAGTAACCAAAGCATAAAGGGACTTATCAAGAAAGCATTTGGGAAACTCAGTAAAACACTAAAAACCAGAACCAAGACTAAACATTAATTTTAACAACTACTTATTATTTTCCTCAATTTCTGATTTGTACCACATGATCTACAGGATAGAATGACTGCATATTTATGACAGCATTTACCAGATTCTCATTCTGCTCCTTCAACAATTTACCAGTTAGCCTTTTTAGTGCTCTGGTGAAACAGATCTCAGGGAAAAGACACTGCAAACAGGCACACTGAGTCCCTACCTACTAACGCTAATTTGAAGTTACCCATAAGAAATATTTCTCTTTGGCCAGTGTTGTCTGATTTTGCTTTGTATTTTATTCATATGACTTTGAGTAGGATCACTAAATATGTAAGGATACTGACTTGAAATTAACATAGTAATCCATATACATACATGTATCACATATTGACCAACGATAATGAGCAGGACTTCATGGAATAAGTGTTGGTACTTTGCATGATGTCTCCCACTAATGATACATTAAAAGGCACAACCTGAGGAAGCAAAGATGAGGGACAGCAATGGAATTAGAGGGACCACAGCTTATAATCAGACCCTCTCTTCACTCACATACTCAGGTGCCATCCATCCATTAGAGCTTGGGCATCAATATCCAGTCTAATGTCAGTGCTGTTTGCTGTTTAATTGGCTCATGACATGAAGAGATTTGTTATTTTTTCTGAGGGACAACTTTTAATAGCATATGTTATGACTAATGTGGATAGGTAAAACACTTGTTTGTTAAAAGGGTCACTTTTCTAATATCTCCTATCAAAAATCATTTTTTCATATTTTACAATAATGCTATGAATTTCTACTCATTTAGATCATTGTGATTTTTAATTTTCTCTAAGTTTAGATTTTAGAGTCTCAATTTTTATTATTTATTTTCAATTTTATTATGTATTTCTGATTAGTCCACAGAAGAACCATCACAAAAAAAGATAGATTTGAATAAGGCATATTTTTTACTTTAACTAGATCAGGTTGTATAAGATTCACATTTTTCCTAGCAGAGCAGTTAGCTGATGAGTCATTGCCCACCTAATTTTACATACTCTTTGAGTTTAGAGTGCTCACAGGAAATGTCTTTAATTATTATTGATTCCAAAGATCATTTAAATGAATCTCTTCTGGGTTTGACTTCAGGGAAACCCAAAATAACACCAGCATACAAGCAGCTGCTGTATAAAGAGAGATTAAATACTTAAGTGTTAGAAGTGCAATTTTGAGTGTGTAAGCACTATTGGATTTGCAGGAATACTAATACTGGAGACAAATAGATCCATAAAAGACTCATAATAAGAGATGAGATAGCTATTATTGAAGTGTGGCTATGATCTGATCATGCTAAATAGTGAAAATCCCTAAGCACAATATATATTATTATTATAGCTCAAGATCAGAGGATAATTCTTATGAGCAACATACCTGAAGAATTTGATGTGGTTTTTTTTGTGTTACCACTGCCTGGGTTGCAGACCAGGTCCCCAGATGGAGACATGCAAGAGGCAAGCAACCTATATTTTTCTCACACATTGATGCTTCTCTCCTTCCCTTCACTTCTCTCTAAAAATAAATAAAAATAAAATCTTAAAAAAAAAAATCTGGGCCACCCACCCAGTCCTTTGCAGTTTACTTAGGAGAGTAATGGAGGGGAAATGGGAACAACTATCATTGAACTATAAATAAATAAATAAAAGCCTTTACACAAACATAAAAAATGTTATAAAATTTTGCTGATAAGCCCACTTGAATTTTAATATGTTTCAATATTTAATTAAGTTTTAGTTGGTATGTATATGTAAATATTCACATATATATTTTTTTATTTTTATTGTTTTTTTTCTATTATAATTTTTCTCCCTTTCACCACATCCATGCAGCCCCACAAACTCTGCTCCCTGAGTCAATGCCCACAGTGTTGTCTGTGTGTCCGTAGGTTGTGTGTAAATGTTCTTCGGTTAATCCCTTTACCATCTTTCATCCTGTGCTCCCATTCCCTCCTTTCCAGCAGCTGTCAGTGTGTTTCATGCATCTAAGCTCCTGTTACTATTGTGTTCTTTAGTTTCTTGTGTTCTTTAGATTCCACATATAAGGGAGATCATGTGGTATTTGTCTTTGTCTTTCTCTGACTGACTTATTTCATTTAGCATAATACCCTCTAGGCCTATTCATGTTGTACCTAATAGTAAGATTTCATTATTTTTCTCTTTAGCCAAGTAATATTCTACCATATATCTCTGAACTGTTTTCTGCATTAAGTAAAAATAAACACAAATAATTTCTAATTTAATACTCTACTATATTTATTAATTAAAATTATAACCATATTTAAAATATTGGCATACAAATAATGTAACTTAACCACATAGCACAGATTCTATATTAATTAGAAGTCACTATTACTGCAAAATCAATTCATTGGCTTAACAAAATAAACAATAAAATAAAAATATGTTTCTGCCATGCAAATTCCATTCTGAGTCTGGGCAATTCTCTAGGACAATTATTATCATAAAGTTACTCAGTGATTCAGAATGTTTCTAGGTTTGCCTCCACCATTTAAAATCAAAGATTTCTTCACAATTTTCATTGTAAAATTTGAGAAAGAGTCTCACAATGGATATTAAATACTTTGGAGACAATATATCACTTGCCATATTATCAAGAACTAGTCAGTGGGTCATGTAAAACTCTAACCATTCAAGTGTATTCTTCTATGTGCTTCAATGTACAGGAGCACCAGTTACCTATAATTTAGCAACATGTATCCAAGGACCTAAATATTAATACCTAACCCAAACAAATGTGCTAAACAATGTTTTTATAAGAATTTAACTTTTTTTTTTTTTTAAAGATTTTATTTATTTATTTTTAGAGAGGGAAGGGAGGGAGAAAGAGAGAGAGATAGAAACATCAATGTGTGGTTGCTGGGGGACATGGCCTGCAACCTAGGCATGTGCCCTGACTGGGAATCGAACCTGCGATACCTGGTTCGCAGCCCGTGCTCAATCCACTGAGCTACACCAGCCAGGGCAGAATTTAACTTTTAATAATTATCATTTAATTTGGTTATCCAAGGACTGTTAAAGCTAGCTCAAATAATGGATAATTAGATATCTGATGTTTCATCAAATACCTCTTAAAATATTATATATCTTCTAATGAGCAATAGTACTTACCCTAATAAATGATAGACTTACTTAACACCTGGACCTGTTTAGTTTCTTTCCTTAACTAGTCTAACTAGTCTTAAAGTTACCTACCAATTTGGATAGCACAGTTTAGGCAATATTTGTACCAAATGTTCTCCTGACTGCACAGCAATTTTAATTCAATCAGTGTGGGATCATGACTATTAAAACACTTTCTAAATCATTATCTTTCTATTTTTAAACATTTTTACACGTGACTTAACACCAATACACTTGCCTAATTTGAGCTTGATTTCTCTTCCATATCTAAATGTTTGTATATATTCATAAATGGCATAGGACATACACAGGTCAAATTCATATATATATACTTTTTCTACTGGGTAAATTTTATAACATAGGTAATATTTCACTTAATAGTGAGAATTTAAAGTGAGAACCCACTGAGTGGGTTTGTGCTATATCTTTGTCAATTTTTACTTTTCCTTTTCAGCATGGATGCCAGGAACAAGGCATGGGTTAAATTGTGACTGAGTATACAACTCAGGCCACAGTGGAGAGAGCACCAAATTCTAACCACAAAACCACCAGGGGAAGTGATAAATCTTTACATATTAAAACCATTTAAATAAGAATTGTTTCCCCCCCCAAAGATGTAATTAATAGAAAAGAGAGGATTTACCCTACTTAAAAATATCTGAAATAACTTAAAAAAATCAGACAATAGTTTTAAATATACTGAATTTCACATAATAACAGTGATCCTTAAGAGATACAGAACAAGCCAGGAAAGCTCTATGACTGATCCAGGCTTCAGTAGAAAGTAGGGAAACCACAGATGAAGTGGATACTTTGAGATATAAAAGGAGAGCTGAGAAATCAGAGATCAAGATGGCTAGACTTCACAGAGCATTGCTAAATAGGAGGGAACTGAACCTAAAGAGGGTGCTAGACACATGCACAGACTGGAAGAGTGCTAATCAGTGAATGTGTGTGAGTAAACTACCAAGCACCAGGGAGAAACATCTGAAAATATTAGAGAACAGTATCAGGTACCTCCAAGAAGTCAGACTGGAAAAGAAATTGGGTAGACCACTCAAGAAGGTCTTCCTTTGTAACTGAGAAATAATTCTAGATTGAATTATGCTATGTCTAGGCCTAATAAACCATATAGTCAAGACCAGCATGTTTTAAGTAATACAACTGTATTTCAGAAAAGAGCTGAAGAATTTTTTAAAGCAATACAGAAGTATCCAGCACCCAAACAGGGTAAAATGTACAATGCTGATCTCAACAAAGCTTGTCAGGCTTTCAAAAAAGCAAAGATCAAGGCCTATCATAAGAAGAAAGTCAATGCCCATCAATACAGAATTAACACAGAAGTTAGAAGTGAAGGACATGGAGTTCTTACAGTCCATATGTCCCCAAATAGCAACATGGACAATATAAAACAAAGACTTAAATGTATTTCCTAGAGGTTAAAAACTGCAATTATCTCAGATGAAAATTATGTTCAATAAGATGAATATGAACTTAGACATGGCAGGAGAAATTAGTAATCTTTTATGTTCAATAAGATGAATATGAACTTAGACATGGCAGGAGAAATTAGTAATCTTTCAGCTATAATAATAGAAACTACCAAAACAAATACTGGAGCAAAAAGAATTTAAAAAATGAGAAGTTAAAAGAGAATTTTAACAATGAAAAAAGGCATCAGTGATATGTGGAAAAGCATCAAACAGTCTGATAGTTATGTATTTGGAGATGCTCAAGTAGGGAGCAGAAAAACTACTGATAAATAGCCCAAAACAACCAGGTTTTGATGAAAGCACAATCTCACCAATCCAAAGCTCAACAAACCCAAAACACAACAAATATGAAGAATACAACATCAACATACAGCAAAATCAAATTGATCAAATAGGGATAAAAATAAAAATCTTAAAGTTAAAAGACATTCTATACCAGAGATCAAAGATAAGGATGGCAGGCTTTCCTCCCCAGAAAGCATGAGAACAAGAAGATAATGGAGCGCCATGTTTAAAGTATATGGGAGAATTGTCAACCTATAATACCCACTGAAAATAACTTTCAAAAACACGGCTGAAATAAAGAAATTTTAACATATGGACAACAGAGGGGTGATTGCTTGGGGAAAGGGGATAAATGGTGACTAAATGGTAATGGAAAAGATAAAAGATTAAATCAAGATGTCTTAATAAACATTCTGAACATTAAAAAAAGAAATAAACTCTAAAGAATTCATCTCCTACAGCTCTACACTTACATAAGGGTTAAAGGATGTACTTCAGGGAAAAAGGAAAATGACAGCAAATGAAAATAGGGATAAACATAAAGGAATGAAGCATATTAGAAACAGTAACCCCAAGAATAAATGCATATAACTTTATTATATTATTATTTATATGTCTCTAACAGATAAATTACCACTTAAACAACTGTAAAAACAAGATAATGCAGGATTTGCAATATAAGTACATCTATCAACAAAAAAAAAATTGATAGAACTGCAAGTGTAGATAAAAAATTTATAATTAGAGATTACAATATCCTTCTCTCAGTAATTGACAGAACAAGGAGACCTGCCTTCAACAAGGATACAGTAGACTTAAACAGCACGCTCCAACCAACTGAATTAGCATTTGTAGACTATTTCACCCAACAATAAGATAGACATTCTTCTCAAGTGCACTTGGGACACTTACTAAGAAAGACAATATTCTGAGCCAGAAAATAACTCTCAATACATTTAAAATAATTCAATTGATACAAAACAGTTCCTCAGACCACATGCATTTTGGTTAGAAAGTAATGAGACAGAAAATTAGACAATTTTCTAAAATTTGGAAACAGTCACACATTTCTAAATAACTCATGGGTCAAAGAATGAATCACACAGTGAGTTAGAAAATGGTTTGAACAGAATGTAAATAAAAACAACTGTCAGTAGTTCAGCTGTGATAGGAGAAAGAGAGAGAGAGAGCTGAGTTGCTAGGTGTTGGAGTAGCTGATTAAAGCAACAAATCACATATGAAAGAATTTAATTTAGGCTTTAGTCACTTTCTTTATTGGCATAAGCAGGAGTCTAAAACCAGAGGAAGTTCCTACCCCCATCTCATCTATAGTATTTCCTCCATGTAACAGTGCACTCACTGGTTCAGAGTGAGGTGGATCTCCCTTTTAAGGGAGCCCTGAACAAAATGCTTCAGCAGTTTTGTGTATTCTGGGGTTAAGAAGAGGTGAGGGAAGGGCTGGGTATGGAAAAGTACTAGATACAGAGTCATAGGGAAAGAAGTGTCTTATGGTTTCCCCATTACCTCTCCAATAAAGAGACTTTGGGAGGTAACTGAAGGAGACCTCAACACAATGCTCTGGATAAAGAGACTCAGAATGAAAACACCTGGATTAGACGTGGCTGGCCAGGAGAACTTGAGACCATGACTGCAATTCCCTTCTGGCACGCTGGCTGTGCACCAGACCTTGTGTGGGGTGGGCAGCTCCCCACTGTGAAACCTGCTAGGTGAAGCCTGTGCATTTTTCTATGGTTGGGCCTAAAATAATCACACATAGTTGGGTTTTTTTTCAGCTTACTGGGGTAAAATTTAAAAATAATGATCATATATGTTTAGGTTGTACAACATAATTTCTAAAGGTATACAAAATGATTATTTGATGTATGAGTATATTGTGAAATGATTACCTTAACTGAGTTGATTAACACACCTATCTCCTCACATAGTTACCTTTTCTATGATAAGAACATTTAAGATCTACACTTAGAGAAAATTTAAGGTATACAATAAATACAATATTATTAATTATAGTCACCAGGCTATATAATAGATTCCCAGACTTATAATTGAAGTCTATAGCCTTGACCAACATGGTATTTCACCACCCCTCCCCATACCAAGTACCTGGCATTCACTTCCTAGTCTCTAGCTTTATGAGTTTGGCTTTTATTGTTTGTTTGTTTGTTTACATTTATGGGGCATCAGGTTTTTAACCAGAACATGGGCTCCTCAATGATATATCAATTATAGGGATACCATAGTTTTAATGCAATATATGGGGAAACATTTATGAAATTAAATATCTCTTCTAGGAAAAAAGAAAGGTCTTAAATCAGTGACCTCAGCATCCACCTTAAGAACCTAAAAAAAGAACAAATTATATTCTAAGTAAGCATAAAAACAATACCAAGGATAAAAGAAAAAAATCAATTTAATATAAACCAATAGTGAAAATCAATAAAACCAAAGTGGTTTTTGACAAGAAAAATAAAATGAATAAACTTCTACTTATGCTGATCAAAACCAAAGCAAGAACGTTATGAGGTAACTTTCACCCTGATAAGAATTTCAGACAAAAATATTAGAAGGAGAGAAAACTACAGACTAATATCTACAGACACAAAATTTTAGCAAATTGAATCCAGCAATATATGGAACCTATAATACACCATAACTAAGTGGGGTTTAATACCAAGAATACAGGTTTGGACTTAACATTTAAAAAAGTCAATCAGCACTTGCCAATGTGACTCAGTTGGCTTGAGTATCACCCCATAAGCCAAAGGGTTGAGAGTTCAATTCCCCATCAGGGCACATACCTAGATTGTGGGTTTGGTCCCCGGTGGGACATGTGTCAGATGCAATTGATTGGTTTCTCTCACATCACTGTTTCTTTCTCTTTCCCCCACTACCTTCCTTCCTCTCTCTCTCTAAAATCAATAAGCATGTCCTTGGGTGAGGATAAAATGTAACTTACCAAATTAACAAACTAAAAATTAAAATATAGTCATTTCAATATAGTAGGAAAACATATTTGAAGACATCCAACATCAATTCCTACAAACCAGTCTCTGTAAAATAGAAATACATAGAAGGTAATTTCCTCCACCTGTTAATCTATGAAACATCAACAGCTAACATCACACTGGGGAATGCTGAAGGACTAAAAGCATTCCAGTTAAGATCAGGAGTGAGAAAAGGATGTCTGCAGTGAAAAGTCAGTTGAATGTGATGTGCACCGTGACAGTTCTTTAGTGGTGGCAGAACCAATGATATCATAACTATATGAGACTACTCATTTGGACTAACCTAGGCTATGTTCTCAATTGCCTAACTTCTCTTACTTTCTACATATTTTATGAGATTTGTTTCCCAGTTTTCTTATAATGTCCGTGTGTATTGGTGGTAACTGAACCTTTTCATTCAACATTAATTTTTTTAGATTAAAAAATATAATAAAACTTATTTTGTATTCACCTTTATCTTTTGTATTTATGTGAATATACATGTATGTGTGTGTATAAGTGTGTGTGTGTGTGTGTGTATAATTTTAAGGCAGCAGTGCAATTTCCAAAGTAAAAGTTATTTAATTTTAAAGAGCGAAGAGTCATCATAGGACTCTTCATACTGTTTGTGTCACTGACCTTTCATATATATACATTGGTTCTTATCCTGACTATAGTCACATATGAGACATATATAAAAATTCAATTTTCTCATATGTGAAATGAAGGAAAATGCCTAATTTTGACCGTTACATCAATTAAAATTTAAAAGATATAAATAGCAAGAGTTTCAAAAGTTGAATAATATGAATCTTTAGTTTGAATGGTTTCATCAGTGCTGATAAGCATGAATAAAAAGAGATTCACATCTAATCATTTCCCAGTGAATTGCCAGATTATTACAGGTAAACATAAGATTTTAAAAGTAATGCCAGATATATGAATAAATTGATTCATACATGCACATCACAAAAAATAAGAGTTAACTTAGAATCAGTCATTTCATAAATGTCACAGGAAACTAGAAAACAGTAAAAAAAGGAATTATTATTCTGAAAGAAAGTTTACTATTGGAAGGAATATGTTGTTCGCAGAGGCCCCCTAAGAAGCAAGGGGTGCCAGTCCCACATCGGGCCTCCCAACCTCAGGCACCATAGCTGGGAACAGGAGCCCACATAGCATCTGGCTATAAAAACCAGACAGGATTGCTTCTGAGGGCTGCAGGAGTCCAAGGAATTCCTCTGGAGGGGACTGTACATGACCTCACTCACACACAAACTCACTTGGGCACCAAAATAGAGGCAGCAGCTCAAAGAGTACCAGTGATACACAAGTAGTAACTGAATTGACTAGCTTCAGGGTGAGGGCCAGAGGGGCAGAAATCAGGATGGCACTCTCCATGTCCAAAAGCACTGATAGGGACCATGGCTCTTTTGTTGAACCTTTCTCCTAACCAGCAGACAGGTGCAGGCAGGCACCTAATCTGAGCTGTCCATTAAACAGGCCAACAAAATCTACTCTACCCTGGTGATTCCCAGACATCCTGCCCCACTCAACTGCATGCTCAGCATGAGCCACATTCTGCAGGTTTTCCACACAATTGACCCACTTCAGCTTATCCTGAAAACTCTCCTAAAATCTCTCAAATATCCAAAAATCTCAAACAAGCATCAGCTGGCTTCAGCATTCCGTTTCTCTAAGTAGCCCTAAACACAGCACAAGCAGAAACCAGTACAACATGCTCTGTTACTTCCATTATGAGGCACCAAGTCTGCCACAATTTGAGGCAAGTGTAGGTATGGAATGTATCTTCGACTTAATAGCCACAAACCTGTCACAACAGGAAGGTGGCCTCAGCTCACATTGTACAGACCACCGAAAAGTTCGAAGCCTGAATTACTGGCAGCTGGCCTCGGTTTGCAGGATAGTTTCTCTCATAAACCTCTGAGGCAGCGCAAGCAGCAACCAATTATAGGTCACTTAGTTCCATCAGGTGGTTCCAAGCCAGGCACAGATGGGGGCTGAAGTTCCTCTGTACCAGAGCCCCTCCCAAGGGACCCCAAAATAAACGCATCTGGTGCCCACCTTCAGACTACACCAAAATACTACCCAACAAGCTCCACAAATGGTAAACTTGGTGGCACCAGTGTAGCCCTGAAACAACTTCTGCTTTGTGAGGTCAACTGAAAAACAGCTTGCCCACTGTAGTCATGGCCAGCCCTGATAGCCTGCCAGTCTGAGGCTCAGTCCAACTCGTGTGCCAACAACAATAAAAGCTCAACTGCGACACAAGAACACAAACCCACATAAGGCACACCCCTGAGCACTCAGCTCAGGTGGCCAGGGAGACTGCACTATTGGGCCTCACCTGAAAACTACTGCATAACGTCATTCTGCCAAGACTGACTGATGCTACAGATCTACCAGGTATAGACACACACACAGAGGGAGTCAGCCAAAATGAGGAGATAAATATGTCCCAAATGAAAAAGGACAAAACTCCAGAAAAAGAACTACACAAAATGAAGTCAAGCAATCTACTGGGTATGGAGTTCAAAATACTGGTTATAAACGCTCAATGAGAAAAGATGAACTCAGAATTTCAGCAACTATAGAAACCATAAAAAAGAATCACTCAGATATGAATACATTAGGGGGAATCAGTCTAGAATTAGATAAAGCAGAGAGTCAAATCAGTGATCTGTAAGACAAAGTAGCAGAAGTAGGACCAAATGAAAGAAAAAAGAATCCAAAAACATAGGGAGAGTATAAGAGATGTCTGAGACAAGCATAACAACATTCTCATCATAGGAGTGCAGGAAAAAGAGAGAGCAAGGAGTTGAAAATTTACTTGAAAAAATAATGACTGAAAATGTCCCTAACTTGACAAAGGAAATAGACATAGAATTCCAGAAAGTGCAGAGAGTCTCAAACAAGATAAACCCAAGGAGGCCCCCACCAAGACACATCATAATGAAAATGCCAAAAGTAAATCAAAGAGGGAATCTTACATGTAGCAAGAGAAAAACAGTTAAGTTACCTATAAGGGACCTCCCCCTAAGATTGTCAGCTAATTTCTCAATAGGAACTTTGAAGGCCAGAAAAGATTGGCATGAAATATTTAAAGTATTGAAAAGCAAGAACCTACAACCAGGATTGCTCTACTCAGCAAGTCCATAATTTATAATAAAAAAAGATAAAACATTTTCAGACAGGGAAAAGCTAAAGGAATCCATAGTGACAAAAATTTTGTCATTTATATGATGCTGGATATTAATTAGACATAATGTGATCATTTTGCACTGTATATAAATGTTGAATCATTACAATTACTCAAAAAATTATGGATGTTTAATACTTAAAACTAATGTTACATGTCAATTATACCTCATCAAAATGTTTATATTAAAATATGACCATTTGATAAGTGTAGGAATGGTATAGAAAAAAATCTAAAATTATCTTAAAAAGTCAATAACACATTTCTCCCTTTTCTATTTACATACCTGTGTGAGGTATGTAAACCTCAACCAAAATGATATATTTCAAGAGATTGCATATGGAAGCAGGTAAGCCATAAATCAGAGATTATTTTTTTAAATTATAATATAACTCTTCTCATAATTTTATGAAAAATAACTCTTATTCACAAAATATATTGTCTTGCCATGCAATAGGGTTATTTTATCATTTTTAAATCAGTAAGTAATTTTAAAACCAGTAGCTTTTATTTCATAGTGTTTTAAATATTAATATAATCAACATAAAACTGTTTGGGGGTTCTCAATTTTTAAGGAAGCAAAGGACACTTGACACCAAAATATTTAACAATGTTTGGTAGAGAGTATTCATCAGTACAATGCAGTATCACCAACCATGAACAGAGACAATTATTCAGTGTAACTTAAATAAAGTGATACAAATGTGGACAAACAACATTTATTTTGAAGAACAAAAGAAATCTCTTTCCTCAGAAAAGAAGCACATTACCTGACAGGTCAGATGCTGTCCACAAAGCTGAATTCTCCAATGACACAATATTGTTAAAGGGACAGAATTGGATGAACTTGGTTGGAATATGGTTCATTAAATTTTTCCCATTATTTAGAGACAGGTTTGTCTAAAGAAGATTTTGCTGGATTAAAGACAAGGAGATTGTTAAGGGTAACCAGCTTGAAAATACATAGTAGGAACTAGCCAGGCTTTCATCAGAAATACAGAGCTTGCCTGGGGATATGAGGAAGTACAAAAATAAAATTTAAGAGCCTAAAATCTAAGTGAGGTTCCCTACACTGTCAACTATAGTTCATAATCAGGGCTCCAGTCCTCGAAGAGAGTCCAGTGAAACAACAACCCAACATCATTTACTAGGTTAAAAAATCATGTTGTATCCTTAAGGAGAATTTTAGGAGGAAACACTGACTCAAAAATTTTGATAAACCCAGTGTTCATTGTTTTTTTTTTTTTTTTCTTTTTTACCTTCTTTATTTTATTTTACATTCACATTCTGGGTAGTTCTAGGCCTCCAATCTGCCTCCTCTATGATGTGTGCCTATTGGTCTAGAATAGTCAAAAAAGACGTGAAAATGGTTAACATGACTAGGCAATATGAATTGGAGGAGAATAACAACTGTTGCCTTTCTTAGTGAAGTTACTTATTTTTTAAGGCGTCACTGTGAAATAATGACTATGTTCAGTTGATTTTTCTATCCCCTGAGAAATGTTTTAATATATACTACACATGTAGTACATATAATTGTCTCATACAAAACATATATACATGTGTTACTTATATTATAAATATGCATGTGTGTATGTATATATATTTAGTGTATATTAAGAGCATTAAATACTTAAACATAGTAAGTTTACTTCCTATTTGCCCAAGGCACATAAAATGATTAGTGTTTAGACTTACAACTTGCTTAAAATAGGAATTGATTGAACAGGAAAAAAATTAAAGATTTATTCCTATTTTTAAAACAAATTGATTACAAATAGAGTTTTATCTGTTAAAAATCAGTTATCTCTCCATAGGCTTGACCCATATAGAGGCTTCTTTTCTTTTTCAGGCTTCATGACAAAATAATTGTATAACACATCTGACATTTAATTTCAAAGTCAAATTTAAATGGGTTCTCAGTCCAAACACAAAAATACATCTTTGTGTTGCCTTTAAAAGAACAGTAAGCAGAATTTAGTTTTCCTAGATTTCTTTCTACAACTAGAGAATAGAAAACTACCACTCCATAAACTATGAGAACATATAAATAATTAATTTAAATCTAAATCAGATTATTCTCTACTCATAGTATTTGTAATTGATGATGCCTAGAGTACAAATTTTTTAAAATTTGCTTTTAACAATAAAAGAAAACCAAATTTTACTAGGAAGTGTCTGTCAAAGGACCCATACAATTTTAAACTGTCAGGCTCATAATGACAGAGTTTTAGTGTGCTTCTGTGAGTAATAAAATATAGCTTTAATGTCTCCTTATTATAACTTCCAATTGTTTCTAATACAGCCAATGTGAGAAAACAATATTTCTAGGCTAATATTTTACAGGGAAACACTTCCTACATTTTACTCTCATAGTCTCACTAGCAGTATGGGCAGTGTAAGAACCACTGCCATGTGGTAACTTAAAGTTATAGGAAAATGCAAGTAGGAAAAGACAGATCCAGCATACAGTTGTTGTTTTTTTGTAATCTTTTCCCATTGTAATCATACCTGGATTTTTTTTTTTTCAATCCTCACCTGAGTACACATTTTATTGATTTTAGTGAGGGCAAAAAATTGTGTTGCCTCCTGTACGTACATGACCTGGACTGAAACCGCAACCGAAGCATGTGACCTGACTGGGTATCAAACCTGAGACCTTTAATTCCTGGGCCCACTCTCCAACAAACTGGCCACACAGGCCTGGACATGGCTGGCTTTTAACTGGCTCATTCATTCTACTTAGTTCTTCTTTTGGGGCTTGTGCTGATGACTCTTGATTACACTCTCTGAATCCACCCTGCTTGGATCTGAACTTTTCTTCACATTTCTCTAAAATTGAATTCCGTTTCTCCTTGGCATATGGCCTATGACACTTTGATTTATTACTGCAAACAAGAGCAGCAGGATAAGTGGAAAGAAATTCTTATATAGTGGACATCAGCTCACAGCATGATTCAATGAGTTATGCAGTTGTAGAACTCATATGAGTCAGTAAATAGGCAGCCCAACACTTGCACTTCCAGATGCAAAATTTTACTAGTTATTTCATAGTCTGGCCTCACTGAATGTTAAAGCAATTTTGAAAATATTAATATAATTAGATAAAATAATGTTTCCTTAGTGCCTAGATATTCTCGAACATTTGATAAACTATGAACTATATTTTAAATTGATTTTGACAATACTACTTTCTTGCCTTTTAGCTCATCACTGGCAATTAGTTGATCTCTTCAAGGAACCAACATTTGACTTTGTTAATTTTCTTTATTATTTGTGTTTAAAATTATTAACTACTTTTCTAACCCTTATTATTTCCTTCTTTCTCTTTATTTTTGGTTTACTTTGCTCTTTTTTCCCCTAGCTTTCTTAAGAGAAACTTTAGGTCATTGATTTTGGAGCTTTCTCATACATACATATTTTTAATCTTCACCTGAGAAGATGTTTATTGATTTGAGAGAGAGAGGAAAGAGACAGAGAGAGACAGACAGACAGACAGATAGACATGGACTGGTTGCTTCCCATAGACACCCTCATTGGAGACTGAACGTGCAACCAAGGTATATGCCCTGACCAGAATCAAACCAGCAATCTTGTGGTGCATGAGACGATGGTCCAGCCAGCTCATCCACCCATCCTGGGCTCTCTGACAGAAAGCCCTCAAACTCCCCCCAAGCACTGTTTAACCCAAATCCCCAAAACAATATATTTTATTTATTATTTTTTAAATAACTTTCTATCATTTTGACCCACTGATTATTTATATTATGTGGCCTAATTTTTAAATATTTTTGAATAATTTTACTCTTTCCATCTCTAGTTTCATTTCATTGGCTTCAGAGAATATGCACAATATGACTGCAGTGTATTAGATGTATTTTATATATTCACATTTACCTAACCACTTTTTGCATTATGTTTTTAGAGTTTGTTCAAATTAAAATATTCATATTTAAATTTTCATGCACAAATGAGAATTTTGTGTTACTTCATACACTTTGCAATACTGTATGTCCTCTTACCACTGACTTCATGCAATAGTTCAGGTATTGGCAAATTACGGTCCACAGCCCGATTCTCACCTATGATATGGTTTCGTATAGCCTCAAGTTAAGAATGTTTTTTATATTTTAAAAGAGTATGTATTTGTAAATAGAAGAACAAAAGGGAGGAGGAGAGGGAAGTGAAAATCAGACTATAATTGCACTATCCTAAATTTGTCCATATGACTCTTCATAGATAAAAAATGTGCTTACCCTGTGTTATACACATCTATATTAATTTTCCATAGAGTAATTGTAACTTCTAAGTATATATTTATATATACTTTAAAAATTAAGAGAAATGTTATCTTTTTATTTTATTTACCTTTTCTGCAAAGGAAAGGAGAGGAGAGGAGAGGAGAGGAAAGGAGAGGAAAAGAAAGGAGAGGAAAAGAAAGGAGAGGAAAAGAAAGGAGAGGAAAAGAAAGGAAAGGAAATTGATTCTTTGGGAGGAAGGAAGGAAGAGAGGGAGGAAGGAAGGTAAGGAGGAAGGGAGGGAAGAAAGAAGGAGAAAAAGGAAAGGAAAGGAAAGGAAAGGAAAGGAAAGGAAGGAAGGAAGGAAGGAAGGAAGGAAGGAAGGAAGGAAGGAGGAAGGGAAAAGAAGGGAAAAGAAAAAAGGGGAGGGAGAGGGAGGAGAGAGAAAGAAAAAAGGAAGAGATACATCTTATACAGTGAGAGAAACATAAAAATAACATTAATCAGGTTATTCTTTCTGATATAATATATGATGACCATTTAATATAATTCTAACCAAATCCTCAAACACAATAAATCAGAACTTACAGTGTGGTAGTATCAATTAATCAGTAATCGATATTGTGATAATTATCTGATATAAACTTGGGTAAATTTTATGAAAGAAATATACACTGTGTCATAACACCTTCTACTAGGGACTTGACTTTGAGGAATTGAAGTCTGAAATAAGAAAATAAGTTTGCTATAAGAGCTAAAAAATGAATTAAGTAAGTTATACATACAGAATTTGGGAAGATTATCCTGACAGGAAAGTGTAAGTCACCTTTGAGGAACAGAAAGGCTGTTCTGTGGCTGGTGCACAGAGAGATTTGTGACTTGGTAGGAATGAGGCAGGAAAAGTCAGTCAAGACCTGGATCATAAGGATATGAGAGACCATCTTAACTCATAGTGTTTATCTTTGAAAGCAGTGAGAAGCCATTGAGTTTTTTGTTTTATCCTGTTCCCTCCTTGGGATAATGTAAAGAGTTTTCTGTTTTGTAACAATCACTTTTGCTGGAGTGTGAAGAACAGTCTGCAGGTAAGAAAGTGAATGAATGTAGGCGATGCAGGAGGTCACTGGAGTCAATGAGCAAGAGGAGAGAGCTGCAGCATCAGCATGATGTTGATGCTAAAGCTGGAAAGGATCACAGCTGAGAGGTGCTTCAGAAGTAAGATAGACCATGGGGCGCAATTCACAGAAATACTGAGAAAAATGGAACTGGTTGCTATGTAAAGCAATTGTTTAAGTCCACCCATTAAGTTGTTATTAATGTACTATGTGACTGACTAATGCACATGGTTATTAAATTCAGTAAAATAATTGAATGTTATGACAAAAGATTTGCCTTCCTTAATATAAAGGCATCTCCACCTATCATTTTCAATAATTGAATATATTAGCACAGTTTGACTTCACTATAGATCAAAAGCACATGACAGTGCATTAAGGATTATAGCAACAAAACCCATAATATTATGTTTGAATAACTGTTTTAGAAATATGGCCTTGTGGTGTTTTCTTACTCTTAATCCTAGTCTGGCTTCTGAATGAAAGTTTTCTGACATTTCAATTATGAAGTCAATTTGAACTTTTTGAATAACATTTTCTTCTGCTAAATACTTAGGAATTAACAAAAGTAGCAAATATGCATACAAAGCTTAAGAAATGCCATGGAAATGATCACTGTTTTCTAGTCTTAGGATGCTTCGAACATGGCAAATTAAGACCATATTAGGCTCTAATTTTTATTTCTAAGAATCAGTCTTCCCTATTATCTTCCCTTCTCCAAATCTCTCTTCAAAAGAAAGGTCAAGGGCCCTCATTTCTCCAAAAGCTCTTGTACCTAAACTAAAGATGTTATTTCAAAGAACAGGTAAAAATATCTTTTTAAATTAATTATATGTCAGGATAAAATATACAGGAAATTAAATTATATATTACAGTATAATACATATTTATTTTACAGAATACCCTATACATGTATATCATGTATTTTTTATGGGTTATAAAATAAAATGGGTGAAAGGGAATTTCAATATTTTAAATGCTGCCTTTAAGCCATATTTGTTTTCATTTCTTATTCTAAGCAATAAAATAGATATTGTTTTTATTAACATGTAAAAAACATAAGAAATAAACTTACAACTATATATTTTTATAATCTAAATTCATAACTTACTTTTAAACTCTGGTTTATGAAATAAAATGAGTAAAAACTTTAATTTTTTAAAAAACTCTACCTTGAAGTCACGTTTTAAAAGTTTCTTAATCTACAAAACATAATATTCAGCCCCCAACTCCTATGAAAGGCTATTTTAGGAAGCTCTTTTAGCTATTTACACTATTCAATAAGTAGCAAAAACAAGGCTTTATTAAATTTTGTACCCTCAAAAGTGTTTGCATGGACTCAAGGCCATGAGGATATCCATTTAAGGGCAAGCTTTCATTTCTGAAACAGGCTGAACCTAATAACTCCTTGAAGTGTATCTCTCTTTTGAGAATGAAAATCTTAAAAGATCTCAGATACATTAGAGAAGGAAGGTCATATCTTTTATTAAAAATCAATATTACTTCACAAAATATGTAGGCTGAGTCCACTTAGAGAACTGAAAGGATCCTTCAAAATCTTATTACAGAATTTTAAATCTCCCTAGAGGGCGGGGCAGAAGTGGGAGATAAAGCATTGCATGCTAAATTCTCATTCGATTCTGGGACAATAAACTCACCCTGTGCCTGGCAGTATACCCAAGCAGGGTGTATCAGGCAATAAATACCATGGGCTCCTGACTTTGAATTAACTGAATAGTTTTGACAAGTAAATGTGATTTACTCCTGGTATGATTTAGAAAGGAAGTTTGTCCACAATGTCTTAGGTATTGACTGCAAAAGTGATTGTACATTGTGGGATCTGTGCCAGATTGCAGAGAAGATAAGAATTTGGCATCCACTACATTCTCTAACCTGTGATTTATAAAGTTTATAAAAAACAAATTAACTTTGAACCTGTTTCAGAAAGCCTGTAGGAAAAAAGAATTTATCGAAGAGGCTGATTTAACAGTGAGATTTCTTTTATGATATGCTTGTTCCTAATATGGAAATAGCATCTTTGCAGTAACTAAGGACTTGGAGCAGAATCTTGCAGATTTCTGTATGTTCCAATAATATAATAAATAAAAAAAATAGGCCCTGGCTGGTGTGGCTCAGTGGATTGAGTGCTGGCCTGTGAACCTAAGGGTTGCCAGTTCAATTCCTAGGCAAGGCACATGCCTGGGTTGCAGGCCAGGTCCACAGTAGGGGGTGTGCGACAGGCAACCACACATTGATGTTTCTCTTTCTCTCTCCCTCCCTTCCCCTCTCTCTAATAACAAATAAATAAAATCTTTTAAAAATTAGGAAATGTTTGTACTACTCAAGAATTTCTATAGGAAAAATATATCAGGGTTCAGCTCTTTGCAGTACTGTGACAATTACAAAGAACAGTTTATCGGAGACAAGGGCTTGACAGGAATTGTCCTTTTGTACAATATTTTCCTGAGGTTTAGGATAAATTGGTCATTTCCTCATTAAGCCACCTATATGCTGTAGCCTAGTAAAACTAGGCTCTTAACAATGCCATAAAACCTTTGATAAATAAAATGGCTGTGAGGTGTCATGTTTGGCTCTTTTTAAGTATTGCTTACATACAGTAAAATCAATTTGCTTTTGGTTATTCGTAATCTAATTATAGCTTCAAAGTTTATGTGTGCTAACAAGAAAATTCACAGAAAACACATGTTTAAGTTAATAACTGTTAATATAGAAAGTATTTTAAAAATGACTTATTTCCCACAGAATTATTATTTTGATACATTAAAGAGGTATAAAATATGGAATTTCTATGTTTTGTGATAGCCATTTTATATGTATTATTCAATAACCTGTTCTGAAGATCCTACAATGTCTTGAAGGGGTAAAATACTACTTATTTTTCACAAGTGATTAACAAACGAGAAACCCTGATTTAGACTGAAATCAGATCTTGGTTCAACCAAAGTGTCATGTGACTTTACTCTGTTTAATCATTGAGATTTTCCTAACATTTTGTTGCATTGATGTATGATGATTAATTAAGGGAAGTTAATTCTGGAAAAGCCAAATTCTGGCAGTTTCTCCTGCTGCTCCCAGTACTTTTGGAAACCTCAGCCTAATAACTAATTAGCATGTCAAAATGTGCTGATGACCTTTGCATTGAAGAGAACTATACAGAAGTTAGTAGCAATGGGCTATTTAGATTGTAATCATCTTCTCATTAACTCCAGCATGTGCTATAGCAAGCAATAATGTATAGCTAGCATTTTATTATCATAAGAGTAGGAGAAGAGTCGCATAGTTAAGCAGTAAGAGTACACACATTTGCATAACCCTTTCTTCAACACAATCTGAAAGAATTATGGAAACAAAATAAATTAATAGAAATACATCATTAACATGAATTCAAAATGCAGAAAAGAATAGCCAATACAAACACACCCCAGATGTAGATAATTTGCTCTTCCTTTCTCTCTTCCCCTTTTTCTTAGTTTCATTATCTGATTACACTTACCAACTCTATTAAAAAGTTGACTGTATACTTTTACTGTTGTTAACACATTAATTTTGTTAATTAAATGGTTGACCCAACTAGAGTTTAATTTCACAATTCAGAATCTAATTTTTTTCCATAAAAACTACTCATTGTTTTTAAAGTACATAATGATGCTAAGGAAAGGAAGGTGGGGGAGGTGAAAAAAAGGAAAGAACTGAGAATAGAGCAGGTAAAGGAGAAAGGAGGTAAGAACTCATAAGCAAGGAGCCAATGGGATCTGCGTGGGCAATCACGTGCTCCTGCAGGGGGAAGAGGCACAGGGCACAGGAGTGCCAAGCAGAGAAAGTAAATATGTAGAGAGAGCTGACTCTGAGTAACGCATATACAACAGCATTTTCCTGGGAAAGCCCCAAATTGCCCCTCCCCCCAAAACCTGCTTCTTCTCTGCTTTCATGTCCAATTTCATCTCATCCAAGCACAATATGAATTGTTTTCTGCTCCCGGTTGTTTTCCCTGGGTCAGATCAATCATCCAAATTTATGCAGAAACTCACAAATTGCATCTAGTATTCCAATAATCTTATTACTAGCATTCTCTTTTATTCTCACCAATGATAAAAAAATGACCAATAAATTTTATGGTCACAAATATAATGTGGGAATAAGTGAAGACCACCCAAAAGAGAACAGGCAGAGGCTATTCACTGAGAGCTTGCTACGACAAAGGAGTCAGCCACCACTGTTTGCCCTGGGGAGAGACTCAAAAGCAGGCAGGGTGGTACAAAAGCTTTAGGGTAAAAAAGAAGGAAAGGCTTTAGTTGTGTTATAAATGGGGTTGTCAGCTTGGGCAACTCGGTGGTATACTAGCAGACATCCTATGTGATTGGGAAAGGGAGCATATTTGGCTTTCTCTGATAAGTCCCAAATTGGAAGGAGGCTGACAGACATATCAGGGAAGTTAGTAGTTATGGACTGAGCTCTAACTACTTTTTGGTTACAATTGCTACAGATTGTGGATGAGGTTCTATTTTGTGTGTATGGTTTGGCCAGTCTGAGTCAGTCTCTCAATAATTTCTCAGATTAGTGCTTCTTTTCTCTAGCACGAGCAGTTGTTTAGACTTTGCCTTTCAGCAGGATGCTGAGATAGAGCTGTAAATGAATGAGTAACTGTTGCAATAACCTCCTACATCTCAGTTGTGTTAAGTAACATATAATTGCTTAGGGACACCAGTGACCATGTTCCTAAATTACTTTTCTAGCTTTATAGTTACACGTTAAGTTGGAAATAAAACTGTTTTTCTTCAGAATGCTAATGCTAAAAAATACAGGGTATTTTCTTGAACTTAGTTTCTATATTTATAAGAGAAGATATTTGAAACAGATGATGCCTGGGCATGCTATGAGTTTGTGAAGTTCTTGGTCTGTTTGACAAAACGACAAAATTTTAGACACTTATTTTGAAACTATAAGAATGCCACTTAATTAAAAATTTCAGTGTGACATCATTCCTTTAGCATTCAGTTTCTATTCATCTTATGAGTAATAGACTCCATCTGAATGAGACTGCTCCATTCAACAATATCCACATATTTTTTAAAAGAATTACTTGTTTCTGATTAATCTTTGTTCTGTCTTCTCTCTCCCTATCCACAGAAAGACCTAAAATACTTTACTGTTTTCTTAAACTGGTTCTAAATATAAATATGATATGAAAAAAAGATAATTAATTATAAAACATAAAACCTTTACAGAGCTATTTAGGGGAAAGAAAGCTTACTTCAGTTTGCAGTTAACCAGTTCCCCTTATAGTTTGATCTCCAAAATATGCAAAGAACTCACACAACTCCACTTTAAGAAGATAGAAAATCCAATTAAAAAATGGGCAAAGAGCTTGAACAGACACTTCTCCAAGGACAGAGTGTCCAGAAACATACAAAAAGATGCTCAGTATCATTAGTCATCAGAGAGATACAAATTAAAACCACAATGAGATACCACTTCACACCAGTCAGAATGGCCATCATAAACAAAGCAACAAACAACAAGCGTTGGAGAGATTGTAGAGAAAAGGGAACCCTAGTGTACTGTTGGTGGGAATGCAGACTGGTGCAGCCACTGTGGAAAACACTATGGAATTTCCTCAGAAAACTAAAAATGGATCTGCCTTTTGACCCGGCAATTCCACTGCTAGGATTATATCCTAAGAGCACTGAAACACCAACCCAAAGAACCTATGCACCCCAATGTTCATAGCAGCACACTTTATAATAGCTAAGTGCTGGAAAGAATGTAAGTGCCCATCAGTAAATGAATGGATCAAAATCTATGGTACATTTACAGAATGCAATTCTATGCAGCAGAAAGAAAGAAGGAGCTCCTACCCTTTGCAACAGCATAGACAGAACTGGAGAGCATTATGGCTAAGTGAAATAAGCCAGGCAGTGAAAGACGAATACCATATGATCTCAATATTAACAGGAACCTAATCAACAAAGCAAACAAGCACGCAAGTATAGCCAAAGATACTGAAATTGAGAACAGTCTGACAGTGATCAGAGGGGAGAGGGGTGGGAATAATGGGGGGAAAGGGGAAAGGGTTTACAAAGAACAATTATAAAGGACAAATGGACAATAACAAGGGGGGTGGAAACAGGGGAGGGAGGTGGGGAGAGCTAGGGTGTTGGGGAGGAGTTGGAGGGGAGGCAGAAAACTGTACTTGAACAACAATAAAAAATGTTTTAAAAAATCAGTTCCCCATATTAACTATTCAGAAGCTCCACTCTTCATGGATCATATAGAACCCTCAACTGAAAAATAACTGAATCCCAAGACCAGTGTTGAAGGCCTTCAGGAGAATTCTAACACCCTCTCCACACAGAAAAAAGCAAAAATGGTAATTTATTAACTATAGACAAAATATGACATATGAAAAATAAAAAATACAATGCCTGCTTATCTCGATTATATTTTTAAGGAAGAACAATGAAAATAGGCATTTCCAATGTAGAAAACTACCCTAAAGAAAAACATTAAATTAGAATAGGGGCAAAGGAGATTAAAAATGTGTTTTTTGTGTGTGTTTTACATTGTCAGAAAATAAATGTGTTCTTAGTTTTAAAATATACATTTTATTTTATGATTCTCTGTGAACATTAAAAAATTATCTTTCAATATAAAAGCTTCATATATAAAATACATAAATTTAAATTTTTTTGGATCTTCATGTCAGATGTGACTGTTTAACAAAGTTCTAAAATGAAGAAAATTAAAAATGACCATGAGCTGCAACCTTAATACATAAAGAAAATCAGCATTGATATTTGGCATAATTTCTTCAGTGTGTGGGGAAATGTTTGCATGTTCATTGTATGTGGGATGTTTGTTTAGTTAATTTACAAAATAAGATGATCTGTTTATTTAATATTTTATCCTGATTTTTAAACTTGATTTTCTATGTTTAGCACTAAACCATGTAAATTTTTAGCATCAGTTGTTCATAATTTATAGCAGTCTATTTCAAACTGTTTCCATTTCATACTTTTCTTAAAAAGTCAATTTATTTCCTTCAATGGAAAATTCATGGAATCACATTCACTATTCCTACATTTTATATTTTAAAAATACATTACTCAGAGTCTATGAATTTTATGGTTTTCTGGAGGCCCTTTACTCATACTACCACATCACATTCTCAAAATTTTGACCAGTTTAACTTCCAACCCATTTTAATAAGAAAAACTATTACCAAACAGTTGGAAATATGGCATATGATGAGTTACAGAAATACATGACAATTTTATAGATGACAAAAAATATGCATTTTTTTTTAAATGGTAACTGTTACATTGGTCACTAATATTTTCTGTATGGTCCTAAAGATTTTCCATCTGAAATGTTTCAATAAGTTATATATTATTAATTCAAATACTGAGATAAATAATATCAATTATAATGTTACAAATTTGTGGTAGCATTATTTGTATGCCAACAATAATTTTAATAATCTCAAACAAGGACTGTAATACCTGACTGTACCATTCAGAAAATATTAGAGTTTTCTCAATAGAAATATAATTGTTTCATTTGTAGAAATCTTGGGCTTGGCTTGTTTTATATTTTAAGTATATTTTATTGATTATGCTATTACAGTTGCCCCATTTTTTTTCTGCCCTTTATCACCCTCTGCCCTGCAACCCTCCTCCCAATAGCATCCCCTCCCTTTGTTTATGTCCACTGGTCATACATAAGTTCTTTGGCTTCTCCATTTCCTGTACTATTCTTAACATCCCCTTGTCTATTTTGTACCTACCACTTATGCTTCTTATTCCCTGTACCTTTTTCCCCATTCTCTCCCTTCCCCCTCTTCACTGATAACCCTCCATATGATCTCCATTTCTGTGATTCTGTTCCTGTCCTAGTTGTTTGCTTAGTTTGTTTTGTTTTTGTTTTTTTTAGGTTCAGTTGTTGCTAGTTATGAGTTTGTTGTCACTTTAACATAGTTTTGAACTTATTCTTTTTCTTAGATAAAAGTAATCTTACTTTTTTTCTTGGATAGAGTAATCTTGTGTGTAGGTCATTGCCTTTCATGACTTTGAATACTTCTTTCCAGCCCCTTCTTGCCTCTAAGGTTACTTTTGAGAAATCAGGTGATACTATTATGGGACCTCCTTTATAGGTACCTGTCTCCTTTTATCTTGCTGCTTTTAAGATTCTTTCTTTATCTTGCCCTGGCTGGTGTGGCTCAGTGGATTGAGTGCGGGCTGTGAACCAGGTATCGCAGGTTTGATTCCCAGTCAGGGCACATGCCTAGGTTGCAGGCCATGTCCCCCAGCAACCGCACACTGATGTTTCTCTATATCTCTCTCCCTCCCTTCCTTCTCTAAAAATAAAAATAAATAAAAAAATCTTAAAAAAAAAGATTCTTTCTTTATCTTTAATCTTGGGTAATTTAATTATGATGGGTCTTGGTGTGTTCCTCCTTGGGTGCAACTTCTTTGGGACTCTGTTTCCTGGACTTCCTGGAAGTCTATTTCCTTTACCAGATTGGGGAAGTTCTCCTTCATTACTTTTTCAAGTAAGTCTTCAATTTCTTGCTCTTCTTCACCTTCTGGCATCCCTATGATTCGGATGTGGAAACATTTAAAGTTGCCCCAGAGGTTCCTAAGCCTCTCCTCAATGTTTTGAATTCTTGTTTCTTCTTTCTCTTCCAGTTAAATGTTTATTTCTTACTTCTGGTCCAAACCATTTATTTGAGTTCCAATTTCCTCCCCTTCATTGTTGGTTCCCTGTCTATTTTTTTTTTTTTTACTTCATTTTGTATAGCCTTCACTTCTTCCATTTTGAGTATCTACTCAATTATTTCTGTGAGCATCCTGATTACTAGTGAACTATGCATCTGGTAGGTTGGCTATTTCCTCATCATTTACTTCCTTTTTTGGAGTTTAGGTCCATTCTATCTTTTGGGCTATATTTCTTTGTCTTGGCACACCAGTCTAGATGAATGTTTCTTCTTTAATTCCTTGGTTGTCAGACTTCCATACAGTTTGATTTTCTGGCAGTCCTGGTTGTTTGTTGTTTTTAAATTTGTTGCCCTTATTTTGATTGTGCAAGGAAGCAAAGTGTATCTACCTATGCCTTTGTTCTTGACTGGAAGTATCAAAATGTTGGGCTTAGCTTTCAAATATTGTTTCCCTTTCCAGATGCTATGTCAGAGTTTCAAATGAACTACAGCAACACCTACTAAATATAGAATGAGTTTTATAAGCTTTTCTATTTATACTGGTTTCACAATATACAGAGTAACCTTGGCTAGCTCATTTATCCCATTTGAGTTCTGATTCCACAATTGACTAGGTGAGATAATTATTAGAATTCTGTCATAAAATTTCTTTGTAGTAAAATGACAAATCTGGAACACTTTACACAATTAGTGCCCTTCTGCTTCTAAATAAGAAATATTTCAACTACCACTTTCTTGTAGTAAAATTAATAATATCACAGGCTATAGTGTTAAAATATAACAGAATATTAAATGGACTTTACAATAGAGGATCTCAAGTATATTTTCAGTTCTGCTATTTACTTCATGGTACTTTAGTATGACAAAACTTCTACAGGCTTAAACATTTATCCTCATGTGAATAAAATATTATTCTTAATTCCATTTGCAATAGCATCAAAAAGTATAAAATACTTAGGTATTAATCAGAATTGGAAAGACTTATAAAATTAAAACTACAGAAGAATAATGTGGTATGGGGAATAAGGACTCATGGACACAAACAGCAGTGTGGTAATTACATGGGGGACAAGGAAGAGGGAGGTAGGATGTAAGGGGAATAAATGGTATTTAAAAATATACAATAAAATTAAAAAAATAGATGTATAAATAAAGAGAAGCCATCTCATCTTTGTTTCTTAGAAGACTCAATATTTTTAAGATATCAAAACTACTCTAAGCAATCTACATATTCAATGCAATACCTATAAAAGCCCCAAGGATATTTTTACAGAAATAGAAAAATCCATACTAAAATTCATATGGAATTTCGAGGGACCCCAAGTAGCCAAAATAATTCTGAAAAACAGGATAGTATTTTCAACAGATGGTTCTGGGAAAACTGTATATCCATATGCAAAAACGTGAAGGTGAGCCTTAGCTAACACCATATACAAAATGAATTCAAATAGACCAAAGACCTAAATTTAAGAGCTAACACTACAAAACTGTCAGCAGAAAACAACAGGGAACATCTTCATAACATTGGTATTTGCAATGGTTTCTTGGGTATGATATGCATCTGCATTTGCATCCACAAATGATTAAAATAGTGAATTTTATTATATATATTATGCTGAAATTTAAAAAGTAAAAAAAATAAACATAAATGAAATGCTTCAAAAGCACAAAGCAAAATAGGAAAAAAAATACACATATTGGATTTTGTAAAAATTAAAAAACTTTTGCACGTCAAAGGATATTTTCAATGATCAAAAAGGCAACCCACAGAAAGGGAGAAAATATTGTGAAATCACATATCATATTAGGAATTGATATCCAAAGTACAGAGAGAATTCCTAAAATTCAACAACAAAAAAACAACTCAATTAAAAAATAATCAAATATGAAAAAACATTTCTCCAAAGATCACATATGAATAGTGAAAAGCACATGCACAGATGCTCAACATCACTAATTAGGATAATGAATATAAATCAAAACCATGAGACACCACTTAATACTCACTATAATGACAACTATTTTTAAAAGTAATAACAGCATGCACTATGGAAGATGTGGAAAAACTGGAATCCTTGTGCACAGGAAGTAGGAAAGTAAAAAATGTTGCAGTTGCTATTAAAGACACTAAGGTGATTCCTCAAAAGGACACATGGACAAAACTAAGGGGGGGGATGAAAGCAAGGGAGGGAGGGAGGTTTTGGGGTGTGGGAGAAGGGGTGGGAGAAAATACAGATAACTGTAATTGAACAACAATAAGATAATTTAAATAAAAAATAAAAGAAAATAAATTCAGGGAAAATTTATATTTTAAAATAAAAAAGAAAACTAATATTTAAAAAAATTAAAAATAGAATTACCATATAATCTAACAATCCCACTTCTGGACATATACCCAACAATTGAAACCAGGGCACAAACAGCTATCTTTATACTCATGTTCATAGCAGCATTATTCACAGCTGGCAAAAGGCAGAAGCAACCCAAGTGTCCACTGACACATGAATTGATAAACAAAATTTGTTATACACTTAGAATGGAATGTTATTCAATATAACATTGAGAAATAGAATGAAATTCTAACACATGCTAATGATATAATTCTAAGTGAAATAAGCCAGTCAAAAATAATAAATACTGTCTGGTTTCACTCATATGAGGTACATAGGGCAGTCTAATTCATACAGAGATGGTAGAATGGTGGGTACCAGAGGCTGCATGAAGTGGGGGATGGGAGACTACTGTTTAATGGATACAGAGATTTAGTTTTTGAAGGTGAAAAAAAGTTCTGGAAACAGATGATAGTGATGGTTATACACCAATGCGTCATGCCAGTGGACTGTATAAATACAAATGGTTAAAATAGTGAATTTTATTATATATATACATATTTTACCAAATTTAAAAAGTAAAAAAAAAAAACATAAATGAAATACTTCAAAAAGAAGCATCTGATAATGGCACAGTTTAAGCTAGTACAATATAGATGAGTCAATGCTTTAAAGTCTCTCAGATACTTAGGTAATTACAAAAGTTTCTCCATTGCCTTCTTAGGAAACCAAGTAACTGCTAAGGGGCTGAGTCATCAGGAAGATTACTCCTATTTACAGTGCTGAAGCTGGCTTACAAGGATTTTACTTGAAGCATTCATCTGCCAAGAGTCAAGAGTGTTAACAATTTTCCTTTCCAAAAAGAATCATTTCTATTCTTTGTATTTAGAGAAACTCATAGATTAGTAAATACTAGTGATCCCAATTGTCACACTGACATTTTCTTATTTTCTGAGTAAATATAACCATAAAAGTTACCTGTAAAAACACTACAGGAATGCATTCTGGAAAAGTAAAACAATCACAATTACCAAATGTGTTAAATAAAACAAGAAATTATTTCAAAATGCATATGTGGATTTACCTCCCTTAATGTAGTATATACAATGAGGTCTGTCCAGAAAAAGTTCAGCCATTGTTAAAATAACAAGAATAGTTTCCACAATATCAATGTCACCTTGCAACCAAGGAAAATGGACTGGAATGCACATACATGAACAATGATGACTTCACTGTTCTAGTCAGTGGGGGGCAGTAGATGCTGTTGAGTGAGCATACGTACTGTGTGGGTGTCCCATTCAAAATGATATAGAGTAGAGCAATGAATATGCACCATATTTTGTATTAAACCTAAACATTCCCCCACAGAAACTACTGAGATAATTCAGAAGGCCACAGCTATGGATAATTGATGATTGGCAGCTTCATCACAACAACATGCACTCATACATCATGTCTCCTGGAGAGTCTTTTAGAGAAACATCAAATCACCCAAGTGACTCAGGCCCCCTATGGCCCTGATTTGGTGCCCAGTGAGTTCTGGCTTTTCCCAAAACTAAAATCACTTTCCTTTGAAAGGGAAGAGATTTCAAACCACTGATGAGATTCAGGAAAATATTGTGGGGCAGGTGAGGGCAATTGGGAGAACTGTGTGAGATCCCAAAGTGCCTACTTTAAGGGGACTGAGGCACCATTGTCCTATGTACAATGTTTTTTCTATCTTCTTCAATAAATGTCTCTATTTTTCATATTATATGGCTGGGTACCTTCTGGACAGACTTTATATATGGAAGGGTATATAGATCCTTTTTCTTTCTAAAAGAGTGAAGACTTTATCTTCTTCTTCTTGTGAAAACAGTGTTCAGGTAAAATGTATTGGCTTCTTACTTGTGAGTACTGTGAACACACTCTACCTAACTATACAAGTAAGGGAATTATTTGAAAACTACCCAAATTAAAACCTGAACAGACACTTCTCCAAGGAGGACCCAGAGATATATGAAAAAATGTTCAAAATCACTAGCCATCAGAGAGATGAAAATTAAAACCACAATGAGATAACACCTCGCACCAGTGAAAATGGCCAAAACAACAAACAACAAGCATTGGAGAGGATATGGAGAAGAGGGAACCCTAGTACACGGTGGGAATGCAGACTGGTGCAGCCACTGTGGAAAACACTATGAAATTTCCTCAGAAAACTAAAAATGGAAAACCTCTCTTTTACCCAGCAATTCCACTGCTGGGATTATACCCTAAGAATCCTCAAACACCAATAATAAGAACCTATGCACCCCAATGTTCATAGCAGCACAATTTATAATAGCCAAGTGCTGGAAACATCCTAAATGCCCATCAGTAAATGAATGGATCAAAAAACTATGGTACATTTACACAATGGAATACTATGCAGCAGAGAGAAAGAAGGAACTCCTATCCTTTGCAACAGCATGAATGGAACTGGAGAACATTATGCTAAATGATATAAGCCAGGCAGTGAAAGACAAATACCATATGATCTCAATATTAACAGGAACCTAATCAACAAAACAAACAAGCAAGCAAAATATAACCAGAGACATTGAAATTAAGAACAATCTGACAGTAACCAGAGGGGAGGTGGGAGGGAATAATAGAGAGAAAGGGGGGAAGAGTTTTTAGCAACAACTACAAAGGACTCATGGACAAAACCAAAAAGGATGGTGGAATCAGGGGTGAGAGATAGGGATGGCTGGGGTGGGAGGGGGGGTGGTAAATGCAGACAACTGTAATTGAACAACAATTAAACAATTAAACAAAAATAATAAAAAGAAAAAAAACTGGTATGAACAATAGAAAGATAAATGGTAAAATTCATGCTAAAATTTTTTATTTTTCTTTACTTTGACATTGAATAGCAAATTAAAACACTATAAAAATTAAGTGATTTGGTTATTCATAAGAAACAAAAACACAACTTTGGGAACCACAGATCTAGGAGAAATGCTACAATATTGCCAAGTAAACTGTCAGTTCACTCCTGATAGCTTTTACTACCTTACTGGACAGTGACAGCCACAGCCAGTACTTTTGCTTCTATACCCACTTGCAGTTATTAATCCCTTATTTATTCACTAAGTTGTGAACAAATTGTGATTTAGATCATGGAAAGAGAATAACAGATTTGAAGACCCTTCAAAATGCGCTAAGTCTTACATACACAAAAGGCTGGGACAGGGAAGAACTAGTATTAGCAGCTTTGATGATAGGAGCTGTAGAACCGTGAACCCAGAAATGGAGGTTAGATGCTGAGAAGTGGAAAAGAATGACAAATGTCCAGAAAAAAGTGAGTACTGAAAAAGGCTCCAGAGGGGTCTATCAGAATTAAGAATCTATTATTAGCTTTCAGTATAATACTTAACAAATGACCAAGATTGCCTTAATGTTCTCCTCAGCTGCACTAAATTTTAGACAAGCTTCTCATGACTATAGGTCCCTGACATCCCCCCATTTTTTTAGAAAACTTGGAAATATATATTCCCTGCCCCTTTGAGATACAAATTTTCTTCCAGCTTCCTGCCAGACTTATGTCTAAGATATATATTTCTCAATAACCTAAGAGTCATTCCAGTAAAATAATAAACACATAAGGGTCTCTATCACCCCTAGTAGCCTCAGCAATCTTGAGAGAAAAGAACCAGGTTGAAGGTATCATGCTACCTGATATCAAACTATATTACAAGGCCATAGTAATTAAAACAGCATGGTGCTGGCATAGAAACAGACATATAAATCAATGGAACAGACAAGAAAGCCAAGAAATGAACCCACACCTATGTGGTCAATTAATATTTGACAAAGGAAGCAAAAACATACAATAGAGTAAAGATAGCCTATTCAATAAATGCTGTTGGGAAAAATTGGACAGGTACATGCAAAAAAAAAAAAAAAAACTAGACCACCTTCTTACACTATACACAAGAATAAATTCAAAATGGATTAAAGATTTAAATTTGTCTAGATGAAACTAAAACGGCTTTGCACAGTGAAGGAAATCATCAACAAAACAAAAAGACAACCTACTGAATAGGAGAAGATATGTAACAATGATGTATCCTATAAGGGGTTAATATCAAAAATTTATAAAGAACTCATACTACTCAACACGAGGAAGACAATCCAATTTAAAAATGGGCAGAGAACCTGAATAAGCCCTTCTCCAATGAGAACATATAGATGGCAAACAGACATATGCAAAAATGCTCACCATAATTAATCATCGCACAAATGCAAAACAAAACCACAATGTAATATTGCCTCAAACCTGTCAAAATGGCTGTCATCAATAAATCTGAAAATGACAAGTGTTGGCAAAGATGTGAAGAAAAGGGAGCCCCCGTGCACTGTTGTTAAAAATAAAAATTGTTACAGTCTCTATAAAAAGTAGTTTGGAGGGTCCTCAAAAATTAAAAACCAAACTGCTTTATAACCTAGTGATTCCATTTCTGGGTATTTATCTAAAGAAACCCAAAACACTAACTTGAAGGAATATATGCACCCCTATGTTCATTGCAGCATTCTGTACCATGGCCAAGACATGGAAAGCAACCCAAGTGCCATTAATAGGTGAGTGGATAAAAAAGTGGTGATATATATATATATAATGGAATATCACTTGGCCATAAAAAAAGACAATGTGAATTGACCTAGAGGGATATTCTAGGTGAACTAAACCAGTCAGGGAAAGGCAAATACCATCTGATTTCATTAATATGTGGAGTCTAAAGAACAAAATAAACAAGCAAAACTAAAACAGATTCATAGATCAGATCCAGAGAGCAGACTGATGGTTGCAAGAGAGGGGAAGTTTTGGGAGGCTGAAAAAAGAGGTGAAGGGATCAAGAAGTACAAATTGGTAGTTACAACATAGTCACAGGGATGTAAAGTACAACATAGAGAATATTGTCGGTAATATTGTAATAACTATGTATGATGTCAGTTGGGTACTAGATATATTGGGGGAACACTTGTAAAGTGTATATGAATGTATAACCACTATACTGTATACTTGAAACCAATAAAGATAATATTAAAAGTAACTGTAATTGAAAAATTAAAATAAAAACAAAATGAAAGGGTCTCTCTCTTCCAGTTTCTATGGTAGGGTAAGTGCTTAACTACAATAAGCTTAACAAATTAACAAACACAGACAGCCTAATCACACAGCCCAAACCCCACTCCGAGGTCCCTCCTATAGTACTTTTACACAGTCTCACCCCAGCACTTTAGAATCATGTTCACCTTTTGTTTCAATGGAGTTAAGTTTCTGTCCCCTGTTGCAATAGTTTTGATCCTTTTACCATAGTATTAAATAAAGTTTTGAGTGCCTGTTTTAACTAACATCCTGCAATGTTTCTTTGACAGAAAATATTATGAATGTATAATTATATAAATAAGTAGATATAATATGCATGGTGCATATATATGTGTGTACATATGCTACATGGCATATATACATACATAATACAGTAAAGCATTTTTCTAAGGTGAAGACATGACTCATATGAATATATAGAAATGAACTGTGTTAAAGGATTTCTTTTACTCAATGATACAACAGAACTAGGCAGATGTTATAATCAGTTCAAAAAATCAAAAGAACAAACATTAATATGGAATTAAAGAACATTCAGATAAATTCCTATAAAGGCAAACCAACTTTTGGGAGTAGCAAGTCAATTAAAACATTAATAGACAAGACAGAATTTATAAAACTCTTAATAATCAACAACTTAAAAAAGTTACACAAGAGCTCAAAAACAATGACAAGGGTTGGAAACATAACCGGAAAGGGTATACTTTAGACAACAAATAGTTTTCCACTGGAACACAGATTTCTTTTCATACAATGCACAATAGTGGGTGTGTGTGTACTTTTAAAAATGTCCTAACAATTTTCTCCTAAGGTAATGACAAAAATCAAATGGAGAAGAGTAGTATTAGGAGCAAAAGTGTAAGAAACAGGCACTCAACAGTGGAAAGCAAAATTGCTGCAAAATCATTGGTAGGGATTTGGTGATATTTTACAAATTTTTATAATTATGTAGCTTTTAACATAGCAAGCCTACTTCTGGAAATTTGTCTTACTCAAACACAGGCACATGGGTACAAACGTGTGTGCACACACAACATTGACTCTTGGCTCTGTTATTTTAAGACTTTATTTATTTATCTTTAGAGAGAAGGGAAGGGAGGGAGAAAGAGAGGTTAAGGCAACACCGATGTGTGGGGGTTGTCACATACCCCCAACTGTGGACCTGGCCCACAACCCAGGCATGGGCCCTATTGGGAATCGAACCAGCAAACTTTTGGTTCGCAGGTCAGCTCTCAATCCACTGAGCCACATCAGCCGGAGTTACTCCTAGTTTTTTTTAAATAATAGTAAAAGTCTGAATCAATGTATAAATTCATCAGTTTGTGTGGGGCTAAATAAATTTTGGTAGAGCTATACAATAAAATATTTTATGGGAAATTTTAAAATGTGGCAGATCTATATGTACTCTATATAATGATTTTCAAAATATAATCTTAAGTGATAAATATAAGGTTCATATAATGTAAGTAGATATAAATAAGTAAATCTATTATTTTCCTCATATTGCACTTGTTTTGTTTAGTGTCTGCAGTATTATACCTTGTAAATGTCTTTTTTACATAACTTTTCCTAAGATTGTGTTTTCATCAACCTCCTAGCAGAGGGGTGGACTTGCTGTTTTTTTGCTTCCAGCATATATGTTGCTCAGATTTTGTTATCATTTTGTGGAATTGTGTAGAGTGGTAGAATATTATCCATATTTCCTTGGGGGAAATAAGCTTTTGGGTTGACCCACAAAATAGCATAATGCTCTTTGGGTTTGGGTGTCTTAGCCTTTCAGTTAAGACTGAAGAACAACCTGAAATGATATTTCAAAATCTATAAAATGTGCAAAATACTAAGAGAAGTTACATTGTCAACAGAGGTTTAGAGAACGTGTTGCCTGCTGAGCGGCACGGGTGCACGAGTGCAAGGGCACGAGTGCGCGAGTTCTCAGTGCAGTGCTGCAATGTTCACGGCCAACGTTGGCCCAAGAGAATGAATGAAGTACATTTCTAATTAGACTTTCTTACATGGGAGCGATAAATCATATTTTAATCTCTGACATATAGCACTTTAGTATTCCGACCTTTTAGTAAAGGTACATGCTTGATTAGAAAGGACTTGCAACACCCTTCCCTTTGGTAGGCAGAGTTGTAAATGGTAAAAGCAATGAAATGAGCCCCCACTTCAATATAGACTCTCCAAAGGTCAAGATGAAGTAGCCCATCTATTTAACTGCCCAAATATACGAGGCATCCATCCTAGCACAGGGCACAAGTTTCATGATAAGAACCATAAGCAAAAGCAATGGCAGTACATTAAGTGAGTTTAGCCTGTATTAATTAGATAAAATCCCACATATTTATATACAAACATATGTAATATTCTAGAAACTATAGTTCTATAGGTTATTCTTCTTTCCCAACACATAATAGTAATTTCTAATCTAAAAAGTTTGACAAATACTCTATTGGATTAATTTTTAAAGTTTGTCAGTGACTTAGAAAAAGTTGATCAGCAGAAAGCAAGGGATTTCTAATTGCTTCCTAAATGAAAAAATTGCCTCACTAAAGGCTGTTGTTGCTTTGCTTTTTCTGTGAGAATTAATGGGTTGTGTTTTCAAGCTGTTGAATCATTAAGCTTCCTGATATTAGACTTTCTTTATATCACTGTCTATAAAGGCCACCTTCGGAACTGTCACTTCAGCACAAATAAGTGAATTTCCGAAAGAAAATCTCCCCAAAAACTGTTGGCTTGAAAAATGATTGAAAGTATAAGCAGAAAAAAATGTGCCATTAGACTTTCTTATAGAGTATGTTGTTAAATTATATCGGAACCCACTAATGTGTCTCCAGTTACCTGATGGAACTTTGTAAATTTCTGAAATTTTTTATTCTCTTCAATATTTAAAATATAAAAAGTAAAAGAGTTTTTTCCTTGAAGTATTATATATTTCAGTAAAACAGTGATGAGATGCAAGTACCTAAAATCCTGGGAATTTCTGTTGAAACTATTTAAATATGCATTTGTTGGATTTTTTAAATAGTTTTCCTTTTACTAATTCAATATGAACAAACAGATTGATTCAATTCTCCACTGAATCATCCTACTGAACAAAACTTCAAAAAAGCCTTTTCCCATCATTCACAAATATCTTTATGTGGGAACACTTATTACATAAATATTTTTCTGTATATGCTGTGCTCTTCTTAGATGGAGCTAACTTTCCTCATAATTTAATTGTCCTCCTTTGGCTTGCATGAAATATACCTTTCTGATCTTATTTACGTGTTTGACTTACATTAGGGCAATGGGATTTATGGGACATGTTCAACTGTATTATTTTTAATATATAATACAGTAATATTTTATATTTAATATATAAACATAGATGTATAATCTTAAAAATAATATATTTATGTGTGGAGATAGATGATAGATTAGATAGGTAGATGATAGATAGATAGATAGATAGATAGATGATAGATAGATATTAGACAGTGGAAGGGAGAGAGAAAGAGAGGGAGAGAAACATCAATTGGCTGCCTCCTGCACGTGCCCCAACTGGAGATCAAGACCTGTGACCTGGGCGCGTGCCCTGACCGAGAATCAAACCAGTGTCTTGCCCTTTGTGGCATGATGCCCAACCAAACAAGCCACACTGGTCATGGATTTACTGTTCTTCTTTTTTTCTTAAGTCTTTTTTAAAATTTTTGTTCAAATACAGTTGTCTCCATTTTTTCCCCACCACTCCTCCCCACCCCAGCCATCCCTACTTTCCACTCTTGATCCTACCCTGTTTTGGCTTTCTCCACATATCCTTTATACTGGTATTCTTAAGTAAGTTGTTCATTTTCTAACATGAATAAGACATTCAGAATCTTTTTTCAGGTTTCATTGTTTGCCAGTACCATAATATAATATAGACAATAATGGGAAAACTAGCAGTAATTTAAGTTATCATATCATGAGATTTTGTCTGTGGAAAAAATGAATTGTGTATATTTATAGAACACAAAATAAAAAATCAACATCAAATATGGTAGCATCTTTAAAAGCTTCCAAATACTATAACAATATTGATTAGTGAAACTAAGTAAGAGTCTGCTGAGGTAGGTAAAGACTATTTTTCCCATGTTAAAAATGAAAATAGAGAAAAATGAAGAAAAAGAGAAAAGGAGTAAAATGGCTTTCATTGACCTGAAAAGCAACTTAGTAACTGAGGCAATCATTTCACAGAGGTGCAAGGGGCAGGAGGTTCAAAGCATCATTTTCCCTCAAATTTTCAGACTGCCGAAGTGTAAACAATGTAGCAATACTAGTCAGCAGCAGCAAACATAAAGGGTACTGGAAGGAGAGCCTGGGCTGATGAGGGTCAGACATAGGGACAGGGATCAGTGTTGGAATAGATGGCCCAGGACTGCTCCCACTCAGAGGAAGAAAAATATTGTGATTAACTTTGTAGCTGTCAAATAGCAGGGACATTTTAGTTTAAGAGACATATCAACACATATAAAAATCCTAATTCTTTCTTGACTCTTTACCCATGTTTCAGTATATTATTTAGAAATCAAGTGTGCTTTTATAATTAATCTAACCTTATCATAAAACAAGTGAGCAATTAGAAGAGGGAATTTGGGCATCTTGAGCAAAGGAGCATGATCATATCAACAGATGCTGAAAAAACAACTGATAAAGTATAGCACCCAATTATGATAAAAATACTCAGCAAAGTGAGAATAGAGTGTACATACCTCAACATAATAGACAGGCCATATATGAGAAACCTACAGCCAACATCATACTCAGTGGGCAAAAACTAAAAGCTTTCCCCCTAAGATCAGGCACAAGACAATGGTGTACACTTTCATGAAATTTATGCATCAAATGATGGGAAGTTCTAGTCACAGTGATCAAAAAATAATAGGAAATAAAAGGCATCAAAATTGGAAAGGAGGAAGTAAAGCTGTCACTGTTTGCAGATGACATGATAGTGTACATAGAAAACCCTGTAGACTTCACCAAAAAACTACTCAACCTAATAAATGAATTTGGCAAAATGGCAGGATACAAAGTCAACATTCAGAAATGAAGGCAGTTTTGTACAACAGCAATGGAATATCAGAAACAAAAATTAGAAAAATAATCAAATCCCATTTACTATAGCAACAAGCAAAATAAAATGCTTAGGAATAAACTTAACTAAGGAGGTAAGGACCTGTACTCAGAAAACTACACAAGACTGAAGAAAGAAATCAAGGAAGACACAAACAAATGGAAGCATATACCATGTTCATGGATCAGAAGAATTAACATCATCAAAATGTCCATATTACCCAAAGTGCTTTATAGATTCAATGCAATCCCTATTAAAGTACCAAAGACATATTCCACAGATATGGAACAAATATTTCAAAAATTTGTATGAAGCCATAAATGACCCCAAATAGCCTCAGCAATTTTGACAAAGAAGAACAAAGTAAGAGGGATCACAATACCTGATATCAAACCATATTACAAGGCCACTGTAATCACAACAGCCTGAAACTGGCATAAGAAGAGACACATAGAAAGATGGAACAG